>JAJMKI010000009.1:109945-687013 GCA_030569235.1 Sugiyamaella qingdaonensis
ATAATAGATTATTATACATTTGGCTTTTCGTTTTTTTCAGAAATTATCCATGTTCCAAATTGGTACTCTGAAAAACATGGTTCAGGCTCAACTGCGACTGCGCAGCAGTTGCCACAGCGCGACGGAATCGCAAGATCACAAAGTGTGCAACTCAGACCAACTGGTAACTTGAGATTCCGTCGTGCTGCTGCAACTTCTGCGCAGTTGTTTTGAGGACCCGTTAATGTACGCACCAGTGTCCACTGCTCAACTGCGCAGCAGTTGCCACGGCGCGACGGAGTCGCAAAACCACAAGGCGAATTCAAGTTTTGATCAGCCATTCGAGTTTCGATTTGTTGTATATGCATTCATTTTGTAGCGTAGCGTGGGTTCCGGCATGTTCACATGCTTGGCACTCATGTGCTTGTATTCAACTGCAGAGTGGGGTGCCGATCAACGCATCTCGCATCAGCGCATCGCCGATCGCGTCTTATATGGAATGCTACTTGATCTTTTCAGTGCTGCCAGAGCAGCGACGACTCCCAGACTGTCAATTTTTCAAATTATCCGAAGTTGCACGGGATATGAATTGTTTCTGACGGGCGACAACAGGCTTCACTGAGTCAATGTGATTCATTATATACAGAGTAGTAGTGCTGCAGTGTTCTAGTATGCTGTATTTACAATATACACGCCGCCTCAACCACGATAGCAGCGGGAATTAAATTATGTACATGTGAGCGCACCTGGTGTCATTTTGGTCTGGTGGGTCTGACAGCAGCAGCCCCTGTCGATCGCTGCGCCTACAGCATCTGCCGCACGTTGATGTTGATGCGCTTGCATGACAGCCACTCGCCGTAGACGTCCATGGATGCCAGGTGCGGAGGGCAGCTGCCCGTAAACACGCGGCCCACGCCGTGGAAAGCGTGGCGTGCAGGGCCCGCCATCACCACCACGTCGCCGCTGTGCAGCAGAATTGAGACGGGCTGCTCGCTCCGGGACGCACCCGCGTAGAAGATGCAGTCGCAGCCCAGCGATATGGACACCAGATCGGCATCGCTCTGTTCAGCCACATCCTGGTGCGGCGACAGGATGTCGCCGGGCGAGTAGAAGTTGACAATGGCCGCCTCGGCACGGATATCGAAGCAGCTCGCCAGCAGCTCGGCTAGTGGCGCGGGAAACGGCGGAAACGCGTCGTGGCCGCGGTCGAACGTCGGGTATACCTTGTTGGTCCAGTCGTACTGGCCTCCCAGAGTGACCCACCGCAGCTGCTTGAGCCGCACCGCCTCCATTGACAGCGGCGGTTTGGCAGCGTCCCGGTGCGAAATGGTTCCGGAGTCGAAGATGCGCAATGGCCGCGGCACCGCGTAGTGGAGATCCAGATTGGACCGGTGGAGCGCCGGCGGGATGTAGTCGTTGACGACATCGCGCACCAGCTGCCGCTGTACGGAGTCCGCCAGCAGCCCGGAGATGACAGTGAGGCCCGGCAGCCCAGAGACGGTGAACTCCGATATCGGCGCCCCGCTGGGGCTCAGCTGGTCGGGCCCCCGCGATAAAAATTTGTCGACCGCACCGGCGAACGCCTCGGGCACCGGCACACACCGCACGGCTACGCCCGGCAGCAGCGCCTGCGAGCTCGCCGTGTCGAGCACCCCGGCGACGTCTTCTCTGTCGACGTGCCGGTGCAGTTTATACAGCGGTTTGAACGCATCCATCAAGACTGGTGAGCAGATGGGCAACTGCGAGAGTCCAGTCCACTAGGGCACGGGTGCGCCGTATGTCGATCCTGTGGCGCCACTGACGTGTGGCGCACAAGTGGCGTTCCGAGCGGAGATGAGTGTGGAGACGCGGGGTCCGCCCACTGCTGCTGCATATGTGGATAAGAGCGTAGACGAGTATTTCAGATGAAGTCTTGCGACTCAATTATATTCAAATCAATTCTATATCTTGCGACTCCATCGTGCTGTGGCAACTGCTGCGCAGTTGGCCGAGACACTGGCTGAATCTTCGACCTTATTCAACTGGGTTCGTAGAGTTGGCGTATATTAACAGGAAGCTCAAAACCAACTGTGCAGCACTTGCCACGGCACGAAGAGTCGCAAGATCTCGACTCTATATTCAGCTCAATTATACTAAACTCAATTATATCTTGCGACTCCCTCGCGCTGTGGCAACTGCTGCGCAGTTGGGAGTGGATGCTGCAGAAAGTGTTCGGCTCATGTTCAACTGATTTCGCGGAACATACATATCGATTGGAAAGCTCAAACCAACTGCGCAGCAGTTGCCACAGCACGACGGAGTCGCAAGATATGTTAACCGTATGTTGTGCAAATTGTTTGTTATATTGTCTTGGTTACTGCTATGCTCTGTTGCCTCGTAGCCTCTTGACTATCAAAAAAGAGATGACCTTGAGTATGATTTATGAGGCATTTCTATCTTTAATTTAGTTCATCTGCACTTGAAGTCGCTTAATTTTATAATTGTACCGTCATGATTGCTATAAATGTTAAATGTACCGTCAATCTGGTTTTGAAGTTGGTTATAGGATGTCAGTTGCAGAATTGTAGATACGAGTATTTGAAGTCCGAGGATTGTGGATATCTACAGTAGACCGTATGTAACAAGCAATGCAGTGACATTTTATTACCAGTGTGTTATTAGTGCACAGCCGTAAGGCAGCACGGCACAAGCCACGGCGAAAATGCAAAAAAACACGGCAGCCACGTACGGCGTAACCCGTAAGGTGCTACGTGCGACGCGAGCTATGACACATCGACGGCTAGAGCACCAGAATACGACCCGACACGAGACGGACTGCCGCCAAAGACGTAGTTGGTCAGGACGATCGTCTGAGCCCAATCTAAAAAAAACATCTCCACCGGATCGAGCTAGAATATACCAAGGTATCCCTGGATATCCCAGGATGTACCGGGATATGCCAGGATATGCCGGGATATACCAGCTATACGCCAGCGCCATCGGAGCGCACTGAGCGCCTCCTCAGCGCCACGCACGGCACCGGCTGCAAAGGGCAAATTTCCCTGGCGCGCTGATGACAGCCAATTCCCGCAGGCATCTCCCGCGCGCGCCCTAGCCCGAATGGCACGGCATATGATGTGCAAGGCACATTACGGTTCCGGGCGATGCCAGGCATTGATGTTGATGTTGAGCTGTCAGGCGATCACAGCAAGAGAGCTGCCCTCGGAGTGCCTTTTCCGAGAGGCTCTGGAAAGGCGGCAGGCGGCGGTCCGCGAGCGCCGGAATTTGGTGTCGACGGAGGGCCCGTTCGTGGCAGGCTGGAGATACGATGGAACACCATTGGCGGCGGCGCCTTGGCGGGTGACTGCTGCTAGCGAGCGTCTGGGAGCGCCACTGGAGCGCCACTGGAGCCACTGGAGCCACTGGCACTGTCCGCGTACGGCGCTCGCGATGGGCGCCACGCGTTCGAGCCACACTCGTTTCTTTTCGTGCCTTGTGTCCCAAACAGGAAGTCGGGGCTGCCAAAAGCAAGTGGCGCTGGTTGCCTAAAACATATATAAAGCCACATCCCGCATAGATGCACCAACTCGTCAGCCACAGACGTCCTGAACTTGAGAGCGGACACAACTGGACAGGCGGAGCAGCTCGACGCTCTTAATACGACGCTGTCATTACGAGGTGCTTGCAATATACAGTGTTGGCGACTGGTTTGTCAACTAAGCACGACTTTGGCCAGAAGCGACGGCCATTGTCACCACATTAGCCACTCGCCGTGATCCAGCATTCAACTGGCATCAAACGAATATTTGCTGAGTATTTTCTCGACACTACTTGGAGTTGCAGAATCTACAACTATTCTGTGACTTCTGTAACTTGGTGATAGTTGACAGTTTTGACTTCTTTAGTGGGCTGTTGATTATTGGACATTGTTGGAGGACTGTTGAGGACTGATTGGCTGTTTGGATATTTGGTTGTAACTACTGAATACCATTTCAGATACAGTTTTATACAGTTCACAATCTGTCTGGCAGGCAGTTACTTGTTCGTCTTTGTCTAGTCTTGAGACTGGACTGTTATATCACAGCTGGGCTCTATGAGTTGGCAGTGCGCAGGTTGGATGCCCGAGTCGCCAGAACCTGACTCGGGTCCGGCGTCGCCCTGCTCCTCGCGCAGCGGGTCGCCAGCGCTGGGGGTTGTCAGTCACGATGTGGCGCCTCCAGATCTGGTGCTCGACTGTCCCCAGCCGGCTCGGCCCGTGGCGCGCGTGCCACGCCGTAGCCACCATACGCCATCCCTTCAGTATGCCCACCGCGAGCCCATCGACCATCGTCACCGGCCCGAACCGTTCGGCGAGGTCACCCTCAACATGTACGGTGAAGAGCATACGGTGCTACGGCAGATCGATTGCACCCAGGACGCTGCCAACGCGTCGCTGCTGGGCATCGGGCGCGGGCTGGGACGTCGCCGGCTCACCCACTGCGCCGTTGACGTCCAGGCCGAACCCGAGTCGGCCAAAGATGCTGCCAAAACCGCCGACATCGACGTCGGCCACTCGCTGGGGCGCAACCGCCGCCGACGTCCACGGGCCCGCGCCGGCCCCAGCGCCCTTAATTTATTCCCGCCTGTCGTCATGGCTCAGTTCCAGGACGGCGCGCTGCCGCTGGTGCCCGACTACTCGACGCCGGCGGCTCTAGATAACGATGTAACGACTTACGACTAATGATAACGAGCCGTTTTTGGCGGCTTTTCTGACATCAATGCTGTACTGCGATCGGCGCCGGTATCGGTGCCAGCTGCATTAGAGGTGCGTTAGTGACACATCGACGAGCGCTAGTGACGCATCGCTCACGCCGGCCGCCTTATCGGGCACGTGATTTGTAGTCATCGCTGATAGCGGAAACATTCCGAGACAACTGCAGCGCGACGCAGTCGCAGAATAATAGTGTAATACTCTCAGCTCCTTCCGACTCCTTTCAACGCATCTATTGTCTTGCGACTCCGTCGCACTGTGGCAAGTGCTGCGCAGTTGGACGTCCACTCTCATGACCGCCTCAGTCTAATCATCGCCGATCTCTCGACGTTTAGCCCCATTCTAGGAGAACAGAGTTCTGGTCCAACTGCGCAGCAGTTGCCACAGCGCAGCGAAGTCGCAAGACAATAGTGTAATGATGTGATACTTTCAACTCAATTTTGTCTTGTGACTCCGTCGCGCTGTGGCAACTGCTGCGCAGTTGGGCGTAGACTCACTGATTGCCTCACTCCTATTCATTGTCGATCTCGAGTTTAACCCCATACCTAGAATCCTCTATTTTACAATTTATATGCCTTATGAGTACAGAATTCTATTTTCAACTCAATTATTATCTTGCGATTCCGTCGCACTGTGGCAACTGCCGCGCGAGCTGGTGCCCGAGAGCATTTGTCTGAGTCAAAACCTGGGTTATGAGGACTTATCTTACAACTCCGTCGCACTGTAGCAACTGCTGCGCAGTTGTGTGCGTGAAATAAGTAGTTTACGTTTAGTTTGTAGATTTACTTGTCAAGATTTAGTGATGTAAAGAGTCGGAATAGGCCCAAATTTTGGGAATATCCGGGAAGAGTCGTGTTTTACACCGCAGCTTAGACTCACGTAACCGAGGGTTGTATGGTAGGGTCATAATTGTGGGGTAATAGAGTGGGTCATAGATTGGTGGAGATTGTAGTGGAGGACGGTTTTACATAATTCTTTTGGATTTTGTTGGCGATAGTATAATCCAAGGCTACCACATGACTTCGCATAGATTAACATAGACTGCATAGATTTGGTTTGTTTTTATTTTATTTTTTTTATCAACATAGGTATAACATGGATTATATCTCATTAAAATAAATTAACATAGATTTGGTTGTTTTTTTTTCTTTTTTTCTTTTATTTTTTTTCATCAACAGATATAACGAGGGGCAGGCATCTATCTCAGTTCTCCAGAATACCTACCAGGATCTGTAAGAGAAGTGGGTATTATTTAGCGCTTTATGATGAGATGTAACCCTACTTACCCAAGCTCTGACGTTAGTCAATAATATTTACTATTTCATAATACTAGCACAAGTCCAACTCATTTCTAGTATATTAATCTTCTCCATTTCGACGGGCACCTGCCAGTATCCACGACTCAACTGCACAGCAGTTACTACAGCGTGACAGAGTCGCAAGACGGCCTTCGCAAAAAATAGATTGAATAAACTAGACAATGCCAAAGCTTTGATTCGTATGTCAATAAAAATCGTCGGAGCCCGCTACGCGTCGATTAGGAGACCAGTGCTTTTCAAAGATTAGCCTGTTATGTTTGCTGGCTGTACCAAATTGGGTCGCATAATCTGTCACCATAAACGACAAGATAATTACAAGCCCAATCTTGTTCTACCCCAATTTATGGTCTCAGCATAATGTCAGATTTACACACTATGTAAAAGACGGGTTTTGGCCTTGATGTCCGTTGATACTCGTCCTTCGACCTCTAAAACATCTCATAGTAATACGACTGGGGAAAAAATTAAGTAATCTCACACAGCCATTAACCTAAGCTCGGTTCAGTAGTATCTTGTCCATTATATCTAGTCAAGCTCCATGGAAAAGCGTTATTGCATAACCATCCACTATCAGTCATAATATTCACCGGCATGCATAACATTGACGATCTACGTTATGCATGTATTGCAAGGCCAAATGCCTTGTTAGCCAAATATTTTTACAGTAGCCTTATTCGCAGCAGTAAGATTAAAACCAAAACCCTAATATTTCTACAAGCCTACTTTTAGATCCGGTAAGGCGATGACGTCGTTATTATAAATATTTAAATAATCACTGGTACCGCAACAGTTATTTTTCCATTAACACAGTCATTCTCGAGGCCGAATCTGTCCAACGTTGGAATTCGAATCACTATGATGCCGGCTACTCGCTCTGTACTTCGCAGTTCCGCTCGGCAATTTAAGGAATCCAGCTGGCGAGTAATCAAACCATGGTAAGCGTATTCCTACACACATTTGAGTAGCGATTTCTTGTTTCGCTTAATATTTACGTTAAGAGAGCATTTATGGTGGCTGTCGAGACTACTTCCCTAAGCCCATGTTATGACAATTTCAACAGTGATAACAGAAGTAACAGTAGCAACAATAGTGGTAGTACAAATAGCGCTAATAGTAGCAGTAATAGCAAAATTAGTGCCTGTAGAAACAGTAGTAACACTAACAGTCGTAACACTAACAGTCGTAACACTAACAGTTCTAACACTAACAGTAGTATATGATGCTTGAGGTCAGCCGTATGATGCCCAATAATATACAACCAAAATGTGAATGATATGTACAGTTTCAAGTCGACTTGGTCCGTAGCTGCAGTCCGTGCCAGTTCTTGATGTCGTCGCTCAGAATGTCATTGACAAGACGGTGCTGCTTGATCATGGGCAGGCCCTTGAACTTGCTCGACACAATATTAATTGCAAACATCGATCCGCATCCTCCGGAAACGTCCCGCACGTCTAGCGCGTCTGGCTCGAGCCGCGACTCCAATTTCTGGAAAATGTCCCGCTCATAATCGCCCAGTCCCTCTGGCACCTGCACGGCGTATCCTCGTCGCGCCGCCGTTACCGGCCTCCATCTCGTACGGAGAGCTGACAAAAGCATGGGCGACGGACGGTAAATTTGTGAGCCGCTTCGCAGGCCACATCCCAACCAGGTTATGTAAGGTCCCGCAGTGGCTGATATAATGAGACGCACGCATGGCATTCAGCACATCAAGTAATGATTGTAGCTATACGACTGTGCGAGACAAAAATACGATGGCTGGTCTGGCACTAGCCAAGAACAAGGGGAAAAAAACAAAATAAAAACGAGAAAAACAAAAAAATAACAGCAAAAAGCAAAATCAGCCGACAATCCGGTGTTTCAGCTTACAAAGATCTGCTTTATTCTGTCTTCTTTGCCATGATTCAGATCCAAGTTTGATTGATAATCTAACATATTGGTATCTAACATTATAGCAGTAGGCAAAAAAGATCATTGCGTTCGCATTCAGAAAATATATACAACTAATTGAGATTACAACTAGGTCAAAAAATGGAAGGCTTGCTACAGTTGTAGAAAAGATTCCATTCTGAAGATGATGCCAGGAATTCAGGCTTGCGGAAGTAACGGACTGCCAATCTTTGACGGGACCTCACCTTGCCACAGCACGGCGGAGTCGCAAGACAATAATTGAGTTTGAAGTATTACATTATTATCTTGCGACTTCGTCGCGCTGCAGCAACTGCTGCGCAGTTGGGCGAGGAATCTATGCTCGTAGAGTGGGGCTAAATGTCGATATCGGCGATGATTAGAACGGAGGTAGTTAGGAGAGTCCATGCGTAACTGCTCGACGGAGTCGCAAGACCACCAGTACAATTCCCATTCCTTTCAATCCTCTCTTTTTGTTTGCATCTTCCATCTGCTGGCTAATGGAGACACACCAGTCGGAGTCCCTATATCCACATCTTGGAGCTTTCTTTTGGGAGTTGCTCTGACCGGCGGACTGCTGGATATGGTTTCGGCGCTCCCAATGCTGGTGCGAGAACTCAAGTACTGAGATCTCGAGATGATTTCAACGTCTGAGCCTTCGTCGGACGACGACGCACTGCGATTGACGTCAAATACATTGACGCTGGGGTTTGATCGCTCATTGGAAATGGTCCCAGTTGGAGACGGAGCGACGTCCATCAACGCTTTTTCGAATTCGTCATCATCTGACGATAGACTGAAACTGCCTATACCAGTAGCCTCGCCAAAGCATTTAGTCGTGTCGACTCTGAAGTCCAGACTACTGCACTTTGGAGAGCTTGAAGGAAGTATGGGATGCTGCAGGGGTTGAACCAACATCTGTTTAGGTGTTGCGTGCATCTTGTGTTCGCCGGCCTTCTGGATCAGCTGGCTGCTCAGCCCCTTGACAACGTCGTCTGTCTGGAGAACCTGCTTATTAGCTTCGGGAACCTCAATGAGAAGTTGCTTGCAAACCGGTTTCCAGTCGCCAGGAACAATCCGGCTGGAGGCAGCATATTCGATTTTTTGCGAGCTGCCGATCTGGGTCTGAATGAACTGGTATCCGCTGCTGGCTTTACCAGCATTGCGCTCCTCTTTGCTGGTCATCAGAAGGTATATTTTGCCTTGTCGCTTGCGGCCTGTCCGCCCCATTCGCTGGATTCTACGAATAGGGCTTTTGGACTGGTCGTAGCAGATAATGAGGTCGACCTCTCCAATGTCGAGGCCCTCTTCGCCAATACAGGTGGCTACTAAAATATTGATGCCTCCTCTTTTGAATTTTTCCAGCTGCTGCTGTTGTTCTTTTGGCGACATGCCGCGGACACTGCTGTCCTTTTTGGTATTGGATTGACCAACAAACAGACCCGGATGAATCAAATGACAAGACAGCTCGCTCAGCACTCTGACGATTTCTGCTGCCGACTGACGGTACTCTGCAAACACAATGGCCCTCGAGTCTTCGGCAGCAGACGTGAGGAAGTAGTCCAGAGTAATCTGCGCAACTTTATCTAGCTTGGGGTGGCCAATAAAGCCCGGTTGGATGCTGTTGGTGACGGGACATACCGCTAGATGTCGGCAGTACTCCACAACCTCCTCAGTAGCAGGATGCTTGAGGAACTGGGCAAGATACTTGCTTGGCTTTTTCTGTGCCGACTTGGCGTCGTCAATGGCATCACGCAGAGTCTCATAGAATTGGACGATACCGTGCTCTTTCAAGACTCCCACCATATGGCCAACTTTGACAAGCACGCCCATGATAGCGCGATAGCGGAAAACAAGCGGATTGCCAGACCGCGACGCAGGCGATTTATTATATGACTGCAGCGATGCTAGAACGCCGAATTGCGAGATATCGGCAGGGTCAGTGACGTGGTAGATTTTCGCCTTGTTGACTTGTTCAAGCATTGGTCGCACGACCACTGACAACTTGTCCAAAATGGTTGCTGCTTCCTTGGAAGGCTCGACAACGACTCTCGTGATGTTGCGTTTATGCAAAAACGGACGCACATCCATGCTTTCTTCTGTGCGCATCTCGATTTTCGAGATCAGAAGCTTGTCGATCACTTCCTGGACACCGTCCATGTTCGCAGATGGTGTGGCGGTGAGACCGAGGACGCGGAAGTACTTATTGGCGCGCGAGATCTGCTGCACTACTTCGACATAGGCATGCCGGCCAGTTGCGCGATGGGCCTCGTCTATCACCAGGCATGTAATTGTACAGGGATCCACCAGCCCGTTTCTGAGGTCGTTGTCCACTGTCTGAGGAGTTGCGAAGAAAATGCGCTTTGAAGACCACTCTTTAGCGCGTATTTTAGGACCCGCCGTTCCCATCAGCACGCACATTTGCGACCGATCGATTCCAGTAATTTCCAAACACGCCGTGATCTGCTGCGCGACAAGAGCTCGCGTAGGCGCCATAAATATGAGCTTTGCGTCGGTGGTCCACCGATACCAGTTCAGCATCACAGTGCTGGCGATGAAGGTCTTGCCAAGGCCCGTAGGAATCACGCACAGCACGTTTCTGAACAACGCGCTCTTCACAATATTCATTTGGTAGTCTCGCGGTGGCAGGTTGACTGGGTACACATAGGATTCGAGGTTTTGGTGGTTCAATGCGTGATGGCAGACCGCGTCTCCCGTCTCCAGTTGCTGCGGTGAGCCATCATCCGCATCGGTATCGACATCTTCAAAAACACTCCGTGGACTGGTGTGGTCAATTGAGGCGGAATCCATTGATAAGTGCGTCTCATCAGGCGTCCAAAAAAATATCAATTTGTCATTAATTCACGTTCGTGACGTGCAGTTATCTTGCCCCACTATGTACCCCGCCGCGAGTTGCCCAAATAGGAAATCGCCGAGTCCTCGCCTCAACTGTGCAGCAGCTGCGACAGCGCGACGGAGTCGCAAGAGCATCAAATATCATCAAATATCACCGTTGTGCGACTTCGCCGCGCTCTAGCAAGTTGAGTCGAGGACTCTTGGCGCCAATGTCACAATCTCACTTCACCAACCTATACATAATGGATAGGAAATCCGGATCATGTCCAACTAGTGAGGAAACAAAAATCCGGAGTCTAGTATACAAACTGCTAGTCTATCTTGACAATTTGCCAGTTATATCAATTTCCTGATACTATCCCAGGACTACAACATTGGATTCCGCAAAATCGTCTATTATTTGCAATCTAAACGGTTCAAATTCAACTTGGACATAGCGCTGAATTTCCAGTCTATATATTATGCCCCAAAACAACCAGATCAAATCTTACTCTCAGAGGCAAAAGGGTAGTCCGTATACCCGACAGCAGACAGTGCAGTATAGAAAGTTTCCCTGTTATATGGGTTCTTCTCGATATTCTTCTGCAGCCGCGTGACCAGATCGGGTGTCGAGATGAAGTAGCGACCAAACGCAATCACAGACTTGGGGTCCTGGTCGGCAAACTCCTCCGCAGTGTTGGCGACCGCCATGCCACCTGCTCGGACCATAATGCCTGTCCAGATATCGCGGATGAACTGGTTGCTTCCTTCGAACGTGTCGAGGTCTATCTGGTTTGCGACGCGAGGCTCTACTACGTGGATATAGGCCACCTCCTTGCCAGCCAGTTTTCTGCGCTCCAGCTCAGCCACGATGTACGAGAACTGCGGAATTGGGCTGACTCCCGGGTCCACATCGCCAAACGTTCCCCATGGCGACAGTCGCAGACCCACCTTGTCTGCGCCAATGGCATCGATCAGCGCGTCGATAACTTGAAGCGTGAATCTTGCGCGGTTCTCAATTGATCCGCCATACTCATCGGTGCGAGTGTTGCTGTTCTCGTGGTGGAACTGGTCTGGAAGGTATCCGTTTGCACTGTGCAGTTCCACGCCATCTGCGCCCGCCTCGACGGCGTTTTTGGCAGCCTTCACGTACCACTGGATATACTCGTTGATTTCGTCTTTGGTGAGAGCCTTTGGTGCTGGCGAGCCTTCCTTTTTGTTTGGCACATTGGACGCTGACACGTACGGAAATCCGCCTTCCTCTTGCAACACAGCAGGCACCGCAGCTCGACCAAGTGCCCAGATCTGCACAAAGATAAACGACTTTTTCGCATGGACTCGATCGAATACTGTTCGCCATGCCTCGACCTGCTCGTGAGACCAGATTCCTGGCACATTGGAATATCCGCCAGCCTTGGCGTGGATGAAAGTGCCCTCGGTGATAAGCAAAGTGCCAGGTGCTGATGCTCGCTGTTCATAATACTCGGCCACCATCTCGTTCGGGACGTGGTTGGGAGATCTGAACCTGGTTAGAGGTGCCATGGCGATCCGGTGTTTGAGCTCAATAGAGCCCACCTTGATGGGAGAAAACAGCGCACTCATCTTGTGTGTTTTCTTTAGGTAGTGTCGTTTTCTATAGGTAGAAGTAGGAAAGTCCTCTTGGTCTGCTTGGTGGTATTTATATGTGCATGCATTTTGAAATCCATTAATAATCCATGCACCTAAGGCGCACCTCAAGCGCATGTCGTCTGCTCAGTATCTCCTTAAAAGCATCCCACGAAAGTGACCAGCTACCAATTTCAGACGACCGACGTTCTACATAGTGGAATATTAACAATAGACGGGAAACAAACAAATGTACAAATATCAAGTCTCATAGATGAAGAGACTGCGAGAAAAAGTTAGTCGGTCAAAGTATCGCCGATGCCGATGCACGATGCAGCAGATGTACGGCTGAACGCTGCAGTCGGAAGTCTTCAGCAGAAAATAAATGTTGTCACCGTAAATTATTAATCAATACTAGAAGCCCGGCGGTTGAAAAGGCACTATTAGAGGATTTAGACATTTGGGGAGAATTCAAACGTGAAAGAAGTTAATAGATGATCTTTTGGTTCGAATTCGTCGTGATGTAGTACATCAAGCCCTCTTCTGTAGAAACGCCTGTCAATATGCGCTCTCTATTTTCTTTGCACATGCAGCCTAATTACTATTATTGTATATTTTTGTTCATATGTCACCAACTTTACCGGAGATTCAGCAGGGCACGAATAACACACACACATTGATACAATAGTTTGCAACTGATCCTTACGTCCAGACAGGCGGGACAGATGATCGTCACAGACATTTCCTAAATAGGACGAATTCAGCCGTGCGAACTGCAAAAAACGCTGAAATCCGACTTTTTCGAAAAAATGAAAGTTTTGCGAAAATGGACAGAACTTAAGCTAACACTCACGGATCATTGCCTAAAATGGGTTAATTCAGCCGTGCGAGAAAGTATAGCGACAGAATCGATGTATTCTGGTGTTATTCTTTAAATAATAATTATTGGAAAAATTCATCCCGACTTGATGATATTTGTGAGAAAAATTGAAGTTTCATAAAACTCTTGACCGAGCAAATATTTTTTTTGTGTAACGGTTGTGATCGACACATTGATTTCCATAAATTGGTTTATTCAGCCGTACACATTCATGCCGGAAACTATCCATCATTCCAAGTTTGGTATTCTGAAAACAAGGTCTCGGAGTTGGAATTTACTGGTATAGTTCTACTTGCTTAATATTTCAAGACCCGAGTTACGCCTATGATAGTTAGAAACAGCCTAGTATGCCCAGGCAGCAAGGACAGATTGACCTTCTAGCTGCACTATAAATACACAGTTTGCATTATGAAGTTGCGCCTGTATTGGCTAAGCATACTCAATACACTGCGAAGATAGTCATGCGACTCCGTCGCGCTGTTGCAACTGCTGCGCAGTTGGGTGCAGACTCTGCCTGTCACGGGATTTAACCGGTTTCGCAGCACGCGAAGTCTACCATCAACGCGCAGCAGCTTCTGCAGTGCGACGGAGTCGCCGAAATCGAGTTATTGCTGATAACAATTACAGGAACGAGCTTTAAAGCCAAGACATCAAAAGGACCGGCATCAAGAGTTCCCCAGCTTCGTCTGCTCCAGCTTCTACTGGTTTCACTGGCCAAGCTTCGTCCTCGCCTTGCACGACCACTACCGGAGGGGAGACATCGCCAGTTTCGACTGGTGTTGAGACAGCCAGCTCTACGCTAATTGCAAAGATAATAAGTTCGAAGTGAATAACATAAATGGTCGCTAATACTCTCTTCAGTGTTGTACTGGCCATAAAATTGAATACCTCTTTTCCACATCAAGTCTTATCAGCGGATAAATACATTCCCATCTCGTCCGTTGTAATTTGAATAGATCACAAGCTCAAATTTGGAAGCCAATCGTACTTCGGATGACATTACGCCACGAGTGGCAGCGATAGCTCATCCTTGTTCCATTGCTAGAAAATGGAATGACAAGTCTGACTACTATATAGTGCTCAATGATTATACAGGCTACTATTCACGTTGCTCAGGCCGGAAGAAGAACCAACCGTCGATTGATTATGCTTTGGGAAGGGTCGTGGCGACAGTCACACCAGCATCTAAAGATATGATATTTTAGTGTCGGCACGGATGAAGGAATGCTACCATCGAGTTTGTAACAGTGTCTCGTTTATACCGAGACACTTTGACTTACAGTAGACGTATAGGCTTTAGAGAGGGATAGATGAGTGCATATGAAGAACGCGGTCTGGTTCATCCACTTTTACCAACCAAAGGAATTGTGATGTTACTGCAAATGATATACTATTTTACGTGGTTCTTTATGGATAGCTTCCGGGAGCCCATCCAAAATAGCCTTTTTCAGGAATCTTGAATAGTGTTTGTCGCCCGACACCACCATCAATACCAGTATTAGGGACGGTATTTCCCCACCAATTAAGTGTGATACCGTTGTACTGCAAAGCAAAAAAGACTAGTATAGCACCGAAAGCCACACCTGAAGTAAGACCGGATTGAAGGATATAGTTATACTTTTCCCACCAAGCCAAATATCTCCGTTTAATAACGTACATAAACGCAAATGACACAAAAAAGCCGGGAGTAAAATACGTCAGGTTGTATGGAGCCCAATTGACCGTACCAGCAGCTATCAGGGACGGATTGAAAAGTCGTAGCTGCTTCCGATAGCGTTTTTGGACAAAATGCAAGGGAACGGCCACAAGAAAACCTATCAAGAAGCAATATTTAAACATTGGATAAATTGCGAACACACGCTTAGATCCGAGAACACCCCAAGTGACTGAAGTATTATAGAACGTATGCTCTCCTGGACACTTGAATTTTTGCGGCTGCGTAGTAGTGCAGAGACCTTCAACATGTCCCATCTGCCAGTCCAAGACGCCAATCGTAACTAAGCACTGCAAAACAGCACCATATATTTGCACACGAAATGTAGCACGGGGAGGAATTTTGGCATAGTGAGCTTCTTTCAGGTTACCAACGTAGTTACTAGAAGTACTTTCCATTGCATTAGCAGTTATCCTCATAAGCATCAGTGTGGTTCCGTGTCCTAGCCAGAGAAATCCGGAAATAATATCCGTGTAGGCCGCAGTACCAAAGCTGACACCAGCAATCGATTGAAGTAAAACAATAGGAATCAGACATATAATGGTGACGCCATATGAGATTAGCATAGCTGGAATTGTCGTTTGCGTCGGATAGCCTGCCACGGCAGCAACGCCGAGTGCAAAACCCACGACGAGTACAACTAAAAACCACCAATCCGGAACCTCCTTGTACTTTGACATCATCCTGGAGTGAGTGTCTTGAAATCGGCTATAGCTCGACCTCGAAGGATGTCGCAGATCTTGCAAAGTGTCCCGTATGGTTTGATATACAGCCCTCCATTCGTTCATAAAGATAGAGGTGAAAGATAGCATATGGAAAAAATAATTTAACCCCGTGTTAAGCAAAGCTCCAGCAGAATAGAACGGTGGTGAATAGCTTTGATACTTTTTTTCGTCCAATAATCCGTTGGTCAAAACCTTTTGTACGTTGTATGTTTCACCAGCATTTGTCAACAGTGAATTTGAGTTGATTGGTAAATATCCAGTGTAGCTGTAATTCGACCAATACATGCCTATTATGACAAATGCAGAGAGAAGATATCCTGCATATCGGTTGACTACGGTATAGAAAGGTGCCGTTAGAGGGCCAAAGCCACTATTTATCACAGTCCAGTCAAATGTGGTAACAGGATTGAATCCCAAGCCTAAGTTACCACCACTTATTACAGCAAGGTTGAAATTATTAGGAGCAATCCATGTTATCCAATTGAACGTACTCAGCGCAGTGAACAAGTACCCTGGAATCCAGTAGTAACAGAACGAAAGTCCGGCCACTACCCAAAAGAACCAGTAACGGGATATTTTCCACCCATGTACGACTGTCCTTTTCTCGGTTGCTACCAATGCCCGGTTCAGGGCAATGCCGGCCAGGTTCGTGGGCCACAATGCACGAACAGGATATACAGCAAAACGGCGCATTGTGCCGGCTAATCCCATGCCAATCAATTGCGTAGAATACTGGATCAGAAATTGAAACCCAGTCGACACCCAGTCGAAGCCATAAAACACTTTGAGATGCAAAACTGGGATCAAGTTCGA
This sequence comes from Sugiyamaella qingdaonensis, assembly GCA_030569235.1. NCBI lineage: Eukaryota > Fungi > Ascomycota > Dipodascomycetes > Dipodascales > Trichomonascaceae > Sugiyamaella > Sugiyamaella qingdaonensis. The sequence continues at coordinate 126,450 of JAJMKI010000009.1, forward strand.
GCTCACATTTGTGGCACCAAGGCTACCTCCCATCATTATGTATGTGAGCATTTGTTCTTTAAATGTCCAAGGGCCTGGATTCAGTGAGTGCCGAGTACCGTGAATCGTGAACCCCCAGTCTGGTAAAATTAAGGCGAGCAGCTTCCCGCTAGGATACACCAAGACCTGCGTGACCGCCGCCGTGATTGTAATATGGGGTTGGCGCGTAGTGAAAAATTGGTCTACCCCACATATAACAAGTGTGTAAAACAAGCCCAACAAGTAAACTCTAAGAGTCTCGACCGGGACAGTGGGATCATCCGTAGCATCAACGATCGAACGCACTTCAGGATAGGGCGAAATGTATCCGATCAAAGTGGCCTGTAATTTGAGATCAAATTCTTGACGCGCATCCACATTAACTTTTGAGTGAGATTCAACCAAAGTTGTAATCTTAATCATGGTGTCAGCGGGGAAATTAGGATCGTCGTCATGGTACTCGATTGCGTTCTTCAAAATCTCTAACGATTCCTCGACAGAAATCGTGGAAATCTTTTCTACGACAAAGTCCAAATTCTGAGCCTGGCCCAAAATTTCCTCCCTCTGTTGAGCATCCAATCCTTCCAAAAATTGTCTAGGGTCCTCCGAATTGATCTCCTGAACATCTTCTTGAATTGCTGCTCTTTTCTCTAGCTCTGCAGAGCTATTTGGTTCACTGTACATGCTTGACATTCGAAATTGTCAGCATCACAGATAGTCAGAAATTTATATCTGACTCTGGTCGCTTAGATATAGAATGATCAACATTTAATGAGAATGATGTGATCATATTGCGAGCTAGTGTATAGACGCGAAGCGAGGCACATTTAGCGCCATACGAGCCACCGATCGAGCCCTTGGTGCCACATAATATTGCCATGACACCGTGCGACTGCGATGGAGAGATATTTCTCCAAACAGTCTTTTAGTATTCGACCTGCGAACACCGCACATAACGCACATACATGAACTGTTCCCAGCCATTCAGACATTGCAGTTCATAACCATCCAGACGGTGTGGTTTGCGTGAAACTTCGGACACCGTCCTTCAGTCAATTGCCAAGATCGACAAGCCATTGCATCTTCGCTCATCATTCTAACATTGTCACACGCCATAGTTCCAAGACAAGTGGCGTGCTACCTTTACTATGAAAAACGGAATCCGAAAAATACACAAAATATATAAACTGTAGTAATTGCATCTATTGAAATATTCACAAAGATTTCTGAGAATGGTGACTGCAGTTCATCCGTTTGTCGCAGCCACAACACAAGACCAGCCTGCGAAGAAGGTTGAAAACCACAAGCCGGTATCGGCTTATGACCCTCCGTTGCGGTTTCCAAGTTATGCTCCTACTTGGGATGAGAACGAGAAATTTTCTCCTTATGAGGAATTCGAGTTCAGCGACCCTGGACTTAAGGCCGACAAGAACCTGAAGAACCTGTTCCCCAATGGTGTCCCAACCTCCGAGGCTGACAAGCGGCTTAGTCCTAATGAGCTTGTAGTCAAGTATGGTTACTCTGTCAAATCGCTGTCTCCTCGGTTTGGATCAGAGGTTACTGGAATTCAGCTTTCTGAACTTTCAGACGCTGCTAAAAATGATTTGGCCCTTCTTGTCGCTCAGCGTGGTGTCGTTGCTTTTCGTAAGCAGAATTTCAACAAGCTTCCTGTCAAGGACGCTTTGAAGTGGGCTGAACACTTTGGTCGCCAGCATATTCATCCTACTTCGGGATCCCCCGAGGGTTACCCAGAAGTTCACTTGGTATACCGTGATAAGGACAGCAACACGTATACTGACTTTTACAAGGACCGTGTTGCCAGCGCTGGATGGCACTCGGATGTAAGTTACGAGCGTCAGCCAGCTGGAACAACCTTTCTTGGTGCTCTGGAAATCCCTCCTACTGGTGGTGACACTGCCTTCACCGATACCGAGACTGTCTATGAACTACTCTCTGATGAGTTCAAGACTCGTCTCAAGGGATTGAAGGCAGTTCACTCTGGTTTTGAGCAGGCTGACAATGGTCGTCGAAACCGTGGTGTTGTGCGACGGGAGCCAGTCAAAAACGAGCACCCAATTGTTCGAACTCACCCAGTCACTGGCCGTAAATCGCTTTACGTCAACCAAGGATTCACTCGTGAGGTTGTAGGCTTCAAGAAGGCAGAGTCTGAACTACTGCTCAACTTCCTTTATGACACTTTTGCCCGCTCACTGGCCGCTCAAGTCCGTGTGTCTTGGGAAGAAGACACTATTGTCGTGTGGGACAACCGTCGTACTTTGCACAGTGCTATTTTTGATTTCTCTGACGGAGAGCGTCGCCATCTTTTCAGATACACTCCTCAGGCTGAAGTGCCTGCTGAGTAACGCGAGCACCAAAGATCGCCGGTTTATGTATGCCATGCCGATCGATACATGCTCCTAGCCGTAATCTTTCTTAACAAATCACAAAAAAATTGTCGCACTGAGAGCCAACATTTCAAGATAACTTTTATATGAAATCTACCATAAATTGATGCTTTTCGATAGTGAAATCTTGCTCGTCAATATAAAGCTGTTCCATGAAAAGCAACACCATCCGCATATTATGTTGGATCGCAGCAGCCAGGTTATGGGAAAAACAATGTAACTAGAGTTCTATTGCATGAATTTCGCTTTAAGATTTAGAGCTTCAATTTGCTGACTAACTGAATAATAATGAGGCTTTCACTACCGTGTACTCATTCTCTTAAGCGCATCAAAGCGAGAGCTTATTAAACTCGAAACGCCATCAGGACCTTATAAATGCCGCGGGCTCGGAAACCTCGTGTATCAGTCTGTCTTGACAGCTGCTCCAGGCATGATTTTTTTTTTGTCTTGTGGGGTAACGCAGGCTGTGCCACGGCATATGCCGACTGACTCTAATGGCGAGATATGCACCGTGTGTGTTCCCATTACAACTCTTCAAGCACCAATTGCAAAGATAATAAGTTTGAGGTGAACAACCTATCTGATCCCCTATTAATGCAGTCACTGTGTCGTACCGGCCAAATTGAATATCTCTTTCCCAGATTAAGTCTTGTCAGCAGATAAGCGCATTTTTGATACAGTCCTGGCATATTGTATGCAAGCCAACCTCAAATTCGGGTAGGGTTTGAGCTTATTGAAGGTTACATAAGCCAATCGTACTTGACATGACGTTATGCCACGAGTAGCAGTGGACCCCGCTCAATTGCCACGATCGTCAAACCATTGCGTTATTGCTCGTCATTTTAACTTCACCACATGCCACAATGCCCAGCCAAATGGCGTGCTACATGTCACGAGGAAATACGGAATCCGAAAATATATGTAAAATAAACTGTAGTGATTGCGTCTGTTTAAAAATTCATGAGTATGTATGAGAAATGTCGACTGCAGTAATTCTTTAGTCGAGGCCGCAACACGAACACAAGACCAGCCCGGAACCAAGATTGACAACCGACCACAAGCCAGTGTCGGCTTATAACCCTCCATTGCGTTTCCAAACTATGCTCGTACTTCGGATGAGAACGAGAAGTTCGCTCCTTATGAGGAATTCGAGTTCAGCGACCCGGACTCAGGGCCGACAAACCAAAAGAAGCACGGACTCGTGCAAATGCAGCTGTCGGTTGGACCAAATGTAAAGACGTCATGCCATAAATTCAGCCGTGCGAAATGCTAAAAAGCCTGAAATTAGAGTTTTTCCGAAAAAACTGGAACTCTTGGAAAAATCCTAGAACTTTGACCGATTTTCGACGATCATTTACTAGAATGGGTCAGCCGTGCAAGATACTACAACGTAACAGAATCGATGTATTTTGAAGCTATTCATCAAATTATAATTCTTTAAAAAAGTTCAGCCTGGCTTGAAGATATTTACAAGCTAGCAAAATTGAAGTTTTTTACAATGCTGGTTGAGAAATGTTTTTTATCTCTTTGAGGTGATCGACGCTCATATTTCCTAAAATGGGTTTATTCAGCCGTGCAGCGAGCTACAACGTAACGGAATTGACATCTTTTGAAGTTATTCTTCAATTAATAATTCCGTAAGGTATTGATCCATCTACAACAATGTCCTATGCATTAGCAAAACTGAATTTCGATAAAGAGTTGAGAAATAATTTTTTGTCATAATGTTGACATTCAGCCGTACGATCCCTCTCATCTGCAAGTTTTAGTGCATGATGTTACTGCAAAGTAGTAAGAGGGTGGTTGCCTATATAAAACTATGGAATAACTTGCCTCTTTATAGATAACCAATAATAAATTGGGTATCAGTCAATGTTGCAATCAATTGATAAGAGATAAGAATATTGCAACCCTGCGGTCAGAAATGCCGTAGTGTAACATTAGAATAAATCCCAAAGGAGTACAATACCGGGTTTAAGATGCGAATGATGTATCCATATGCAGGGGACCATATTGCAGGTACATGGATTTGATGTCCAATACTGCCCTAATATTCCTAATATTCTAACAAAATTTGATGTATTTTGAAATTCAAGGCACCAGCGGCAGCAGTGCATCCGTTTGGGTACAGTTATAAACCTAGGACCGGAACAACTGTCGCTCAATTAGAATGGCTACAAAGCTCTTCATCCAGGCGGTGTAATATCCTATATATATATTCTGACATTTAGACGGAGTCGCAAGGTACACAGTAGCACTGACATCAGACGAGGATTTGAACTTGCGACTCAGTCGCGCTGTAGCAACTGCCGCGCAGTTAAGTTCCACTGTATTATCAGCATATTGTAATTGGTTGATAGGCTCGTAGAGCGACGTACGTATCTTGCACTCCGTCGCGCTGTAGCAACTGCTGCGCAGTTGAAATTACACAGCTAGCATATAGTAATAGTAATAATTGGTTTGTAAACTCGTAGCTACAGTCCTCGCACCAACTGCGCAGCAGTTGCCGAAGCGCGACGCAGTCGCAAGAAAAGAAAGGAATAAAAATAAGCGGCTCTGTTATTCATCCAGTATACATGAAATCACTCTCGAGTCGACGCATACATATACACCCGATACCTGCAGACCGAACATATTTTTATGCGAGTCAACCTTCGAAATATACATATATTTAGATTTATCTTGTCAACATCCACAGTACAGAAAGATCAAAGACAGAGCCAGGCGTTAATACCTGACTATCTTCATGACATTGCATGGCTAACAGCAAACAGCTACAACAGGAACTGAGCATTTGAAGGTTAGCGTTGCTACGAGACACAAAAGTACCACAAAACGGAGACCACATTGACATTATATATGGACTGCAAGCCATGATTTGTACACGATTTTCGGCACTCGCCAATAAACACCGTCGTTCGTCGTCTACTCGTCGCGCAGAAGAGCCTCGCGCTTCTCGGCGACCCGCTGCTGGCGTCGGTCGCGAGCAGCCCGGTTGCGCAGACGACGAGCGTCGGCCTCGTCCTTGAGCGCCCGCTCGCGGGCAGCCTGGGCCTTGGCCTTGATGACATGCTCGATCACCTGGCGCTTGTGCTTGAAGGTGTTACCCTTGGCGAGCTTGTAGAGCTCGTGGTACAGGTGCTTGTCAATCTTGTTCTGTTCGCGGTACTTGACGAGAAGACGTCGCAGCACACGCAGACGGCGCATCCACAGCACCTGCGATGGCATACGGGCGTCGGCGGTACCCTTTCGCTTACCGTAGCCGGTGTGTCGTCCAGCACGCTTGGCCTCGTGAAGAGCCCTGGTTCGGGAGCGCGAGTGGCCGGTGGCGGGCTTGTGGATGATGAGGCCGTTGGAGATGAGCTTGCGCACCGACTGGCGCGAGTTGGCGTTGCCAATCTCGGTGATCTCGTTGGGGTCGAGCCAGATCTTTCGCTGTCCAACGCCCAACACGCTGGAGGCAAGTCTCTTCTGCAGTCGCAAGTTGGCCCTGCTGTTAGCACTGTCTTCACCTGGAGTTCTCCCGGGTCTGCCGGTGGACTCGCAGCCTTCTTTTCAGGCCGCTTTCCACCGGTTTTCCCTCAGAATGGCACTTACATTTCGATGTCGTGAACAGAAGTAAAGATGGCCTTCTGTGTTGCACCCGCAAAAAACGAGTGGGCCGCACCACGCTGCGCGCGTAACTGTGAGACCTTGCCCGTGACTGCGGCCCGAATCGAGAAGGTGACGAGTTGTGAGTCGACCATCCCCCTAAGCGGGCTGCATATGCGCCAACCGGTGGGCGATAATGCAAGATACAGATGGCTGAAAAAAAAATATTGGTCTAGCGCAGTTTTAGCTTTGATCAAACCGAAAAAATGGCAAAGTCGTTGCGAGCAAAGTCCAAGGTCCGGATGCGAGGCATCAAACGAGACGCAGTGTTCAGCCCTGTTGTCGACGAGCGCACGAAGCGGCTGTCGGAGAAACTCACTGGCAAGCCAGTCGTCAGCAAAGAGCAGGTCATGGACATCGACGTCGAGCCAAAGCCAGAAACCGACAAGAAGGTGTCGACCAGCGGATGGAAGGGCAGCCGAAATGACGGCTACAAGCAGAAAAAGGCCCTCCTGGCGTCCAACAAGCGCAAGGGCGTCATGGTGTTTAACCCCAAGTCCAAGTCCAAGTCTAAGTCCAAGAAATGATATCTGACGATGTCCTGATGTCCTGATGTACTGATGTACTATTTATTGCATGCCAGTAGGCAGATATTTAGATTATAATACGATTGCTAGCATCCACACCACCCAGGACGTAATAACAAATTATAACATTTTCTAGTGATGACAGTCTAGGTGCTGTTATACAGACTTTATCGACGTTGAAAGCGGTTTTTGCGACTCCGTCGCGCTGTGGCAACTGCTGCGCAGTTGGGCGTGGATTCTGGCACCTATGGTTCGATCTTAGGATTTAACTGATTTTTGTATAATACGTCTAATTTCAAATGTCAACTTTTCAAGTACAAGTTATGTGTATACCCCACAGGTAATTTGTATTCAGCATCTCTCACAATCCATCAGCTGTTCCGTAGAAGTATGAAAAGAATAAATAACCAATAAGTTACCGTAAGTTATTGATGTGAATTACTATAGCCACCATCTCAAGCCAATCAGGAGGTAAAAAAAAATAATGTTAAAATTAGTACCGTCTGTCGGCAGTATCTATACCAGCTTTCCCCATATTTGCTAAAAGTACAAAAGGAATAAATAAGCGATGCCCGTGTCGAACAAAGTATCGTCAACCTGTCGTGCACAGCAATTTTGTCGGTGTGATTCTGTATGAGATATCACTTTACTGTACATGCATTCCAGTGCTTGCCATCAACATCATCATGAGTTGAACTGTCGACAGTGTCCACGCTCAACTGCGCAGCAGTTGCCACAGCGCGACGGAGTCGCAAGAAAATAATAGTGTGTGTGAATTATTTGTATGCCAGTCAATATGTAGCAAGTACTGCTCAGTTGGTTCTCACTTGATCATATCCGACTCCGTCGCAAGAAAATAACAATGTATGTGAATTATTTGTATGCCAATAAATGTGATGCGACTCGCACATTTGGTTTTTTCTTGATCATATCCAACTGCGTAGCAGTTGCCACAGTGCGACGGAGTCGCAAGAGTGAAGACCAATGCTCAATAGCCATTGTCGCATAATTGCGTGCCACTCTACCTGCAATGTGACATTTTCAGTCCCATCAACAAATGACTTTTGTAAGCTGTCAATGGGTGCATCATGCATCATTATTGATCAGTTAATCCAATGCATAGCGATCAAGCCTACAACAGGTTGATCAGAAACGAAAACACCCTGAACAGGACAGGCACCCGCAGAGCTGACGCGCCGGCGGCGAACTGCTGGCCAGTAGTGATGGTGGTCGCTATCGACACCGAGGCGGTGGATCCTCCAGCGCCTTCTGTGATCGACGCTATGGGCACCTGCTGGGACAGCGCGAATATGGTCGACAGCTGCGGGAACTCGGGCTTGCCATCGGACCCAGTTTCGCCGCTGATGGCCATCAGAGGCAGCGAGTCGCCAAGGTCCACGAATCCTGAACTTGGCGCACTCAAAGTGGCAGTGGCTACCGAGCTCGGTGTCATGTATACAGCTTGGGGTAAGTCAGTGAGGTTGCCAGAGATGGCAGTGTACCGGTTGGTGGCCGTCTGCGATATCTTCAACGACGACACGGTGATTTTGGCGATTTCGATCTTGGCAGCATTGTTCTCGTCAGCAATGGCTGTGCTGGTGGTAGATGCAGTATCAGTTGTTGCGTCAGTCCCAGTCGAGCCAGTATCAGTTGTGGTGGCAGTGACAGCCGAAGTAGTATCAGTTTTTGCGTCAGTGCCAGTGGTGGTGCTGCTAATGGTGGTGGTGGAGATGCTGGAGCTGGAGCTGGCAGTGGAACTCACTTGGGACGTCGCTGTGGAGTTGGCTATGGTCGGCAGAGGATTGGTGATGGGCTGGGCAATGCCTACCATGAAATACTCGAGGTCCACCACCAGGTACATGGCGGAAAGCACTGCAGACCCCAGTGACGCGTACCCAGCGCTCTCGGAGGACCCGAACGTCATCGCACACACCTCATCGCCATTGAACGAGATGGGCAGGTCGGTGCCTTTGTCGTAGAGCGGGATCAGCGCGTCCTTGATAGGCATGCTGACGGTGGCATTGTAGAACTCGAAGTTGATGTAGCCGTCGATGTCGCGGTACGAGCAGCTCTGCACCCAGATGCCCAGGTCCGACACGTACGCAGCGTTCAGCTGCGTCGCGATGTTTACGACGATCGTGTACGGCAGGAACGACAGCACGTTGGAGCTGTCGAGCACCACCGGCAGGTTGATATCCGAGTTGGTGACGGTCGCCAGCAGGTCCTGGTTCGACACGTAGATTCCCGTCAGCGGGATGGCTGCGTACTGGTAGAAAAAATCCGTCGTCGCGTTTGCGTCTACGACTGGAGACATAGGCAGCACGTACAGCGAGCCGTTGAACTGCGTGGTGTCAACCGCTCCAAACAGCAGCGTGCCTCGCGTGCCGTCAACTGGCACTGAAAGCGAGTACACGGGAGACAGGATCTGGTTCGAGCTCATCAGGCTCGTGAGCAGGTGCGACACTGGCACGTCCGTGTTCGCGCCAAACCCGAGTCCCAGCAGCCCAGGCGTCACCAGATTGGTGTCGGAGACCACTGCGATCAGGCAGTCGTCCACCACGACGCCATTCTCGAGCGTCACGTTGTCGGTGCCGTACACGCCAGCAAACTGGCCCCCACCAAGATGGGTGCTGTTGAAGGTGACGTTGGACGTGAGCTCCTTGAACGACGACACGTTGGTGTTGAAAGTAGCAGCTGGCGCGCAGCTCGCGAGCGGGTAGCTGACGGACGAGCAGCTGGGCACCGAGCTGTTGAGCACCACGATGTCGCCTCCTGCAGTGTCGACCAGCAGCGACACGTTCTGGGCCCCAATGGTGATGTTGGCATAGAACTGGGCCCCGAACTCGAAGTCGAGCTCGGGCACGTCACGCCTGAACAAATGCCACGGCGCGCTGTCGTTGAACGGGCCAAAGATGCTGTCGTGGGACTGCGACTCGTCAATCACGTCTGCGAGCGGTCTGGCGGGGTTGGCGAGAACCGGCAGCTGGAGCACGCTGTTGGCGCCTTTTCTGATCGTAGGCTGCTCGATGCCCACCAGCAGGTGCGCGCACGCGCCTGTCCACAGCGCTGGGACCAGGAATCGCATACCGGATGCGAGTTTGAGAGCCACGTCGACTGGTTCAAGGCGAAGTCAAACGAAAACCCTCTGACAGCCGTTGCATAGTGCATGCGGCGTAAGGCATGCAAGGTAAAACCCGCAGCCGCCGGGACTAGTAGAGACACAAAGCACTGATCAGCAATCCAATCTAACGCCTGTACACCGCTAGCGCAGTAGCACCTGACACGCCCATCTTGGCACCATAGTGGGCAATATCGACGTGTTAGTTAGCAGTGGCGGCAGGACGCTACTACGGTTGAGGGGAGTTTTGGTGCGGTTCTACTGGATTTCTAAATTTGGCGCTGCACTAAAGTAAGGATCTTCCAGTACAGTCTGACCGCCAGTATGTCAGTGTCTGTATTCTTCTAGTGTAATTTTGCAATTATGATATATTACCCCTTTATTGGATTTTGCGGTGTCATCAACAGTGATGTACTGTCTGTCCAACACAATCTAATTCCAACTTGGCTTACCTCCATTGTCGTGTCCATGCAAAACTGCCCGCATATGAGCAATCCAAGAGTAGCTTGCTCAGACCGTCAACGCCAGCTTGGCAACACACAACACAAACGCAACAAAGTCACGTTCAACCAATCAAATATCCTCTGCATTTCGCTGGGTGCTTGACGCTATATTGCAACAACTGTGTCCACGCCTCAACTGCGCAGCAGTTGCTACAGCGCGACGGAATCGCAAGATCCGATGCGATTTAAACCCGATTTAACCCAATCTTCAATACCCATCTTGCGACTCCGTCGCGCTGTAGCAACTGCTGCGCAGTTGAGGCGTGGTCACTACTGGCTGCGGTACAAACGGAGAGATCGTGGTCGATAAGGTAGATCTAAAGGTTATATAGGCCAATACGGCATGCAACCCTAGCCAACGCTAGATTTATACCGACTGGTCCACCAGCGCACCATCCGCAAGCCACAGCAGTGTTTACCACGAGTTGTGTGCAAACGAGGCGATCAAACGACTGCTATACCACAAAAGCGCGACATTGCAACGTGCGGGCCAAATTCGACAGAATCAGGCGGATTACAGCGCGTGGTAGCAGAGCGTACTGGATCCGAGCCGGCAGTGCAGCAGCCACGAGTCGTGAAGCGCAACTGAGCCAATTGACAGTAGTGGCGCAGCCTGACTGCTCAAGAAAGTACATTGCAAGTTCGTGGACACTGCGAATTGCTCAGGCCACGAATTTCTGGACTTGGTGGTGCAGACGCCTGTTTGAGCACCATTCAGCGACTGTGAACTTGCTGATCCAAAGCACTGCTGGAGACTAGTCCGTCGGAGTTGTGTTCATACGATTGTATAGGAGCAGAAGAGTGCAATAGAGCGGTTTTGGAGAGATTTCGAGTGCTGTACGTATCAGAGGCCAGAGTTGGATCATACTACTAGAACACACACCTGCGATTTTGGGACCATAAGCGGAGTACTCAGTGCAACTCAGTGCAACACCGAGGAGAACACCTAAGACTATACAGAGGACGTAGTTAGAATTAACGATCGCATCACAGAATCGAATTGGACAGTTGGGAGAATTGGATACTATACTGGATTGTACAGTCTTTCACTATTCAACTATATACTTATCTCATAGTTAGATCATAGTTGTGGAGAGATCATAAAAGTGGACTATACAGGAGGACTATCGCACAATCGTCAGTCAATTGGCACATAGAGTCAGCTCATAGAGGTATTCTAGTTTGAATTACCTAGCTGGATTGCTGGATTGGTGAATTGCTGCGACAGAACTATTCAGACACAACAGTGCAGCTTTGCGGACTGGTTAGAGTAGAGCTCGACAGCTGTACCGACTAATTCGAGTAGACGCCGTGACTGTTCTGGAAATCGCAACACTCCCAACCAGATTCGCCTGAACAGCTCCGAATTCCCATGGAAACGCAACTGCGGGCCCGCATGAACGTCGAACTGCATGCTCTGGAGCAGCACCTGCTGCTCAATAGTCCCGACCCGCAGGCGTCCGAGCCTGAAGAGCCTGAAGAAGATGTCAAGCAGCCCCGCGAGTCGCTGCTGCACCGCGTGGTGGTCACTGTCGCGTGGGTGCTCGGGTGGTACCTGTTCTCGGTGACCATCTCGGTGTACAACAAGTGGATGTTTTCGCCAGAGCACCTCGACTTCGCGTTCCCTGTGTTCAGCACCAGCTGCCACCAGCTTGTCCAGACAGTGCTGGCAGCTGCTGTGATGTGGGCAGTCCCGCAGTGGCGGCCCCCCAGCTGGTCGTCGTCATCGTCGTCATCGTCGTCGTCGTCGTCGTCGTCGAGTTCAAGGTGGTCCACGCTGACGTCGTCGTGGCAGTACCTCCAGCGCATTGGCCCCTGTGCGGTCGCGTCTACTGGCGACATCGGTATGGGAAACCTGTCGCTGCGCCTGGTATCACTGAGCTTCTACACGATGGTCAAGTCGTCGTCGCTGGGGTTCGTGCTGGCGTTCAGCGTGCTGTTCAAAATCGAGCAGCCCTCAGCACGGCTCGCAGCCATCATCGCCGTCATGACGGTGGGCGTGCTCATGATGGTGGCTGGCGAGACCCAGTTCCAGCTCGGCGGGTTCGTGCTGGTGCTGGCAGCGTCGGCGTGCGCAGGACTGCGGTGGTCGCTGACCCAGATGCTCATGGCGCCAGATAAGGCCCACTCCCGCAGTCCGCTGGCCACCATCCTGTCGCTGTCGCCGATGATGGGCCTGCTTCTGGCAGCCACTGCGCTGGTGCTGGAGGGCCCTGTAGAGATCGCGAGTGCGGGGCTCTGGCAGCAGCGCGGGGTCGGCGTGGGCATGCTGCTGATGGTGTTCCCGGGGTGCCTGGCGTTCTGCATGACGCTGTGCGAGTTCATGCTGCTCAACCGCACCTCGGTGCTCACGCTGGCCATCGCTGGCATCTGCAAGGAGGTGGTGACCATCGCGGTGTCGGTGCTGTACTTTGGCGACGTGCTCACGGTTGTCAACGGCATCGGCCTTGCCATCACCACCGCGTGCATCGTCGCCTACAACTACCACCGCTACCAGCATCTCAGCAGGTAAGTAATTCCAGAACGTAGCCTATTCAACTTTGCTGCTATACTGTGTCTGTACTGCTAATTTAATTGTACTGCTTAATCACTGATGTAGTTTGTGTCTTCTCAACACAAAACACCGAGCCACGAACAAGCAGTTGGTTAAATAATAACTGTCCAATTGTCAATCTAACAGCAACAGGCTACTCAATTGCTAGTCTTGCAAGTCAAAAACCACAATTACTGTCAACTCAATTGCTAGTCTTGCGACTCCGTCGCGCTGGGGCAACTGCTGCGCAGTTGATTGAATAATAACTGTCAAATTGATACTCTCACAATAGGGCTCTCCTGTCTATTGTAGATTGGGGGGTATATTGCAGTTCGTACTGCTAATTTAAATAAACTGTCACTGCTCAATTGCTGATGGCAGTTTATACCTTGCTTGTTCCACTACACGTATTGCTGCTCCCTATTTGTGAAATTGTAATAGAAAACACGGATCCAGGACCCAACTGCGCAGCAGTTGCCACAGCGCGACGGAGTCGCAAGACAAAACGACACTTACTCTCGGCTCAATTGCTAGTCTTGTGACTCCGTCGCGCTGTGGCAACTGTTGCACAGTTGGTTAAATATTAACAGTCAAACTGCCATTTTCATGTCTATTGGGCATTGAGCTAAATTGCTCTCGATAATCACACTGCATTGATTATCTGTTGCTTTTTCTGTGTTCTCTGTGCTCTGTGATCTCTCGGTTCGGGGGGTTTCGTCGTCGTGGCCGTTTTGCTCAAGTCTGTTCTCCACGCTCTGCTCAGGTCCCCTGCGCTGCTGATATGCTTTGTGTGCTCCACCGATATGCACAGACGCTCAGGTTTGCTGCCTACTGATATGGTTTTCACCCACCGTGGTGCTGATATGGTCGCAGGATGCACGGAGAGCGCTGCTTGCGGTCTCGATCGTCGAGATCGTCCCAACCGCTGCCTGTTTGGGCGACGCCAGCGATCCAGCGTTACATTAAGTCTGCGCTGATCATCGTGGCCCTGCCTGATAGCGCTACTCCGGATACGGTACTGTGACGTAGCCTTGACGCCTGTCAGCGCCATTGACGGCAAGACGGCTGCAATACAGGCGTTCAGGAGTGCCGTAAATACCGGCAATGCAGTGGCCATGCCCACCGGGCAGAAATCCGCCGGTTGGCTGATCGCGGCAGCGCAAACGACCCCGCTCCCGAACTGCCCCGCTCAACGGGACCCTGGACATAGCCCCTACCCCAAGGGCGCGGGTTGGGCTCAATGGGGCCGAGCCGCGCGACCCCGCGCCCTGGTTTGCCGCATTGGGCATGGGCCTCCACCCGGGCAAGGGTCGGGCCCGGCCTTATCTACGGTGGGCGCGGGTCAATAAAAAACAGGGCGCCCGCTGCAAAAAAAACCATCCGACAGCACCTCATTGCGTGACTCCAGGCTTGGGCTGGTTTTTGCTGCGTGTTTCGACTCTGCTCTTATCCATCCGGCACCGCTTTTTGTAGTTGCCCCCTGCTCCTGCCATCGTTGTGCTGTGCTTTGCGGCCGTTTTCGACGACTTTGTGCTTATTTTGCTGCTTATCAGCCCCTTTACTGGCGTCTAGAGGCTTCCACTCTTGACATTGCAGCCGGTGATTTGGGTGGGCAGACCTATTGACGGATTTTGCGACTTTTTCCACCGCCACTCCGGAACTCTTTCCTTCTTCACAACAGGCACTTTTGTTGAAGATTTGGCCTTTTTAAACCGAGTTTGACTTGTTCGGACTTGTTTTGCTGGGTTGAGCCTGTTTCTGATTTCGCGGGGTCACTCGACTGTTAATAAGCAACAGTGGATTTTGTTGGAGTTGCACCTGCTAGACTTGGTAGATTTTCGACGTCTTATTCATCTAGTCGTTTGCCAGTTTTTGTTTGTGTCTGTTGAACTTGTACCACTTTGAGCAAGAAAAGACCTGTTGGACAACAAGCCTGTTGGACAATAATTAACCTGCTGGACAAGAACCACACACCATGTCGTTTGTCGACTCGGTGCTCGCGGTGGTCCGCACCTGGTCCATGACGGCCATCCAGTCGCTGCACTCGCTGCTGACTGTGCTGTCCGGCTCGCGATCAGGCCTACTGATGACCCAGCCTCTACGACTGCTGCTGGGCGACCACCCTACAAAACTCACTGAGCAGCTCGACGACGACCAGTATCTGCCAGTCAAGGCAGGTAAGGTCGTCAAAACCGTCAAAACCGTCAAAACTGCCAAAAATGTCAAGACTGCCACGACTGCCACGACTCCCGAGACGGAGTTTCCAGAGCTGGCTGTTGCCGCGCTGTTCCCGTCGGGCCACGTCGAGGCGCTCAGCTCGTCCCAAATCCGCCCTGGCTATCCAGTCGCGTGCTCCACGGACGCGTCCAACCTCGAGATGCTCCAGCTACCTGGCAGAGGCGGCTCCATCCTGGGCTTTGATTTCGTGCCTGACTATATGAATCCGTGGTCTGGAGCACCGGATTTTGACCACCCAGCGGCTGCAAACCACGCCAACAACGGCAACCACAACGAGGCCAACCCCGCCAGCCACCCACCTCCCGCCAGCCAACAGAGCTCGTCCAGCCAGCTCAGTTCGTCCAGCCAGGCGAGACGAGCAGGTTCGCGACTGCCAGTGCGACGAGCGCGTCCGAGTGGCTCGTCGGCAGCTGGTGCTCCGTACTCGCTGGACTCGCGACGGATGTCGCACGCGGTGGACAGCCACGGGTCGCTGGCGAGTACTGGCGATCTGCTGGATCTCGGCTCGATGCTGCAGACGTCGATCGACAGCGAGTTCTCGCCGCCAGAGCTCGAGCGGTTCCACAGCCCTGTGCTCGAGTTCTACTCGAACTCGCCCGACGACACGGCTCTCATCGCTCCACTGGGCGATCTGCTGTCGTCCACCGCCAGCACCGCGTCTGTAGGAGCCCTCGCAGTCACAGAGGTCCACCAGACGCCCAGTCCCGACGTGTTTACCGTAGGACTTGGCGAGTCGACTCCGTCTATGTTCCCAGAGACCACCAACGTCATGATCAACGGCGTGTATCCGCTGGTGCACTCGCGAGCCAACAGCGACAGCGGGTCGCCCGAGCATCTCAGCAACCCGTTTGACGACAAAATCGCCGACGACGAGCTGACGTGGGCAGGCGTGGCGTCGCTGCCGGTGCAGACCCAGCTCCAGAGCCAGCTCCAGCTGCAGTTCCAACAGCAGCAGCAACGTCAGCATCAGCACCTGCAACAGCAGCAACATCTTCAGCAACAACAGCAGCAGCAGCAGCTTCAACAACAGCAGCAGCATCAGCAGCAGCAGCAGCAGCATCGCCAGCATCAGCAACAGCAACACAGCCAGCTTCATCAGCAGCTCCAGAGCCAGCTCCAGAACCAGCTCCAGAGCCAGCTCCAGCATGTGTCGCCAGCTGGATCCGGGTCGGTGGGACAGGTGTCGCCCGTTTCGCAGGTATCGCCAGACAGCCAGCTATCGCAGGTGTCGCCAATGCACCAGCAGCTGTCGCAGCTGCCCCAACAGCATGACTATCTTGGCCACAGCGTCCCCCAGAACATCCACCACAACAACGTGCACCACAGTGCGCACCAGCATCTCAACCACAGCGTTCCCCACAACATGAACCACCAGTTCCAGGGCCACCACCACCAGCAGCCAGCGAGCCTCGAGTTCCATATTCCTGGCGTCGCTGACTTCCAGCTCGACCAGTTCATGGCTGCCAGCTACGGCGGCTCGCTGGACTACGGATCAGCCACCACTGGTGGGTTCGTGTCTCCACAGTCGTCAATCGTGTCGTCAATCGACGTTGGCGGCGTGTCGGACGACTCGAGCTCTTCGAGCCGCGAGCGTGCCAACAGCGACTCGTCAGACAACCCCGACGGCATGTCGTCGTCCAACCAGTTCCACTGTCCCAGCTGCGACGCCTCGTTCCGCGTCAAGGGCTACCTGACGCGCCACATGAAGAAGCACGCCGAGCAGAAGGCCTACGTGTGTCCGTTTTACTCGGTTTCCGACGACACACCCTGCCACCCGTCTGGTGGAGGCTTCTCGCGCCGCGACACCTACAAGACCCATCTCAAAGCCCGCCACTTCCACTACCCTCCAGGCACCCGGTCGGGCCACCGGTCCAAGGTGTCTGGCGAGTGCTCAGCGTGTGGCGAGATGTTCGACAGCAACGAGTACTGGGTCGAGGAGCACATCCAGAAGGGCCAGTGTACAGCGCTCAAGAAAACGGACGACTAACGATGGTAAACGAATGCATGATACGGTTGTAATATAGGGTAATGAATGGATATGTAGCAATTGACAAAACTGAAGTACCAAATGTAGAATTTGCTAGCTATACTGTAACTGCACAAACAACTGCGCAGTTGCCACATCGCGACGGAGTCGCAATAGTTGTGCAATTGGTTCAAATCAGGTTCAAATCAGGTTTAAATCAATTACATATCTTGCGACTCCGCTGCGCTGTTGAATTAGCTCCTATTTCGGACTTCATCTGCCAGCAGTACCCTAATACCGGGCATGCGGTTAGGGCAGGCCTATATAAATTTTGTCGGTGCCAGTTTTCCTGTCCACCTACACACCAACAGTTGCTCTCGAAGCTTACTCAAGACGCTCGCGTCACCGTGCTTTGGGGAAAGTCTCCGGTCATCGTAGCGGAAACGCCCAGGTGAAATGCCCTGGGCCCAGCAGACCTACTGGCCCAACAGACAGGCCCTGTCACGACAGGCGTTTGCAGCCGATTGCCTCTCGAGGGGCCGGGAAACCGATGGTTCGCCATGGTTGGCGTGCACGCGTGGATGTGGCAGCGGCTGCTAGACTCTTTGAGCTCGGTAGCACTTTGCTGGGCGCCTGTTTTCGACGACGAGGACGTCAAGTCTTCAAACGATAGTTATGCAACTGTCCAGCATGCTGGATAACCCAATGGAGCTTATTTGGAGTTGTAGGCCCCCCTTTTTTCCAGGCCCGTGTCTATCGAGACAGCTGCGTAGTCAAATATGCCGGGCTTTTATTTATATAGGCTGAGATGATGAAATATCCGTGCAATCATAGAGTCAAGCTCCTAGAATTTTTATAATTCAAAGACGAGAATTGCTTTATTTTCTGATCGCTGTATTTAGCATTGTAGTGCTATAGTGACTAAGCTAATAGTATAATTTATTCTCGAACAATAACGTGCAATTTCGTAGCCAGCTCTACATTTGAAAAGCATATCTTGCGACTCCGTCGCGCTGTACCAACTGCTGCGCAGTTGATTTAGAATTATAAATTGTCCAATGGTCACAGAAACACAGATCCAGGAACCAACTGTGCAGTAGTTGATTTAGAATAATATGCCGTCAAGTTATGATTTGGCAGAAAGCACAGATCCAGGAACCAACTGCGCAGCAGTTGCTACAGCGCGACGGAGTCGCAAGAATGATATCTCTCAATTACACACCTGCGTACAACATTTATCTTGCGACTCCGTCGCGCTGTAGCAACTGCTGCGCAGTTGGTTTAGAATCGTAACCGTCAAATTATGAATTACAGGAACACAGATCTAGAAACCAACTGCGCAGCAGTTGCCACAGCGCGACGGAGTCGCAAGACATATGTCTGTATGAGTCGAGGCGGTTAACATTGATAATTGTATTTCAACTACCGCTATCACCTGGCTGCACATGCAGCTCTGTCTACATCTGGGCTGCTCGTCTGTGCCTTAATAAATATCGTGTATTGCTATGCACTATGACTTGCTTCATCATACACTCATCCACCTCGTAACGTCGTAACATTATTAGTCTTTCTTGAAATGCTCGTCTATTAATACCGGGCTCTCGCTTCCGTACACCAACTCGCCGCCATACAGCACGATGGTGCAAAAGATATTGGCCCATCCCCAGAACTGCCACGCCTGTTTCGTGCTGCCGCCCACCACGTCCCAGAACAGCGTGTGCCAGCTGCCCATCGGGCTGGGTGTCCCTGCTGACGACGACCCGCTAGGCCCACTGACGCTGGTGCCGAATATACTCGAGTGCTGCAGCAGCAGATGCGTGTACATGGCGATGATGATGCAGGGGGCGTACGAGTAGATCACAAATAGCACCGGCTGCGACTTTGATCTCCGTCGCGCAGTGCGCGGGATCGGCTCGCTGCGCAGCGCGGGGATTATCCTAGTAGCTGCGTAGAACACCAGCAGCCGGTACGCCAGCGACACGCCTACTGCGGGAGTCACAGTGGCCATCGCCCCCTTGACGAACTCGTACACTGTGATGAACCCCTGTGGAGTGAGCCCAGCGACTGTCGTCACCATGTTGGTGTACCCAGTGACGATAATGGGCGGCAGGGTCGGGATATTGGCAGCGTGGGCCCCGCCAGGCGCGCGGTGCTGCTGGAAGCTGCCGAGGCGGCGGATTGTCGACACGATACTGCCGGATTCTACCACTTCCGGCTGCGTTGGAGCTGCCAAAAACGGGAACAGCAGCGCAGGCGTGATGGACGACTGGAAGTCCGTGAACGTCAGATACAGCTCGTACACCACGTATGAAATCAGCATCGCCGACTCGATGGCAGTCCCTCTGGCTGACACGATGCCGTAGATGCCCAGCGACGTCGCCATGGTCAGCACGATGCCTATCAGTGTAGCAGTGCCCAGGTCGATGACAACCGGGAATGTGTATATCCGGTACAGAAAGTACAGGCTGACAGTCAGGCTGATGCTGGCGGCGATGATCTGCACAAACATCCAGATATCCGACTTCTTGATCAGCCACCGGGTGATCTGGCCTGCTGCCTGGATCACCAGCAGCGTGCAGAACCCTTCTGCGATGGTGAACAGCGGCGTCGAGTAGCGCACAAAAAAGTCCCACGGCGTGATGATCCGCAGCCAAATATCCGGTGGCTGCTCGGAAAACAGGCTGAGATGGAGAATGAGGATGGCGGGAATCAACAGGTTCTGCATATAGTACACCGCAGAGCCCACGACCGCAAAAGGAGTCTTGCGCGTGGCGACCCGCAGCGTCGACAAAACCACTGACACCACCGTCAGCGTGAATGTGAACGCGGTCCCGCACTGCTCTCCTCCGACATCAAAAGCGAGCGGAATAGTCATGATGATGAGCGAGAAGTATACCAGAGACAGCAGTCCCAGCAAGAAGCTTTGGATCTTGGACGTCGACCCCATGCTGGCATAAAAATATCACCGTCGTTCGGTACCGCTTGCCAGCCGTTTCGCGATAGTTTGCACCACAATATTCGAATCCAGATCCCCCCAACGAGCTAAATAACAGCTAGATGTTTGACGTGTTTCAAAAGTTCCAAACAGTCTCCCCGACTCGGTTTCACACCCACAATTTGCTGTAGGTCGTGCTTCGAGGCCTAGGCGCTGCCAGTCAGAGCGCGCTTGTACGTTGAGAATCAGATTTGGCTGCTGTGTGCGAGTGTTGATGGTGGAGAAGTAAACCGTTGGCTTGCAACTTTTTGGGACTTCCGTAAGGGTACGGAGAAAATGGCCAGTGGCTAAAGAGGCATAAATTGCGGAGATGCAGCCATTAGTTATATTAATATTTGGTCCAGAAAATAATTATGATCCAAATAGCAACTGACAACGACAACAGCAAAAAATAAAAATAATACTGGTGGTCAGCTGCACTTACTTCATAAGATATCTTGTGTGAAAGGCCTAACAATTAACGTCTACGAAGTCAGTTCGAGCCAGAATGAGCCACCATGAGATAGCATGACCAGCCAGTCTGAGCAATATGAATACTGCGTACTAGTCGTCGACCGTATTTAAAGCAATTTCAGCCCGTACTAAAAACAACAAGCAAAAAGTCATTTAAACTACATCTACAGTGCCAGTAATGATTTGTTTAGGTTGCTTTTTCTTCATCTAGTCTCTAAGAATAGGACGACCCCTGAAACGCAGCTCCCTATCGAGGTGGCTGGTTTTCTTTTGTAGCTCATCTGAGGACAACTAGAAAATTCGGTTCCATCACACATCTTTAACATTTTGTGAGTTTATCGGTTGCAAAGCTGGACGTTGAACACAGGGGCCTGGCTACACCCCTGGACGGTCTGGGGCCTGGGCTAGCAGCTGTCAGTCGGCTCCGAAGGTGCAGTGCAGATCGATCTACAGGCACGGCTGAAAATTATTTTCTAGGAGCCTGAAAAAAGTCCGTTCTCTCTATATGCCTGGGGTCAAGCGAACTTTTGGAAAGAGAAATACTGGCCGGACAGCTTTACGGAGTGGTCCTCAGGAAGATGATGTTCTCAAGCACCCTGTTAAGGCTGCGGACTCGGAATCTGAAAACGATAGCCAATCGAACGACGAAGAGGAGCCAGATGCATATGGCGCTTTGCTCACTCTGTTAAAGACAGACAAAAGAGTGAAAAGCCATAAAGCTACTCAAAACCGCCAGTTACAAAAACAGGATGGTGACATTGAATTAGTGGAAGCTGAACAAGGTGTCGTTGAAGGCTTTGATAGCGACCAGACAGACCACGACGATGACGATGACGACGACGACGACGAAGAAGCAACTGAAGAAGCAGAAGAAGATAAAGACGAAATCGTGGTCAACGAGGATACATCTGAAGGGGACCGCAAGGATCCGTTCGAGTATCATTTCTCGAGCCCTTCGACTGATATTATGACAAAAGCTCCTGTAGCAGGCTGGAGGCATACCAAGCTGAAGGGCTTTGATTCGTTCGGTAGTAGATCCATTGTTGATGTCCCAGATGTTCAGACAGACGAGCCACTTGGTCAGGATATTCCCCTGGTAGTGAAGAGCAAGAAATCTTTGAAGCTCAAGTACCGGCTAGAAGCTCCATTTCAAAAGGTCAATCCGGTCCTGACCAAGCTACAGCTGGATATTTCTGGTCCGCTGTTTTCATATCAGGACATTTTGTTTCCACAGCGAACTTGGACTAATGCACAAGAGCTCCAAAACATGTATGTGTTACATGCAATCAACCATATTTACAAGACGCGAGATCGAGTTCTCAAGAACAACTCAAAACTGGCCAGTGCGGGCGACGACTCGGCCGTTGAATATAGAGACCAAGGTTTTACTCGTCCAAAGGTCATGATTTTGCTACCGACGAGGAACTCAGCGTATGGAATGATCAATAAAATTGCTGAAATATCTGGTCTAGCACAATCGGAGAACCGAAAGCGCTTCCGAGACGCGTTTTTCGACGAAGCCAGCCCGCCTGCCAACAAGCCTGACGACTTCCGTGAGACGTTTAGTGGTAATACCAACGACATGTTTTGCATAGGCGTCAAGTTCACTCGTCAGGCGCTCAAGCTATACTCATCTTTCTACTCTTCAGACTTGATTATCGCCAGTCCTCTGGGTCTACGCATGATTGTCGGCAACAAAGGCGACAAAAAGCGAGACTATGACTTTTTGAGTTCTGTGGAGATCGTTATCGTAGACCAGGCCGATGCTATCTACATGCAGACATGGGAAAACGTGTCTCACATATTCAAGCATCTCAATTTGATCCCCAAAGAGTCGCACGACTGTGACTTCAGCAGGGTGAGAAACTGGTATCTTGATGAGAAGGCAAAGTTCCTGCGCCAGACAGTCATCTTATCTGCTTACACGACTCCCGAGATGAACAGCTGCGTTCTAAGCCAGTGCTTTAACGTTGGAGGCAAGCTCCGGGTGCGACCGACCTACAAGGGATCGCTGTCGTCTGTAGGCATGCGCCTTCGACAAACCTTCTTAAGAATTGAAGTATCTCATGCCGTACAGGATCCTGATGTTCGATTCAAACATTTCACCTCTGTGGTCTTGCCGAAGCTTCTGCGGGGTGTATCGTACGATGGAACATTGATATTTGTTCCGAGCTATATGGATTTCGTCAGGCTGAGAAACTACATGGATGACAACAATCATTCGTGCAATTGCATCTCGGAGTATTCCTCAATGTCTACTGTATCAAGAGCGAGAGCTTACTTTGCCGACAACCGGACGAAAATGATGCTCTATACTGAGCGTCTACACCATTTCAGAAGGTACGATATCAAAGGCGTCAAGCGGATTATAATGTACGGACTGCCCGAAAACCCCTTGTTCTATTCTGAGATAGTCAAGTTTCTGGTGCGCAGTGCAATTGAGTCTGCCATTGACCCTGAAATGTTGAGAGTCAGGATCATTTACTCAAAATGGGACAGCGCAAAGCTTGAAAGAATAGTGGGAACAGACCGACTGGGACCTCTAGTTCAAGGATCAGGTGATACCTATGAATTCCATTAGCTGTCAAACAATATTTATCACATTCGCAATCAATAAATAACAAAAGAAAATAGTCCTTTTTTAGTTGCCAGTAATTTTTCCTCTCACTGAAACAACAAGGTAGCAGCCATGGCGATGCAGCACAGCGACACGTAAGGACTGAGACGCTCGCCTATCCGAGCAGCTTTCCAAAATACTCCTAGAATTCTTTGAGTTAGAAAACAAATGCAAAAGGAGACTCTCGTACCCTGTTCTCTGTCTGTCCACTAAAGCTGGGACCAATGCACGGGCATATGTGCTTGTACAAATCAACAATAGGATGACCAACAGCAGCGACTGGAAATTGAAAATCGCACTCTATTTGTTAGCAGGCCAGCCATAAAGTCGTCTACTGACCATGACGTGTTAAGGTGAAGCTTCAAATTGCCTCTGATGCGGCTTTACCAAAGAGGAACTCAGGGGAAATAAGTCACGAAGATAACCTT
Source organism: Sugiyamaella qingdaonensis (assembly GCA_030569235.1). Lineage (NCBI taxonomy): Eukaryota > Fungi > Ascomycota > Dipodascomycetes > Dipodascales > Trichomonascaceae > Sugiyamaella > Sugiyamaella qingdaonensis. The sequence continues at coordinate 149,902 of JAJMKI010000009.1, forward strand.
AGATTTATGAAAATATTAAAAATAACATATAAAGTTATACTGTTAAAGAATTAAAGAAATTTACCAAAAAAGAGTAAACAAAATAAATGCAAAAAATTTCATTAATTACTGACATTGCCGTCAATAGCGTGTCATGGCAGCGTGCTACACAGCCGTCTCAATAGTCTATATACATTAACGTGGTTCGTGCGCCCAGGGTACTCTTGTCTAAGAGATGCAAAATAAGAGCTTTCCTGGGGAACCAATTGTTCATAGCACCATAGTGCTTGTCGAGCCATGGCAGCCGTGCAGAAATGCATATCATTCTTGTTCTTAAGATTCAGCACCTCGTATTCGCAAACCAACTCGGTTACGTAGTTCAGGCGCTCAACACTCCATTCTTCCGCCATGTTACTGAAGTGCTTGACAAATCCGGCATACACTGTCATGAAACAATGAGCATCTGGGTGGCATCCCTGATTCGTCATAAGCCTGATGATCTCCATGGCCTTTATGAAGTCGCCAGACACCATGCAATAGTACTTAAGGAAGTTTAAATAAGTGTAGTAGTCGGGTATTAGTGGTAACTCGTAACGGTAGCTGCTCAGGTCGACAGCTTGGTTCCTTAAAATCCCCAGCAAATAGTCAATGAGATGTAATTTTTGGCGCAACTGGGAATTCAATTTCGGTTCCTGATTTGACGGAGAACGGTCCGCAGACATAACCCACCCCGATTCAACAACCTTTCGGAGCATGTCCTCCGCTTCTTCAACAAATCCACACGACAGGAATGACTTCATGACAAGATTCAACATACTCATGTCTAGCACAAACGCACCCTCTGTGAGAGCTTGATACTGCGCCTTAACCTCACTGCCTTGCTTTGTAAGACCATGATGCAACAAATAAACAAGCATTGTGAATCTGTCGGGCCCTATTTCCGAATTTTGATTCCGAAGACTCGACAGCAATTTGCTCATTTCTCCTGACGGATGTTTGTTCATAAGTGCTACTGCAAGTGTAACATTTGCAGCAGAAATCGAGTCGACAGCTCCGTCGGGCCCAGATCGAAACTTCCGCAGATGCTCCTCCAACAATGGGAGAACTGACTGCCGTCGCCCATCATACATCATGAATTGTCCCAGCCTATGAACTGCCACGGCACGTTCTCTCGTAGAGATTTGCATACCACACTCGGAAACGTCTGCCAGGACGCCCAGATACATGGTGATGGGGAGACCGGAGCCTGAACTCATGAAATACGATATCAGGTCCTCCAAATGCGTGGAATTGATATATCGGGGCTGTGGATATGGCAACTGCCGATATGCCTCATACACTTTCATAGAATTTGGCTTATGCCCGTCTACTGGGTACAACTCCCGCAGAAAGTTGTTGTACAGTGTCGAAGAGCAAATCAGACGAGGTATCTGAATACGCTGCTCCCTCACGACGAAGTACTCCCTATTTATCAGCTTGCCAGCGGTAGACACAACCGAATTCACATTGATATCGCCAGAGATGGTTTCACCAATAATGTCCTCAGAGTCTAACACGTCCGTAGTCCACTCATCATTCTCATCCACAGTAATGGAACTTGCTTGATCATCAATGCTGTCATTATGTGTTGCAAAGTATGACTTGAACACATGCAAATGATCCGATACGATGCGGGCTACCAGCTTGTCATACTCTTGCTTGAGATCCACTTGTTTCCGCTCTGATCCGGTTACAAGCGTCGTCTTAGCGCTGTCTGAGACCAGTTTTGTATATGAAGACAAAATAGAACCCAGTAATCGATCAGGTGCTGCTCTAGACGCCACTTGGCTGAACAAAAATCTACATTGAATGGGTGTCGGGTCTCTTATCGTAGGTCTCATCCACTCTGTATAGCAGCGAAGAGTGGGCAACGCCCGCCTCCGCAAACAATGCATGGTATCTCAACTTATTTTTCATAAGTTTTTAGTCATATATATTCACTCATTCCCAAAGCAGATGATTCACGTCGTTATTCTTAATATTTTTTATCCAAATTTCACGTTTTTGATAAATGTATGTAAGGGCACGAAGATGATCATGAGCCTCATTTTTCACGGCTCATCTGAAATTCCATTTTCAAAGTTGCAGACGCTCGACATTTTTCAAAGTTACCCCATCAGTGATGAAGCTGCAAACTCAGGCTACTCAGGTGGCTCAGCGGATATCTCATCTTATTCGTGCTGGCGAGAAGACGGCCAGGCGTGGTAATGGCGGTTCCATCAGCGAACCAGCGTGGTTTCGTGTGGTGACGGCCAATCCTCCTACTCATAACCTGATAAAACGGGTCCGAAACCTCGATGCATTCCAAGACAAAAGCAAAAAAGCCGAGATCGGGGCTGTCAATCCATCCACTGGATTCTATGTGACAAGAACGACGCAGCGAGTTAGCACTAAAGCCAAGCATCTATTTCGTATTCGAGATGTCTCATTTTTTGAGGACAGGATTCGAAGGGCATTCTATCAGCATCATCCCTGGGAATTAGCACGCCCGAAGCTCCTGATAGAAAGCGACGGGAATGATAGCGTGAAATATGACTGGAGTTCTATTGACCAGATCTCGAAGAAGCTCGATGGTGAGAGTGTTGTCCAGCGAACTTTGTATTTATTATCGAGCCCTGAGTACAAAGCGGACTTCGAGTCCACTGGAGATTGGAGCGCTGCATACGATCGAGCACGATTGGAATTTTACCGATTACGAATAAGAGAAGAATCAGACGTTGAGGTTGCTCATGAAGAAGCCACAATGTTTGGATCGGTCTTCGGACCCTCATATGTGGAACATGGTCTTGAGGAAGAACAAAAGGTTATCGATAAATGGGTAATCGATGCCAATGAAGCTACCAAAGCCAAACGAGCCAATATGTCTGGGCCCGTTTCCAATGACATTGACGAGCAACCTGCACCTGAGAAGAGCCAGACACTAGCTGCTATGTAAATAATTCACAATATTTTGGAAAACAAACAAACAAACCTGAGCTTCGTAAATGTTAAGTTAACACAAGAGCTTAAATATAATATGCAAAGTTTTGTACTGGTATGCAAAACAGATTATAATAACCACAGCTAATAGAAGGGCAACCAGCCTATGTGTTAGTTGAAATTGGTCCAGAAAAGAAACAAAACAACATGACAAAACTCACCACAAAAGAGTAATGCTAAATTTTTCGAGTCCGTAGCTTGTTGAATCAGCTGACGGACGTGAGCTTCGACACTTAATGTGTCGGAGAGTTTTTGACGGACCATGTTCAGAGAGCGCTCAGCTTCGTGCGCATTCTCCTCAATAGGTTGTCCTATAATACTTAGATCTCCTTGGGCCTTTTTTCTCTTAATCGGAGACAGCGTCCTTAATTGTTAATTTTGTACACGACCTTCTTTCAGACTTACCATGAATATAAAGGATCATATCTCAGCACATTCAAGATTGTACTGATGCTTTCAATCTCGCTCCTCAGCACTTGCAATGAGAACACACAGCACCTTTCAAATATTCCCTTGACTCCAGTCACGCCCAGACCGTCCACAATATCTCTGGATAATCTGAACGGTACTGTCTCTGGTATCCGAAGAAGCTTGCCCTGGCTGTTAGCTACAGAGAACTCGCGAATCATCTCACATACCTGATCAAAAGCTATGCCCAAATCGATATGTATGGGCTCCCCAGTGGATCTGTCCAATAGAATATTACTGCAATGACGGTCTCCCAGACCAAGAGCATAACCTAGAATCGAAATAGCTGCTGTGGATCTCGAATATCTTGTTCGATGGGTGAACCAATCATCCGGAGAATACCAGGTCTCAAAGAAAAAATGCCGTAGTACCGGATTTAACCTCATTGCTATCTTCTGATACTCCGAATACCTCGCTGAAACAGAATCCTCCTGCACCATCTTCATCATTTCTCGCGCGTCTCCACTTGGTAGATCCGCTGGATGATATTTGGAATGCAAAGGTTTTAGTATCTCTATGAGAGGGGTTGAATTACTGACGAATTCCAATATTCCGGCATTTGGTCCCAAGGGAACAACTTTATACGTCCGAACATGAAGTCCGCGCGTTCTCGTTTCTTTATGAGTTTTGAAAAAGTCGTTGACCTGCTCAAATACCTGTTCCATAATAGCGTCTTGTCGCAGGTCATCATTTCCTCCCTTAATTAATGCCGACATAGTTTGTCCAGCACTGGTATCAAATTTTAAAATCTTTGGGTGGCTCAGCCCACTGGCTATACGGATTTCCTTATGCACTTTGACAACCAGTGGCAGGTCTTCTCGGAGATACTTGCAATCGGACCTGAGCGTGATTGACGTCGTCGGAAGCGGAGTCATCAAATTTGGCAATTCTTTAGACCACCATGGTCCAGCCTTATCTAAAGATACCACTTTGGTATTACCGTTCTTGGGTTGTAATTGGGCCAGTCGAATAATGTTTTCTGCGAAACGACTCACGGCATTCAAAAGCGACTTATCTAGGACTTTTCGCCGAGTGATTCGATCCCACACTTTTTGGCCCGCCGACACCCGAGATTGAGAGTCACCCCCATCTGTTGGTGTACATAGCAGGGCAATAACCTGGTATAGTGAGTGATAAGGATGACTCTCACAGGCCTTGGTGACGATGGAAAGTAGATTATTTTGAAAGCTATTGTCCGCAGCAGTTAATCTGGATGTTAGCTGATTGATCCATGGTATCAGACGCATAGCAGGAAGAGCTGTTATGAATTCCTTTACAACTCGGTTGACTTGATCGTCATCTTCTGCGGACATCCACAGTGCGCAAAATCTCGAGGCGTCTCCTTTGAATTCATCACTCACACAAATACTTTCGAGATAATAGCGGATACTTTGCTCCAGCATCGACTTTCTTGTTTTTATGAGTGCCGAATGCTCTCGACTGTCAAGGTCATACATCTTTCGGAGTCGGTAAATAGCTGTTTCAAAGTTTTTTCTTTCCTGAGAAGATGCACTACCACGCTTAATTTGCGTCTCCAACTGCTGAATGTCGCGCTTTTTCAGCGCTAATAATCTTTCAACTACCTGAATGCTTTCTTGTGTAGATTGACTGTTGTATCTGTTATCACAAAACTTGGCAAAAATATGATAAGCCTTTGCACGCGAATGCGTATACCTAGAGGAATCAGATAGCTTGGCCATCATGACTGCAGGAGTGAGGTAGTTATCGACGATGTACTCATCAGTCTCACTTTTGGCAACAGAGCACCATTCTGCCAAAGTTGCCAGAACATCAGATCCATCAAAAAGATCTCCTCCAGCTGAAACATCGTACTGCGAAGTCACCGACTTGAGCAAATCTATAGCAGTCGACGCATCACCGAGATGCCAAGCAGAAAATGCGGTGTGTATATGCACTGCAGCAGTCAGACAATCTAGATTTGCCTCCGTAAAAGAAGGCTGACGCAACATCGACCTCATCCTTACTGCTGCTGCCATAGCCTTTTGAGTTTCACCACTCAACTGCGCAAGCCTTCCATAATCACTTATACTACACAGCTGAGATATTAGATTCTGCTTTGTAAATTCAGGTTTATCCCCGAACTTTTCCCCCAACACCTTCCAACTGATCTCTCTCGAGAGAAGTATCTCCTCAAATTTAGAGAACTCATTATTAGCCCAATCGACAGCTTGTAATCTCTGATCATGCAAGACAGAGATACACTCCTCGAGAGATCTACACCGGAATATATTTGATGCATCAGCTGCAACAGCAAGAACTTTGAGAAGCTGCTTCTTGTTAATCACATCTGAAGACAAGAACGTATCGAATGCCCGCTCAAGTGTATGAGTGATAACCGGCTCTGAATCAACATCAATGACAAGATTCCTGAAAAAGTGAAAAAGATATTCATCTTTGTCAACGGGATCTTCGATTTCGGGAATATCCCATTGCTGGAGTTTCCATATAGCTTCGTACTTGTTGCTATTATTGGCAGATCTCATTTCGCGCGCTAGACCGAATGCTCCGCTTTGTCGAAAAGCAGATGCCAAATTGGTCGACTGCAGAGGTAGCCCCAGTGAAACAGAATTATCATACACCGCTGCCTCATACGAAATAGAAGTGAAAGTATTACCCTTTTCAACAGAAGTTCTGACAGCATTTTCCAGAGATGGCTGTATCTCAGTTCCATAGTATATGTCGAGATCATCAATTCCACTGCAGATTTTTGCCAAACTCTCACTATCAAGTCTGCTACTAATGCTGCTGTGAAGTTCAAGCAGCAATAATGCGGTCTTGGGTTTGCCAACTTTTAAAGCGGATGATGTTGCTCCAATCGTGTCTATCGGTAAAGCAAGATGATGAGCATGCGTTTTCCTTGTATATAGGATCGTAGCAAAAAATAATGCAGACAGCTTGTTATCGATGTTATTAGCAGAGCTGAAATATGTGTTGATCAAAACACTGAGTTGGCTTCTAACTGATTCGTCATCAGGATTATCACGAACACACAACATATGCACAAGGATGGGAAATAATTCGAATGATGCCTCTGGTAGATGACTTATGCCGAAAAGACCCAAAATGAATGGGTCATTTTGAGCCATATGGGCAATCATTGCAACACATGATGTCCTCACCCACTCATCTCTGTTGCTATGTTCGTCTAATGGCTGAAAGCCATCATAACGAATATTCCGAGCCCAAAAGCCATCGGGATTATAATATAACGATCCATCCAAAATATATTGTGGAAAAGAATCAAGAAGCCGGCCAAACAAGTTCGACGAATCAGAGCTGTAATATTGGAATGCTGCTAAACACTCTTCAACATATAGCCTATGTTCAAAGTTTCCATCCGCAATTACTCTATGCAAGACATTCAGGAGCCTTGAAAAGGGGGATCCAACCAAGTCATCTTCTTCAACAGGCTTGCAAATGATTCCGGCCGTACGTTCAAATTCCGGAAATAGTGCGTCAATATCAGCTAATCGCGGATAGCTTTGTCCCAAGGTGCTTCCAAATGATGCTGAAGAGACACTCTTTCCAGAGTTTCTTGCCAGTCTCATAATGCCACTGGCTATTGGTAATACATCTTCAGAGATACGTAATGATCGAGAATCTGACTTTAATTGGGCCATAACAATGTCCAAACTGAATCGCTGCTCTTCTTCGAGGAGATACCATTCTGATTCAGAATTATTATTCAAAAGAGCAAATGCAATGTCATCATCAGTGAACGATCCAGCTTCTCCGAGAAGGAATTCCAAACAGCAAGAGAGAAACTTGGATACAGGAGACGGCAATAACTGCAGCTGTTGCATAATCCATGAAAACAGAGTCTCGATCTCATTGTTGATGTGCGCCTTGGATAAATGAAGCTTTTCAGGCATCAATGCAAAGTAGCTCTTTGCAACTACAAAGGCCATAGTAAGCCATTCTCTATCGAGAGGACGACATGAAATGACAGCCTGAATACAGGCAGTTATTTCGTGGCGTATACAGGAAATACCCATGAAACGTGATATACCCCTCACAAAAACTTCGGCTGTATATCCTTCAACATTGTAATTCTCAGTCAACTGCAGGAAAAATAGGCACCTGCGAATAACTTGCTGTTTATTGTACGGACAGTCTTCTTCCCTAGACTGCCTTAAAATAAAACCAATAACAAAAGCAGCATTATGAACGGACGCCAGAGATGACTTTGGGCATTTAAACTCCGCACATAGAGTCTCGATTGCTTGGACGACAACATTCGGTGAGCACAGATTTGAATAGGAATTACCACGCAACTCACTGATGTTGTTCAAGTCAGAAAGAGGAGAAATGGCAGGAAAATTGGGCGTCCACTGCCCAACATCAGTGATTGTCAATAGAATTGCGACAATGTCGACAAATTTTGATTTGACTATTGTCTTGGGACTCTTTACGAATGGCCTCAAATCTTCTAGAAAATCCGTCAATGCTGAACCCGAAGAGCCAATTTTGTATGCAATGATTCTTGGGAAGCTTGAAATTATTGCTTCATCCAGAGGTATTGAGTATTTCTCAAGCAAGTTCTCGGAATCAATGGAAAGACTACAGACTTCTTCCAAATTCTCAGTTACAAATTCTTTCATTGAATTGTAACCAAAGAGATGGAAAGAGAAAGAGAAGATATCATCATTTTCAAGGATTTCTCTAGAAACGTGAGAAAACATGTCCTTGGATGATTTGTAGCCGCGCTCTCGAGAGAGTTCATCAAGACATGACTTGATGTACGGTTCAAAACCTGGAATAGCATCAACCGATTTTTTATTCAGATCGAGAAGATCCAATATCGCAGGAACAATGTCAGGACCAGCACTATGCGGACTGGCACAGATGACAAAAGATCTCGCTTGTATGGCAACAAATGGCATCTGTAGTCTTTTCTCCAGAGTATAACTGGACTGCAACATATTATAAAGTGAAGACCAACTAGAAGGTGGAGTATGCATGCTAATATGCCTTAAAGTACTCATGAATTGCGCAAGTGATAGCGGCGACGAGCAACGATAGATTTCAAAAAATAGCTCCAGAGCTTTGTCATGCAGGTCACCCAATTGGCTTTCTTGGATGATCATTCCCAGAAGCTCTGTAGCACTTGTCCTTAAGGAAAGTGACAGTAAAGGCATTTGTAGTAAAACTTTGAAAACCCAATTAAAGATGTCATGCCAGTCTTGGAAGAAAGCTTCATCTGATTTGAGATCAACAGAGACGCCTAAAGAGAGAACGTCTATAGCAGCGTGCATAGACATTTCGCGCCTACTCAGCGACGGGTCGCTTAAGATCTTTGAGCCAAAAGCTCGGAGCAAAATCTTAAGCGATGATGCACTTAGCAAAGGAGAGTTCGAAATCTCCCTCTTCAGGGAAAAGAATGACAAGATTAACCCACTGGCTGTAATGTCATGGTCTGTGATTTTGGAAATAATCCTAAAAACATCTCCAGCTAGTTCAGATTTTAAAAGATATGATTCCAATTTATAATCAACCAATGTTGTAAAGTCCACTAATGATCCAGGCAGGACTTGAGTGTTTTGGGAATTCACACATTTACGGGCAAATGCCGAAAACGTATCATTCACAACGGTGAAAATGGGGTGATAACAGGTGTCGACGAAATATTCTGTGCTTCCAACCAGAAGCTGCGACGTGTGCAAAAGCAACGCTAGTTTGTCCTCGAAATATGAACTATTTCGTAATGCAGGTGATTGAAATTGACAAAGGGCCTCTACATCGTGTAAGAGATGACCTTCAACATCGATTCCAGCAGAAATTATAAGTAATACCATCAAATTCGGCAAAGTCTCCATCAGACTATTCTGTTCGATTGACCGATAGCGAAATAAATATTCCTGTAGTTCGTTGAAAACGCGGTCCCTATTTTTTTGTGAAAAAGTAGGACAAGTAAAGTCATAAGATATCATCTTCTTCGTAACAAAAGAGTCGTCATGTATACGCCAAGCTTCGTCAATATAGCCTTGGTCTATATTACTTGCAGCCAGATGACCAGAATACGAAAAAACATCACAAGAGAGTTTGAAATCAACCCCACACAACCATAGCAAGCACTTTGTTGTCTCAATACACCGGGAAGTATTCGAAAATGAGGCACCCAAATCGCGAACCCAGGTTAATAATGCCCACTCTATAAGACGGGACCTTGCAAGTTCATAAATACTTGGCTCCGACTGGCACAGAGAAAATAAAGTCATGCAAAGCTGCAACGAGCCAGAACACAATGAAGGCACAGAAGGATAAAAGGCCTTTAATAGAGTTTCAATATCAAATGCTGAGAACAAAAGCTCTCGTTTGTGGCTCCGCAATATCCTGGAGAGGCAAAATGCTGCGCTGCTGCTCAGTGCGACGTCTGCCAAATTCGCGATGCAATTCGTCCAGAGTTCTTTTATAATATCGACGTCCACACATGTAGAAGAAATAATGCACCCACAAGAAATGAAGGCCCAACTGGTAATTTGATGATTAATCCTGCCTGCTGTCAAGCCTTGTATATGCTCAATTAACATTTGGCTATGACTATGGTCCCACATAGATATAGCTTGAAGTGTGACTACAACCACGTTGGGATCAGGATCTGATAGCACCTCAGTCAAGTAGCTTTCGGGCCCTCGACTCGGCAAGGTCTTTTGGCGCTTGATTTGTCGCTGCTCTTCCGACGTCAAGGCGAAGCTGTCATCTCCGTAGGCACTATCGCAACCAGACAACAGATCGACCACGATATAGTACACACTGGTGTTTATCCAAGGAAGCAGATTCGAACCATATACTGGCCTGAAAAAAGGTCGACAAAACCAGTCGACTGTTGCGGATTGTTCGAACAAGACGTCTTTGCCAGGAATCACAACAGAGTTATCAGCAGTAACCCTCAGAGCAGACAAAAATGACTTTAAAACTGTCATCAGATCCATGGCTTTTTCTGAATCAATCAAACGATAATAGATCATATATCTCAGTGGGCGATAGCTCTTCATCACGAATAAGAAGCATGATTCTTTCACATCTCCACTTCGAAAAGACCCCAGAGACGCAATCCAGTTGATGGCAGTGTACATCACAGATTGCTGAATAGCATTGTCTGAAAAAGAATACCGCGTCAGCAGATGGTTCAGGCAGTTGAACGCATGAAGATGGCTGGATGTCTCTTCTACAACTCGACACAGAAATTCCACGAGCATGTCGCAGACAATATTGGGTACCTCAGGGGCCCGAGGGCAAGCCAATAGCATTGACAGACACAGAAAGAGATCACTGCTGGCCTGAGGTAGCCGTAGTTTTAGGCGAAATGAGCTATCAGTACCCAAACAAGTCTGCAATACTTGGCCCACTGCTTTACAGCAGAAGCTGGTCAACTGGAGCCATTCCTCTTGGTTGAGATTGTCAATGGTCGGATGATGCTCGCACAGGACCACAAAGAGCTTGATAAAAGGGCCCAGCATTGGGCTGTGTGCTTGACCAGTCGGACTGGCCACCTGCAGAGTGTCGGAAACCAATGTCAGCAGAAACTTGATAGTCTTTGGTTTCATTGAGTGGACGCCAATTTCCACCAATCTTCTGGTTATTAGCGCCAGTTCACACAGCCGTTCTCCAGATGCAGTTTCACTAGCTGCTGTTTTGTACAAAGTCGTATCCTGGACAGTCGCAGCACGGATATCTCGAAACAAACTGTAGTAGTGAGCATCGGAAAGGTCGTGACTGGAATCAGCAAATGCCTTTAGATTCGCTATAGCAGCGGTCCGCTGGCGGAGCTTTGCAGATCTCAGGTCATCTTTGTTAGTTTTTCTAGAACTTTTGGTACTGATTTCATACTTTGGATTCCCCTGAGAGTGACCTCCATAGCACAAACTCAACCCTTTTAGAAGCGCGTTTTGCATATATAACCTTAACGTCGTCACAATGTATATGCATCATGCTTCTATATGCATGGCAGCGGTTTGACAGTCTAATATGGAAAAGACTAATCAAATTATCAAATTATCAAATATTCAATATTCAAATGATCAACAGTCGACGGTCAATAGTCAATAGTCAATAGTCAATAGACAATCATCAATCATCAATAGGCAACAGACAACAGTCGTTATTCAACAGTCAATTGTCAAATATATACACTAAATGCAAAGTCTACAGAGTTGGCTTTCGTTTCATGGAGAACAAGTACACTGCCTGGCGAAAAAACGTATCGTAGTCGGCATGATCTTTAATCTTGCAGTTAGTAAGGCTCCAAAATAATAACTGACGTACCTCCTCCACTATAAAATGCTTCTTGATGGCTTTGAAGAACCGAGCATCAGCCTGGTGTTAGAGCATTGCATCACAACAGTTACATACCTTTCTTCGCTTTTTATATGCCATAAGAACTGGGGTGCCGCCAGCAGTTAGATCAAGCAGGGTCTTTTCCAGCAAAGGGAACGCTGATTCCAGGTAGACGCAGTCGGCAGCCAGCACCAGGTCGGCAGTTTTGGCGTAGTCTGGCAGCTCGTCTCCCCAGTTCAGGACTGCCGGCTTGACAATATGCCCCAGTTCGTTAATACGGGTGTTTTTTTCCATGAGAGACATCATATTTCTGAATCAGCATTGTCGACCTCGCGATTCCACTTACCGTTGATCTGTTATGTATATGCTGAGATCGTCTCGACCTGCTTCATTCTGCGCTATCGCCAGGCTCAACGTTAGCCTTTGAGCAACTACTTCAACAACATACCCTACAAGACCAGTGCCACTGCCAAGTTCGACGATATTGTGGAACTGGCTGCATCCACTACGGATCATATATCTCGACAGCAGATCTCCAGCGGGCCACAGCTTGCCTCCGCAGCCAGCAGCTCCACCGTCCTCCTCCACCTTCAGACCCGGGTTCAGCAGTCCACCGAAGTCCAGAACAGACAGGCCCAGGTTAGCCTGGTCTGGGATAGCTACGAGCTCCGACAGATCGAATTCCATTTGCGTCGAGTCCGAAGTGCAGCTGATATGCGCAGTTCTGGGAAATATATTTGATGCATGAAGCTCAGACACTGATGTAACGATAAGCAGGCCAAACAGCAAGATCTTCGGTATTAATTAGTTCAATAGCAAAGCGAGCACTGATAACAGAGCCAATAGCAAATAACAACGGAATTAACAAAAAATCAGAATAAATCACTGCAGTTACAATAAATCCCCAGATATCTTGATGCCGATCACTATATTTTCACAGCTATCATACGCACTGCAATACGTACTATAGCACACTACAAGGCATGTCAACCGTGTCAAACGTGCCACCACAATACATACTATAGCGTAACACACTATAGCACGCACAATATCACGCGCACGACATACGAAGTCGACTTCCAACAGTCGGCCTACACACCACACTACAGTCCGTTCATGAGGTTTCCCATAGGTTACAGTTCATTACTGGATGCTTTTATACATTTAGACAACCACACCAGAGTTGGAGGCGATTCGTGGCCACAGATCAGCACACTCCTTTCCAACAGGCCCGGTGATCGCAGAGCCCTTCATCTCACCCTTGGGGTTGACAATGACACCGGCGTTGTCCTCAAAGTACAGGAACACGCCGTCTCGTCGTCGCCATGGCTTGGACTGTCGCACAACAATAGCAGGCATGACCTTCTTTCGCAGCTCAGGCTTTCCCTTCTTGACGGTGGCCATCACCATGTCGCCGACACCGGCGGCAGGCAGTCGGTTGAGTCGAGCACCAACTCCCTTGACGGAGATGACGTAGAGGTTTCGGGCCCCAGAGTTGTCGCAGCAGTTCATCACGGCTCCAACTGGGAGAGCGAGCTGGTTGTTAGCATTTGCCACGGTATACGCACACAGCAGTGCATGCGATCAATCTACATACCGACATTCGGAACTTGTTACCGGCGGCACCAGCCTTCTGAGTAGACATTGTTGACGATGGTTAACAGAAAGTACGACTTTGAGACTCTGATAAAAGTGAGTGGGAACGGCTGCTGAAAAATTCCCCAATTAGGCCAAATGTGACGGCGTATTTTGCGGGTGCGGCCCTACACAGTCAGTATGGTTACGAGCTTAGTCATGTTCCTAACCCGGGTTTGGCGGATGGGCATTTGTAGTGACGGTGTAGTACTATTAATGTGTAGGAAGATTGGAAATTGATGGAGCACATACCTTGCGACTCCGTCGCGCTGTGGCAACTGCTGCGCAGTTGATTCGTTTGCATTTAAAATTGAAAAGTCCATTGGATATCGAAATAGGAGGCGCGTCAACGCCAGTACCAGTGTGCAGTAGGAGAACATGCAAAATACCACACCGAAACTATCCCAGAGTGAATATTACAGAGCAAAACTATTACATAGCGAAGCAATTCCACAGTGAACTATTCCAGAATGAAGTTATTCGCCACCAAAACGGTTTCAGCAAAAATATTCCGAGAAACTATTCCGTCGAAAACTATTGCTGCGAAATTATCGCCTGGTCAAATGTATTCCACTACAAAGCATATCGCGAGCGGATATTCCAGAAAGAAGGTGATTCAGAGCTAAACGCTAACTACTCTGGCGCATAGTACAGACAGCCATCAAAATGCAAAATATATTGCTCAGCATTATAGAGCTCATCAACACTGGTAGCTCTATAGTACTTCATCAAACCAACTTAACACCAGTAAAATATTGCGTGGACTCACAAGCACAGCTGCAACTCCTAAGTAATTCTTAACAGCGTGGGATTTTGTATAAATATCTATATGTTTAGTGTCCCTTTTCCGTGGTGTACTCGTAGATGTTGAACACCACAAAGGCACCTAGTGCAATGCCGAACCCAGGAAGCGCACCCCGGAATCGGTTGAACCTAGTAAATGGGCCTTGGGTTCTCCAAGCCTCTCTGTTGTTAGAATGGCGCCACCACTTCGAGACTCGTACCTTCGCGCCCAGGGATCCTTGATTTCAGCCATGGTGGTAGGTGTCTGAGTTTTGGCGCATTTATGATTGGTTATGCCTCAGGTGGTGCGGTGACATTGACGAGTTCCTTGCCCTCGGTTCCACGAACGAGTAGAAGAGAAAGCTAGTTCATATAGCCTTAACAGCTGGTTTTTTTGTTTTTTTTTTATTTCAGAGAGCACAAAATGCATGACTCAATTGAGTTGGGTATTGTCAGTTTCAATTGTGTTCGAGCTATATCTGACTCGCTGATTGATCTCGAGTCGGGATGTATCTGCATGCTTGATTCGCATCAGCCCTCTAAATGGATGCTGGTAATGATAATATGAAATAACGACTTACAACCACAAAATTTTAACTAAATGGTATATGATGTCTCAAAATACATATTACACGTCACTTGAAAACAATAGAAAATAACAAATAAAAAGTACAAAACAAATAAAAGCACACATGCACGCTTATAGATATCCACTGCTAAATCAGCAAGTCATCAGACATCTTGTAGAAACCAGTTAGAGGTACTGGTGGATCCTGTCATGCTAAAGAGAAATAATGCGAAATGCAGCCAGACGGGCACATCAGACATGCAACTTGCATTCAAACCTGTGCAGCTACAAAGCCGGAGATTAGTTCATGTCGTCGTGGTTCTGAAAATTGCCCAGCCCTCAACTGCGTAGCAGTTGCCACAGCGCGACGGAGTCGCAAGACAAATGTTACCTACGTTCCCGCCGTTGTGAGCCAACTGAAGGACTGCGAAATGCGACTGGCGTCTAAACAGCACATCGACTAAGCCAGCGACGAGTTCACGTCGTCGTAGTTCTGAAAGTTGTTCAAGTAAGCCTGGTTTAGTTCTCCAGCCGAGTACGGTTCTCCGGCTTTCAGAGCAGACACGGCTGGGAAGTAGCGCCGGTAAGACAGCAGTGCAATTACCGTCCCCATGGATCCGCCAAAGATCACATCGAAAAAGTGGTGTCTGTAATCCTCAGTCCTGCTAACTGCAATATACAGTGCCAGCACTGTGGGACAGAACGACAGCAGCGCACGATACGACTCAGAATTGTGTCGAAACGCAGACAGCTGGCCTGCTATCCACAGCGACAAGTACACCAGTCCGGAGAAACTGGTCGAGGAATGGCCAGATGGAGTGCTTTTAAGACCCTCATAGATGACATTCCAGTTCGGATTGGTGCATACATCGACTGTGACGGGTACATTGGTGGGAGTGCCTGCACGGGGAACGCATCTGGCGATGAAATCTGGTCGTGGGCGGCCAATCCACAGCTTGAGAAGGTTCGTGACTGCTCCGTTGAACGCGAAACTCAGCAGCAGTCCCAGCAGCGACACGTAGATCAACTGGACTCGGTACCGCCTGCGGTTGTACAGCAGAGGCGCCAGCGTGATGATGAGTGCTGGCAGCACCACCGCTAGCAAAATGCAAAGGAAGTTGGGCACCTGCTCGTGGCTGGCCATGGGAAACTGCAGTGCCGGGTCGTTGACGAAAAACATGCGATGGAACGGCTGTTTCAGCTCCAGCCCCCCATACGCCGTCGCCAGCACCACCAGCGTCCCAATATCCGCCAAATGCAGTCTCATCTGGCCCTTGATTTGGTCCATAGATCTGGTATTTGTAGGCTATTAAGTGTGTTAAAGTTATATATTTATATATATTTAACGACACCTACATAGAGCCCCACATTTCCCGCCCCACGAGCCGCACGTCATGCCATGCTGCAGGTCAGCTCTGACAGAGTGAGATTGGCAAGCTGACAGAGTGAGACTGGCAAGCACATCGTGTCAAACTGAACAAGCCTTCGAACTGGCTGGCAGAGGAGCACCAATTGTCAGAAATAGTGGCAATGGAAAACACTATAACGGTGCTTGTTACTACTGACAACCATGTGGGCTATAAAGAGACAGATCCGATCCGGGGAGATGACTCGGCCAATACATTTAATGAAATCATGACTATTGCCCGCGACCGGGGCGTCGATATGGTACTACAGGCTGGCGATCTGTTTCACACCAACAAACCGTCTAAAAAGTCGTTGTACCAAGTGATTCGCACGCTGCGCACCACGTGCTTGGGGGACAAGCCCTGTGAGCTGGAGCTGCTGAATCATGGCCAGCTGGGACTAGACGAAGAGCTCAATCATGTCAACTACGAGGACCCCAACATCAATGTAGCCATTCCAGTGTTTGCCATCAGCGGCAATCACGACGATTCTGGCGGGGTTTCGCTACTGTCGCCAATGGACGTGCTGTCTGCTACTGGGTTGGTGAATTTCTACAGCCGGACGACGGAAAACGACAACATCACTGTAACACCAGTGCTGCTGCGCAAGGGAACTACCATGCTGGCTCTATACGGATTGTCTAATGTCCGTGACGAGCGGTTGTTTCGCACGTTTCGAGAAGGCAAAGTCCGGTTTCTACGGCCCAAAGAAATGTCGGATCAGTGGTTCAATCTAATAGCTGTCCATCAGAACCAGTAAGTTTGTGTCGTCACAAAAACCAGGATGAAAAATTCAAAAAAAAAAATGCTAACAGAAGCGCTGCGAGAACTGATACGGGATATCTCCCAGAAGCATTCATACCGCGGTTTATGGATCTGGTGATTTGGGGCCATGAACACGACTGTATAATGGACCCCGTTATCAATGGCATTCAAAATTTCAGCGTCATCCAGCCAGGCAGCTCGGTGGCTACAAGCCTGTCAGAAGGAGAAGCGATTCAAAAACATGTGTGCATTCTGTCCATCACAGGGAACCAGTTCAGTGTCGAGAAGATTCCATTGAAAACCGTGCGTCCGTTTCAGATCCAAACGGTATCGCTGTTGTCAGACTCACGCATTCGCCCGGAGCCAAATAGCAAAGGCGAAGTCACCAGATGGCTCATTTCTCGCATAGAAGAAATGATAGAGGATGCTGCCAGACAGTGGGAAGAAACTCGCCAGCAAGTTTCGTCGGGTCGTGACGAGACCCCGACTCCTCTGCCTCTGCCTCTTATACGGCTCAAGGTCGACTACTCTGGAGGCTACGAAGTAGAAAACCCGACGAGGTTTTCCAACAGGTTCGTGGGGAAAGTTGCAAATATCAATGATGTGATCCAGTATACTCGTAAAAAGGCCCAAGCATCTAGTGGCACTGGTTCGGGGTCGAGGAGTGCACAGATGACTCTGGCAATTGAAGAGGATGAGCAGGCTGACAAGTTTGACTCGATAAAAGTGCAATCGCTGGTGGAAGAATACCTGAAGGCAGAACAGCTGCAGATCCTGGCAGAGACAGGAATCGGCAACGCAATCAGCCAGTTTGTCGAAAAGGACGACAAGTCGGCGCTGAAGACGTTTGTGGAGGACTCGCTGGGCATCCAGCTGGAGACGCTGCTACGACTAGGCGTTTCAAACGAGGCAGATATCCGTGGAGCATTGCAAATCGGCAAGCAGAGTATGGCTACCATCCCTGGTATCGCGAAAAGCTCCAGACCACCAAAACCAAAACAGACCCCTCAGCTGTCGAGTGAGATAGTTGTGGATTCCGACATGGATGTCGACGAAGGTGAAATTACTTCTGTAGTAGAGCCACCACCACGATCAAGACCAAAACGCCAGACTCGCACAAAAGCCACAGCAAACTACAATGACGACTCGCAACCGGTGGTTGAATCCGAGGAAGAAAGCAACTACGAAGTTGTCAGCGACAGTGGTGGTGATGACGAAGATGATGACAATAACGATCCTGATGAATATGGAGATGACGAGTCTGATGCTGTTGAAACTACGAGGCCCACAAGAAGCAGCGGAGCAAGCCAAAGCGCCCAGGGAAAGGCAGCCACCAGAGGCAAGGCAACTACCAGAGGCAAGGCAACCACCAGAGGCAAGGCAACCACCAGAGGCAAGGCAGCCACCAGAGCACCGAGGAGCACAGCTACAAAGACCAGTGCAGTCGCTAAAAGCAGTGCGTCTCCAAAGAATCGGTCGTCAAAATCACAGACTACTGTCAAGCGGTCTGCAGCTTCTGGAGCCAGTTCGGCACTCAGCGAGTCGCCCAGCGCATCGCAGTCGTCGCGAACTGCCACCCTCCAATCGGCTCCCCGCACAACCGCCAACCAGCCAGCATCTCGTACCACCAGCAAACAGCCGTCAGTCGAGTTTGACTCGGACGACGGGTTCGCATGACGACACAAGCGATGAGACATAAGCGATGCGACACAAGCGATGAGACAACTGAAGTGCTCTGCAGACACCACCACCCCCTGAACCCCTGCAGAAGCCGCTCGGAGCCTCTAGACGTATAAAGTTAGCTAGCCACCAAAACGAAAATTTGCTACTCAACCGCCAGTAAAGCTAGAGAATTAATTAACTATTAGTATGCGTCTAAGTCAAATATTGGGCAAAAACTATATCACACTCTTCACACGGCCCAATTGCGGCCTGTGCGACACCGCCAAGCGCACGCTGGCCCAGACAAGGGACGTCGGTGGAGCCGACTTCGACATCCGCGAGGTCGACATCACCGAGCCTGAAAACAGCAAATGGCACGATATGTACGCGTTCGACGTGCCAGTGATCCATATTCACCGAGAGGGCGTGCCCGACTACAGCAGGCTGATGCACAGGTTCGAAGTGAGCCAGGTGCTGGGCCTGCTCCAAAAAGCAGCACCTCAATAAATAGCAAGGCACCAGCAGCTCCATCGCCACCACTGCCTACCAAATAGGTGTTGTGTTGTGTTGTGTGTATATGTGTGTGTTCATACAAAGGTGATTTCGTGCTTGACCTTTACATGCTTGTTGCGGAAATGCTGCATCATATTGTCCTTGCGGGAAAACACTCGGTGACACATTTCACACTTGAAGTCTGCTTGTTAGCTGCTGCGACCAGCCGGTTCGTCAAACTCACCTTTCTGTCCGTGATGCATTGTTTCGACGTGCCGGAACAGGTGCTCGCGGCGGGCAAACAGACGTCCACACTTGTCGCACAGGAACGTCTTTTTGGCCGTCACGGACCTCGTAATCACCGGCAGGGGTGACAGCTTGAGGACGTCGCTTCCCGGTATAAACGACCCGTATTCTATAGTTAGAACCATTCCAAACAATGCTGACTGTGTAGCTGGATCGCTGAATGGCGGAATCGCCTTATCGTAGGGCACTTACTGTCACGGATGCCTGCTGGCAAGTCGCGGTGGGTATTAGGCGACTTGGACGCTCCTTCTCCGTCCTTTGAGTCCGAGTCCTGCGAATCCGGCGTGTGTGGACGCTTGCCGGTGGGAGGCTCGTCATCAGGCTCTTCTGAGGGCTCGCGACGAAGGCTCAGCAGCACCAGCGCTGCGTCATCCACCTCGGAGGGTTTTGATGTTTTGGACGCCTTGGTCATAGCGGTCGCCAGCAGAGTCTAGAAAAAAGTGGCTCAGCAGTGAGGATGGTGGAGAGGCGTGGCAGATGGTTGGGAATGCGCTCACGATGCCTGGGCTGCAACTGTACACAAAAACACCGGCTGTATCGCCCCAGACAAACAATCGACCAAGTGTGGTGCTCAAGGGGAAGTTCCAGGGGGAAGCTGGCAAGGAAGGTAAAAAGAAACACTAACCCTTTTGGTAACCACAACCCACGTTCAGGGGTAACAAAGGTTGGCGGCTACTTATGGTAGCAAGCCAGTGCGATTCCTGCAAACGGCGCGCTCACAGCAGTCCTACTAACGTGTTTTGCGGTGGTGCACTCGCCAGAACAGTGTAGGAGGGTCTGTCGACTCGGCACCTGCCTGTTTTTTGGTGGTGGCTGGAGTGGCTGGTCATTGTCCTGCACAGCTCAGGGGGGCGGCGGATCGTCGCTACCAAGCACTGCTGCGGCACCACAACACAAGGCAGGCTATTTGGGAGCAGAATCATGATGGACACCAGAATAATGGTCGCCTGTATACGCAATTGGCACCTACAATGCGTGCATATTATTACACTACAGAAAATTGTAGTCAATGCCATCCATTTGTTCAGTTGGCCAGCGAATCCCGACTGCGACTGGGTTCGGACTCTGGCGAGCTGAGTAGCCGGATCTGGATTGCACTCGGACTGTAAGCCAAAACATTAGGTCTGGTGGTCCAGAAATGGCCCTGCTGCGCCAACTGCTGGTCAGATGCATACCAGCCGCGAGATTCACAGTTCTGGCTGCTGGGACTGCTGCGGATCTGCCAATTGTGCGTGTTGCCCACTTTTTCAGCTGCTAAGTCACGTTTATCACTAAATGCAAGATCTGTGCGTTAAGCGATTCATACATGCAGAAGGCTTTTCGTAGCTATTTGATGATATTGTCCTGTCTTTTTTGATATATCTGTTGACAGGGGCTTGATTTGCGATGGCTACACCATACAGGCTCGTCTGTTATAAAAGTTTCTTCAGAATGCTTAGCTGGCAGTAGGCGACAGCTACTAGCTGGGCTTCTGCTACTAAACTGCCTCTATCACACCAGTGCATTTGGGTGAGTTAGGGTTTCTTTGGTTGGTTGGTGCTGTGCGTATCTCATCTTGATAACATCTCTATTGACACTCGATTTTTTATTAGATACACCTCTGGTTTGCTCACTGTGTTGTCGCGAAAATGACCGTCTAAACCCCTATAGGGTAGATGGTGCTGTGACGACTTCTGGATGTCATGTCTCGTCCCGAAGAACAATTCCTGGAGATCCAGACCAACGAAGTAGAGGCCCTCAAGGCCATTTACATGGATGATTTCCAGGATATACCCCAGCAGAGTGCCGCCTGGAACGTAAGTGCACTGCACAGCTCCCTGTTTAACGACCTTGTGCTAACCGCAGAAAACTCCAAGTCCTAAATTTTCTATCACAATCCGCTCGTCGCCAGCTGACAGTACCAGCGATGCAGTATCCCTCACCATCAAGGTGTCCATGACAGCCACGTACCCAAAGACTTTGCCGACAATTACAATCGAGGACCACAAGAATTTGCATCCTCGTCAGGTCGACCATGTAAGACACCTCATAGCCAAGACGGCCAAGTCGTTACTCGGTCAGGAGATGGTGTTTGAAATCACCTCGGTCGTGCAGGACCAGCTCAATGAATATGAGCGCATGGGTGCCGAGGCTCCGAGTCTCGAGGAGGCCCGGCTGGCACGCATCCGTCAGGAGGAGGAGAAGAAGCGTGCTCAAGAGGAATCTATGCGACTGCAGCGCGAGGCAGAGTCTCAAGAAGAGCAGCGAGTGCTCGACAAAATGGTCCAGGAGGAAATCAACCGCCGGAAAACCCGCAGCCAGCAGTATAGTGAATCTACTGAGCGCGCGTCTCCTGTTGACGAGAGGCTGGTTCTGCCAATTGGCGACCTGTCAATCGACGATAATGATGTGGTCACCTTCGATCGAGTGGTCACAGTTAGGCGAACGAACGGGTCGTTAGTCAGATTCCGCCAAGTAATGGGCAAAATACGCACCACAAATAACTTTTTCGGTACAAATTACATTGTCAAACCTCGGCTATCAGAGGTTCCTTCTGAATCTGAGCAGGACGACACGCTCTTACTGTTGTCTGAAATCGATCTTGACGAACCGTTTTGGACCTCCATCGACGGCCGCAGGCTGGTCCATATTTTCGAATCCGAACTGGAGGCTCTCAAGGAGTTCCGCAACGAAAATGTTGTTCCGCTGTACGAGTCGAAAATCTCCCGCAAGCCGAGCGGAGGCTGGAAGATATACCTACTCACCCAGTATTCTCCAATGGGCACTCTTTACGACCTTCTTGACGTGGTCGACTGTGTGAGCGCCAAAGTGGCCCGTACCTGGTCGATACAGATCCTAGAAGCTCTCGAAGCTATCCACAAAGCAGGGTTCTTGCACAAACATCTCACGCTGGAAAGCGTTGTTCTATTTCGGAACAAAGAGCTGGGCGAAACCACCGTCAAGCTCAGCGAGGCCTCGTATGGATATCGGTTAGTTGAGATGAATCGCCAGCACCCTTTCAAGTCAGCCACCCATGCTCGAACCAGTCTGCCTGCAAGCTGGTTCCCACCAGAGTACTCTGATGGCAGTCAGACACCAACAAGAAAGTCAGATATCTGGTGTTTCGGCACATTATTTGTACAGCTTATCAGCGGCAAGTCGATTGTAAATGACTTTACGAATCCAGCTGACATGACTTTGTCGTCTGACATTTCTGATGCATTGAGAGAGTTTCTTTCAAAGATGTTCAATCATTCGCCCAAGAAACGCCCTAATGCATTTGATCTGCTGTTATCGCAGTTTCTGAGGTCCGATTCGTTGGCAGTCAATTCCGTGCTAGTCCGTTCGTCTCATGCGAGGTCTCCCTCGGTGAATTCGTCGTCCAATTTCCTGAGACAAAGGTCTGGAAGCAACCGTATCAGGCGGAGCTTCAATTCTGAGCGCAACTCCAATTTCACCAATCTCACCTCAAACGCTATTACCTACTCGAGATATGCGAACGACTTTGAAGAGGGGGTGGTCCTCGGTCGTGGTGGATATGGCGAGGTTGTTAAAGCGAGGAATAAAGTGGATGGTCGCGCCTATGCCATCAAGAAAATTCAGGCAACTTCTGACAAGCTAGCATATATATTGCAGGAAGTTTGGCTGCTATCAAGGCTTAACCACCAATATGTAGTGCGTTACTTCACTGCCTGGTTGGAAGAAGACCAGTCTGCATATTTTGACGAAAGTGCCGTTTCATCTGATGATGAGGAAACTGGTGATAATGACGACGATGACGATGACGATGACGACGGTGGTACTAACGAGGATAGTGACACGAGCAACGGTTCTAACGTTCGTGGCAGATCTCAAGTGCCTTCGGGGAAGATTCCTTATTCAGATTTATCGTTGGGTGCCTCGTTTGACTTTATGTCGAATTCGATGATCGAGGGCCCAGAAATCCAATTTGGAGACTCAGATTCCGAACATGAAAGCGAAAACAATGATAATAGGAACGTCAAAACCGTCGACGATAAACGGGAATTCAGAGTTCCTCCAAGACCCCCAGCGCCAAAGGTCAAAAGCACTCTATATATTCAAATGGAGTATTGTGAAAAGCACACTCTGGCAGACGTTATCAGAGACCAACTGTTTAATCAGCCAGATGAGTACTGGCGTTTACTGAGGCAGATTGTTGAAGGGTTGAATCACATTCACAGAGAAGGCGTGATTCACAGAGACTTGAAGCCGATGAATATTTTCATTGACCAATCTCGCAATGTTAAAATCGGAGACTTTGGGTTGGCCAAAAGTATCAGTGTGACGCCTGCTGCGCACGCCAGCACTTCTAGCAATGCGAATGCGCATGCCACCGACGACCTGACATCAGATATTGGGACCACCTTATATGTTGCTGTGGAGGTTCTCAGAAAGTCTCAAAGCGGCAAATCATCGTCTTCTTATAATGAGAAAGTCGACATGTATTCGTTGGGGATCATCTTTTTTGAGATGGTGTTTCCCATGACCACGGCAATGGAACGAGTGTCCACGTTGACGAAGCTCAGATTGCCAGAAGTTGTGTTCCCTCAAACTTTCATGGTCAAGAGGTTTGATGCAGAGAGAGAAATTGTTCGGCAGCTCTTGGATCACTCGCCAAGCCAGAGGCCGAGCGCAGGTGAGCTGTTGGCATCAGGGCTTATACCGATACCCCAGAAAGATGAGATGGTCAAAGAAGCATTGAGGAGCTTGGTAGATCCTAGTCCCAACTCTCCTTGGCTCTACCAGATATGTAACGCGTTGTTCTCTCGACCGCTTCCATCTGCGCAAAAGGTCTTGTACGACAGGTCGCAGTTGGCGATAGAAAATCCACAGTCCCGGTTAGTCGACTCAACAGAACACTTGTTGAAGTCTGCGATCGTTTCCGGTTTGACTGCGATATTTGAACGCCATGGAGCTGTTGATTATAATGACCGTTCTTCTATCTTTCCAAGGTCCAATTTGTATAGTGCCACGAATGTTGTTGAGCTCATGGATTCTGTTGGAAACATCTTGCAGCTTCCTTACGACCTTACTCTGCCATTTGCCCGCCGCCTGGCTGAGGTGATCCCACGATTTCAGAAATCGTTCACATTTGGAACTGTTTACCGAGTGGATGAGCGGAACCGCAACACACATCCTCGGTTGTGTAATGAAGTTGATTTTGACATTGTCACTTTTGACTCTTCGGACCAGCCCTATCACGAGGCAGAAGTTATGAAAGTTCTTGACGAGGTCACCGAAGCATTGCCGTGCTTTCGTCCTGAAACTGTGTGCTTCTATATCAACACCTGGGACATATTGCATACAGTACTGGAGTACTGCGGATTCACAGGGGCACAAAAAGTCACTGCCCTGAGACTGTTAGGCCAGGCTGGCCAGGGTCCGGCCAGAACAGCGATTCGAAACGAGCTGCTGGCCAAGTCGACTCTATCGGCGACCGCTTTGAACACTTTGGAGTACTTTGGATTTCGAGATGAAATAGACAAGGCTGAACAGCGTCTTTTCAAATTGATGGAAGAGGCTGATTCACTCGACAAGCTCAAAGATCAGTTGCTGAACTTAAAGCTTGTCGTCAACCAAATGCGACGGTTTGGTGTCAACAAGAAGATTTTTCTCGCTCCGTTGAGCAACCACAACGAGTCATTCTACCAGTCGGGAATCATGTTCCAGCTTATTGTAGAAGATAAACAGTCAAGAAGTATCGTGGCAGCTGGAGGTCGCTATGACAAGCTGATTCGGCAATTTCGAATGACGGCGTTGGACAACGGTGCAACTGCAAGAGCTGTCGGGTTTAATTTGTCGCTCGACAAACTAGTCGATACTATGATGGGGTATCGGGATTCAACAGTCAAGAAGTTTGCCAAGAAATCGGTCAAACACGGGAATTTGGCCGAAACTCCGCCAGTTAGTCCATTGGAGTTGTGGGGGAAGCCACGATGCGATGTTTTGGTGGCCAGTTTCAACAGCTCCAACATCAAGGGCCTCTGTGTCGATATACTTCGGGATCTTTGGGCACACAACGTCAAGGCAGACTTGGCAAAAGAGCTGCATTCCTCTGAAGCTTTGGTAGAAATGGCCAAAAGAGACAATATTAACTGGGTGGTAATAGTGAAGCAGATGAACAGTTACACTGCATCGAGCAATTACAAGCAGTTGCGAGTGAAGAACGTCTCGCAGAGGCGTGATATTGATATCGCTGTCGAGGATCTCATACCACATTTGGCGATGGAGTTTGCTGATCGCCAGCGATCTTTGGCAGGCCTCGTGCCTAGTACCAGTATTCCTGTCATTGGGCTGCCAATGTCAGTCCCTGGTAGCTCAACAGCAGCAACACCTGTCCTTAAGGGACTTGACAGTGGAGAGGGAGGTACCTCAACAATACCAGCAGCAGGGCAGAATGGCCCATTGTCGCCAGCCGGTTCGTCGTCTTTCGACACTTCGAGCAGTATATCCACAAGCAGGATCACCATCCTCAACGAGAATGGGAAACTCAAGGGAGGAAAGAAGAATCGATGGCTCTTGGAAGAGAATTGCCGACAGGGACTTGGGCAGTTTATGAGAACGCTTTCAATGTCGCCAGTGTACTCACTTGACGTGAAGGATGAGACGCTTGATGCAATCGTATCCACATCGCCAGAACAACCTGATGAATGGAAGCGCAAGGTGGTTGGGACGTGCCCATCTCAAAAGGCGTATCTGATGAATATCCAGGGAGTCCTTGCAAAAGAGAAGTCGCGAGGCACCGAGTTTGTCATGCTTTACAGCACCAAGACCGACAAGACATGTGTATATAAATTGAAGAGTAATTAGCATGAGAGAATTCTATTACGTTAGTAATAACTGTTGACGTGTAACTGTTACATTTGTATTGCCAACAGTAAGTAACATAAATGACGAGCATCATCCCTACAAATGCCTCTATCTATGCTGTTTAAATTAATCAATCCATTTATATGATGACATAGCCAGAACTCTGAATAAGTTGAAAATCCTGGCGTTTCAGTCATATAGCCATAAGAGCTGTGTTCATGAATTACAGAAATCAAGCAGTCTACTGAATTCACTGTATGTGTTTGAACAGAAGTGGTACAATCCAAAACTTTAAATGGCGTTTGTGGGGCTTTTGTCATTTGCTGCCGCTGAGAAGCATATCCCCGCTAAAATTACCCCAGACGCCCAAATAGGAAACATTCTTCAGGGGACCTGCGAGCGCTTTCTTAGTTGCCCTGAAAAACAATCGAAATGGATACATCCGCCTAAACTAAGAATAATGACAGCATTTTAAAATGCAATAAAATGAATGTAAATGTGAAATATCTAACATACGAAATATTGAACTATGCAACATGGCGAGTATTTTATTTGTTAAGAAACTGCCAAACTACGTTTCAGATGTATACAGACTATTTAGCAACCGCAACCACGTGTATAAATTGACGCTTACACAAACATCGTTAAATCGTGGTAGATTTCCATTTCTACATAGCCAAAAGAGAAAAATAACTACCCGCCAAGTTTTGGAAAGTTTAATGTCATAGTTGGACACCCACTACGACCGGCAATCAGATAGCATTTTTCATATGCTCGCTACGAAATTCATAGAGCGAACAACCACCCAACAGCAAAGCAACGGTAAACAAAGCCACAATACCTGTCGCCAACAAGCCCCAGACCATAAAATCAGTTATTCTCGGATTCCCGTATCATATTTTCGCCTCAGCAGTGTTCGTAGGTGTCTCATCTTTAGTGAGCTCGCTCGGTTCGACTCCACCGTCAGCGAGCTGCCGCACCGCTTCCAACTGCGCCTCACGTAACGCGGAAACAGCTATAAGGAGCGCCCCTCACTATTAGGCTACCTGGTGACCCCATACCGATTGATTGTTGCAGAAGTTGGATAATAAGTGGGATTGACGAACGACCTTTTTGGCGAAGATATCGCTTCACGTATTCGAAATTCCTTGAAGCACACGCAGTCAGCTTGTAGGATCGACTCTTTACGAGAATGGCTCTTCCGCAGGCCCCATTCGCGGTCGTTGCGCTGTATCCATACAACTCTGAACATCCCGACGACTTGAGCTTTGAAGCTGGCCAGAACATAACCGTCACGAAGGTGGAGGACGAAGAATGGCTGTCTGGCGTTTACACAGACGACACGACTAGGCGGGGCATCTTTCCGCGCAATTTCGTACAAGTTGCCGAAAACCGCGAATCCTCGGCCACCAATCGGCGTGATTCTGAGAAAGGTCTACACACAGGCGCACAATTGGCCGAGTCCCAGAACTCACAGAAGCAGCCGCCAATTGGTGGAAGTTTGCCACTGCCGACCGCCTTGGTTGCTTCTCAAGAGACTGAGGAAGACGACGGATGGTCGGAGCAGGACCAGAACGATGGCGAAGAGAACGAGGACATTCAACTTAAGCCGCCTGCCAGATCTGATATAGCAGACACCGAGGAAATCAAGCAAGAAACAGAATACATTGCGCCTGTCGAAGGGACTGTCAGAGAGCCAGAAGCTGTGCCGCTGCCAGTGTCTGCCCGAGAACCAGTCGACACGACAACAGCAGGTTCTGATAGCCAAGACAGGCCAGCCAAGTCGTCTCGAAACGCATTCAAAGACCGAATCGCAGCGTTCAACACCCAGAATGAATCGCCTCCGCTAGTTCCTCTAGGCCAGAAGATCCAGCAGCAGTCGTTTGTTTCCAAGCCTTACGTGCCACCGCCAAGCTCGTATGTTCCGAGCCTGCCAAAGACATCGTCATCATCGTCGACATCGGCAGCTGCTCACAAGTCTCAGCCTCCGCCACCACAGCCTGCCGTTGTGGAGCAAGAAGAAGAACCTCGTTCTCCGATAGACGACGAAGAACTGCCGAGCTTGAGCCTAAAAGACCGGATCAAACTGTTGCAGCAGCAGCAGAAGGGCGAACAAGAGCGGGCAGAAGCGTCAGCACTGCGCAAAAAGAACAGAGCAAAAGCGAAAAAGGCTCCTCCTCCAGTACCAGCCGGAGACGAACAGAGACCAATTGAGCGTGTATCTACCGGAGGCTCCGTCAACGAGATTGTGCCAAACCAGACAGGTGGGTCTATGAGGTCTGTAAAGTCTGTGAAGTCCGAGTCGTCGTTTGGAGACTCTGAAAGACCAGAAACACAGCCTGCTGTGAGACGACCAAGCTTGGACAATGTCTATGAGGCACCAGAGGAAAGCCCTGAAGCACCGCAAGTGCCAAAAGTGCCGCAATCGCCTCGAGACGTTGGTGATCCTTCTGTTGTGAGTGACACAGTACCTTGGGAGCCACGATACGGACAAGGCGACGAAGAAGAAGAAGAAGAGGCGGAGGACGAGGACAAGGAGGAATATTTGGAGGAAGAGGACGAGGAAGAGGAGGAAGAGGAGGAAGATGAAGAGGACGAAGAAGAGGCGCGCAGAATTGCCCTGCGGGAAAGAATGGCCAAGATTTCCGGTGGCATGGGGATGAATCTCGGCATGATCATGACTGGGTTTCCTCAGACTTCGACTGCGAAGAAGACCAAATCGAAAAAGAGGGCCGACAGCGCGCACCAAGAAGAAGAAGAGGTTGTACAGAACGCAGCGCCAGTGCCGATGTTTCCGTTTGCGGATCCCAATGCTTTGGCAAATCTTAGACGGCAGTCGGCTCCCGACGCTGAACGTGAAGGAGACGACAATGCCGGCAGCTCTGAGGAGACGGAGGCAGTCGACGTGAAGCAGGTTCGCAATGAGCCAGCGGCAGCAGCGGCCAGAGCGGTGGAGAACACCGAGTATGAGCTTGGCGATGACGAGCGTACTGAGTCTGAGGAACTGAAAGGTTCGGATCATTCCGAGGGAGAGATTGCTGTGCGTAGGCGCACGTCGTATGTCAAGGGAAGCGGAAGCATTCCTCCAGTGCCGTCGTCGCCAACTCAACCACGCAGACTGTCGCGGTCCACGACGGTGGATTCGCAGGGTGCTGTGTCTTTCATCACTCCGCCAAGGGCAAAAACCTTTGACATTGCTCCTCCTCCAAGCCAGGACAAGCCCGAGTCTTTGGACGAAGAGTCGACCGGATACGAGGCTGACGTCGACACGGACGCCTACAATGGAGCCAACAGTCCTCACACGAAACGTGACAGCACAGATTACTCGAATCGCAATTCCGCGACCGAAACGGCGAGACTGCCTCCCCTGCCTCCGTCTGGGACGTCAGTACCGGGAGCAGAAGTTGCAGCGAAGACGCGCCACCCGCCTCCAATTCCTCCAACGGCGTCTGCACCGTCAGCGCCAGAGCCTCCAGTGCCTGCACGACCACAGATTCCGCCAGTACCTTCTGTAGAACCTCCAGCACGTACACAAAGACCGCCACCTCCGCCACCAAGCTCGGGAGACCAATTAGGCAGTCCACGATCACAGCCACCACCTCCACCAGCTGCACCGCTTGTTTCTCCTCCAAGCATTCCTGGCGTAGGTGCTCCAAGTGGGCCTCCACCGCCAGTTCCCAGTGTCTACGACAGTTCTGATGACGATGACCAGCAGGACCTGGAATCGGACGAGGAAGAGTACCACCGATCGATTGTACAGGCCTACTCATCACCACTACAGTCGCCTCCAGCTCCAGGAGACGCACCTCCTCCGGTGCCACCAACGCCATCGTCTCCACCAGCACCAGCACGAGCACCAGCACCAGTGTCGCCAATTGCTCCTCGCAGCTCGGCAGTCAGCCACGGAGGCAGACAGTCTGTGGACCTGCGGCCATCGCGAACGAGCATTGAGAGGTCGTCCTTTATCGCGTCTGAAATCGATGTCAACCACGAGTCTGGATGGTGGATAGCTCCTGCAGGCGTGCCTTCAGCAGTTGCCAAGGGCCATGTATTCTACGAGACCGAGGACTCGCAGGCTACGAAACGGGGTGGTCGCACTCTGGCAGTCCGCGACGTCTACGTTCTGTACCCAGACTATTCGCAGACGGTCGTCACGGCTCGCTACGATGCTAAGGATCCGTACGGATCGGTGACGTTTGAGCAGTCGCAGACGGCACCACCGCTGTGGCGTCAGGACCAGCTCGAAGAGGCATACGGAACGTACGGAAAGAAGGTGCTGAGCGAGGCACAACGGCAGTCGTCGTCGTCGTCGTCGGGCGACTATGTTCAGTCAGTCCTCAGCAGCGTGGGTGCCTTACCGCCTGTGGCTGGTCGCTCATTCGGTGCGACTGTCTACGATAATCTGGCCAATGCCACCGTGCAGCAATTCGACGAAGTTCGACCTGGGGACGTGGTGAGTTTCCGCAATGCGCAGTTCCAGGGCCACAAGGGCGGATTGCACCAGAAATACACGGCAGAAGCGGGTCGAGATGGCATCCAGGCAGGTATCGTCTACGAGTGGGATGGCACCAAAAAGAAGGTCCGAGTGCTGCTGCCAGTGGCAGGCAAGATCAAGCAGGAGAGCTTCAAGCTGGGCGACCTCAAGAGTGGCGAAGTGCGTGTGTTTCGCGTGGTTGGCCGCGACTACGTTGGGTGGGATCAGTAGCCGTTTTTCATTGTGGCTGGACCAGTTTGTGTATTTGATTAGATATAACGTATGAAATATTTTCACTGCTAGCCTCGGTACTACAAATGCGGAATGTGCAATTATTCTATCTGGACTAAAAAGCCACTCATTTGATTCGGCTAAGTTCGATTCAGTGACTCTACTTGCGGTGTCTTGACTAACCACATTCCTTGTGTAAATTCTAAAGAAGTACTGTAGATGATTTTGCTTGACTGCTCAATGTAGACCATAGAGCGCAATTGACAAGTACAAAGAGTCAGTGATTTGGCTTTCTCTCATTTCATGCAATGTCACAGTCTGGTATGTTCAGTATAGATGACTACAGCAACCTGGAATACTGTTTCTCATAAAAGACCCCAGTTAAGCCAACCAGGGTCTCCAAAATGCCTCTTCTGTTGTAGTCGAAATTGTGGCACGAGATTGCCGCAACCCTGGGAGACATTCCATTAGCAGACTTCTGACTGAATTTCCAATATATAACCATCAGAACAAATCGAAACGCGTCCAGCTATCTTCTTTGAATGAAAAGTTGTGAAATTCACGCGGTCTGTCCTGACCTGTACTCCACAGATTGAGCGAATTTCCCTGCTCAGCAACCATCTGACAGCGCCACAGATGTGGCTAACGGTCATGCATGTAGATCTATGCTTGTTATAACTTTAAATGAGGCGTAAAGGCAGCTCCACACAGACAGCCAGAGTCTTGTTGTTATCGTGATTTAATTAAGAAATAACAGCAACAATACAGCATCGTATATTAAGCATTTTGTGCATTAAGTGTTCTGTAGGCGGTGCGCTACGAAATTGAATATTTCCGCTCGATTTTCCGGCCCAGCCTGATCGGGAGAAGAGCTGCTAGCGGTACGGAATAAGGCACTCCCTTAGACGCGATACAAACGCGATCGTATTTTCTACCTGTTCTCTACATAACTGGATCTAGAGCGAGCTACGTATAGGATGGCAGACGAAGTTGTGACGATTTGAGTTGCAATTGTTATTATGTTGCGACGAGTTTCTATGAATACACAATGTAGATGTCAGAAAACCTGCGCTCTGTATGTGAAACGCCGTCGGCTACCGACACCAGGAATAAGAAAGTCTCAGCTGCTCAGCTGAGCAGTTGTGGCAAGTCCATCCCATCAAGCCGTTTTGTTAGTCAATAATGCCACCATGACACGTTCCAAATGTAAAACAAAAATATTACAATGCGTTTCTCCATTTGCTACAATACTCCATTTTAGTAGCAGTCACGTAGCGTCGCGCGTTGCACATGTGCTAAAAAAAGCTATGGGATCACCTCCTGCGCCTACTCCGTGTGACCCGCACTATAACTGCACCCCGGCCCACTTTAGTTTTGCCCTTCTACCAACACATAGTTCAGCACAACCGGTGATGTCCAAGGATATTAAGTTCTCGCAGGAACTTGTTCGCCTTACTGCGTTAGCAGTGGCAACAAGAACACTACCATTAGGAGCAGGTCTCGTGAAAGACGTAGTGGAATCTGCAACTGCAGCTGTGAGGCCATTCAAGATCCAATCGCCGGCGACGGTGGTTGATCCAAGACTGAAGTTGCTGAAATTCCAGTGCCAGTTCTATGAACGGTTCTGCAAATATTTCTTAAGCGATCCAGCTGACTACGAGGAGGACGCCTCCGAACCTGGTGAAAGCTTCTCAAACTTGGTCGAACGCAGCAAAAGTGAGTTAATGAACTTTCACTCTTTGCTAGGCGGACTGGAGTTCAAGAAGGATAGCGCCACTGCTCAACTAGTGTCGGAGCTACAGTCCGTGCTCTTTGAGAATGTAAGAGATATGAAGAATGTCTCTGATGCCATCATAAGATGTGCTGGAAACACTCTCAAGTTCGCATCTGACCTATCGACCGCTCCTCCTAGTCGTCACCGCCAGCCTATTTTTAGTGGAGTGCGAGTAATTGCCAACCTTTTGAAGCATTCTGACGTCCAGAGCGCTTTGTCGACCAAGCAATTTGGGAACCTAGGGTTACCTTACAACGACATGTATGACATGTTGTTCTTCGGCAACGGTGTTCCAGATTTGGATAAGCTTCGGGAGAACATCACATCTGGAATCGAGCACCTTCACTCAGTAGTAAAGAAGGCTACTCATATATCGTCAGTCAGCGTTGAGGTATCCGGCCTTTTGGAAAATGCTGAAAGTAAGTTCGAAACTCACGACAGCAAATCTGACGATACCATTACCATTATCGGGAATCTTCGGGATGCATTGTCAATTTATGGTAGCGCTTTGGGGGAGAAAGCCGCTAATAATGATTATTTGATGGCAGATAATCACGCAATTTGGCGAGCCATAGATTCCATTATAGAGTATCTTGCTCTGATGAAACTTGCAGTCCATTATGAGCAAGCAGGATTAGTTCCTCGATTGATTTCGGGAAGCAATGGGTTATTGCAAC
This sequence comes from Sugiyamaella qingdaonensis, assembly GCA_030569235.1. NCBI lineage: Eukaryota > Fungi > Ascomycota > Dipodascomycetes > Dipodascales > Trichomonascaceae > Sugiyamaella > Sugiyamaella qingdaonensis. The sequence continues at coordinate 183,248 of JAJMKI010000009.1, forward strand.
AATGGATCGACTGCAGCAGTCGTCTAGCCCGGTCAACTGATGAGGATTTCGCAGATATGCTAGATCGTTTTCTCAGAGAAGTTTTAAGTATGGCAGAGCGATGTGCAAAAGCCATTCCTAAGGGAGACCTGTTAAAATTGAGGTCCCATCTCGTAATTAGGAACCTTGCCAGTGGTGAATCGATCCCGGAAGTGCGGAAGACTGCAGAGGCTGCATTTCAAGATGTACTCGAGTTTGGTCTCGGTCTTGTACCATACGGTGAAATCGGTACCAGCACCGCCGGTGAAGCTCTCGATATTCTGAAAAAGCTCATTGAAATCATTTGTTGTTGTGATCGTTTTGAATTGAGAAAATTCAATCAACTACAGGATGAAAACCAAGGCTTGAGAGAGCGAGTCAACGAGCTTCAGACTGAGAAAGATGCATTTAATAGTCGGGTCGATGAAATTCATACTCAACACAGTACTGAAGTTAATAGGCTTCATGCTGAAGTTAATAAGCTTCATGCTGATCACAGTGCTGAAATCGCCAGATTGAATGCAGAGTTGGTTGCCGAGCTCCGAAAACACGGAGACGCACAGATAATATCGAGTACTGATAGCAATCACACGGTTACTCATGTTACATAAAAAGTATACCGAACCAAAACGGAGGATAAGAGTAAACTCTTTTGACATATGCGTGGATCGCAGCCATCGAGATGAGTTACCTTATTCACAAAAGTATCTGTTAAAAAATTAAAAAAGAGAAAAAGACAAAAAAAATACTAAAAAAAGGAAAACAGAAAAACAGAAAAAAAAGTACGTAACTTATAGCAATAAAAATAAAATAAAAAATGACAGCCGTTTGTAGAATTGTCTGAAATAAGCAACATCGCGACAGCACTGGCAAGAAACCACTGTTTTACTTGGCTATGTTCCATAGAGTGACCTCACTTCCGGTGCCGTTTGCTGACAGCATTCATCGTGGATATTACACGCACACTACTTTAGCTGTATTTTCGCACGATCCCTATCTATGCTAATGTTCACAGCGCGACTTGACAATTGCAAACTCGCCGTGATTTGATCTCCTATCATTCTATGTTTCTGTTACAGAAAGATATGTGCGGTCTAGATGACTCCAGAAACCTGGTACGTTATTTTATGAAGCTTGGTTTCATAAAATGGCCCAGGTAACCCAACCTGAGTCCGCAAATGTCTCTGCTGTAATGGCCAACATGACTGCCTTCATTGCTACAATATTGCCGCAACCCTGGGAGATGGATCTTTTACTAGACTTCTTGACCGAATTTCTGGCCGAATTTCCGACCGAATTTCCTACACATAATCACCAGAACAAAGCAAAACATTCACAGCTATGTCTATTATGGTATAGTCGTGGATTTTATCTGTTCTGTCACTGAGCTGTATTTCCGGTGAGGCAACCATTCTACAGCGCCACAGGTGTGGCTAACGGTCATGCATGTAGATCTATGCCTGTTATAACCTTTAAATGGGGCGTAAAGGCGGCTCAAATTTTGTTGTATTGTGACTTAAATACGAAACAATAACAACATTTCAGCATGACACAGTAAGTGTTTTGTACATAGTGCGCTGTGGAAGTGAATATTTCCGGTGGAGTTTCTGACTCAGCCTAATCAGGAGAAAAGCAGCTAGCGGCGCGGAATTAGGCGCCCGTTCCTTAGACGCGATACAACCACGACCGTGTTTTCTACCATCCTCTCCATAATTGGATATAAAACAAGCTATGTATATGGGACGGCATATGAAGTTGTATCGTGTTGAGTTGCAATTGTTTTTAACTTGTGAAGGTATTCTATGAATGGACAACGAAGCAAAACGTCACAATAGCTGCGCTCACTATGTGAAACGTTGTCTGTCACTGACCCTCGGAATAAGAAAGTGTCAGCTGTCCGACTGGGCAACTATGCCAACTATGGCAAAACTATCCCATTACGCAGTTTTTTTAGTTAATGATAGCACCGTGATACGTACCATATGTAAAGCAAAGCAAAGCATCGCAATCGATTTCTTTTTCCATTTTGCTTCAATACTCCAGTCTTCGGCGGAATTACGTCGCGTCGCATGTTGCACATGTCCCCACTCCATGTGACCCGCTCTAGAACTGCACCCCGGCCCACTCCAGTGTGTCTTTGCCTTCTACCATCACATAGCAAACATAACCCGGTAACAAAACAATGGAGATTGTCGGAGCAGAACTTGCTATCCCAGTTGTAACGCTTCTGGCGCGGGCGGCAATTCCAGCCGGCAAATATGTCGCAGAGATCTGCTTGAAATTCATGGTCGCAGAACTCCGGGAAAAAAAGGCCAAATACTCTCACAGGATTGTTATGCCGGGAGCCAAGCTTGGGATATTCCAAAGCACTTTCTATGAACGATGCCTTGTTCAATTCTTTGAGACGTCGGGTCATGCCCAGGACGACTCTGTCCTAGGAGAAGAAAGCTTCTTCGCCTTGGCGAAGAAGCACAAAGCTGCAATAGAGAACTTCCATTCTTTGCTTAAAGAGTTGACACTCAAGAAGGATAGCAAAATTGAGCAGGTGGTGGCGGAACTGAAATCCAACTCTTTGATAAACAAAGCAGCGATATGAAAGATATTCCCGACGTCATAGCGCGATGCGCTGGAGATGCTATCAAACTAGCAATGAACCTGTTGAGCGCTCCTCGCGAGAGCCTGCAAGAAGGTATTTTTGACGGAGTGGCAGCAATTGCCAAGCTTTTGAATCACCGTGAAATCCAGCAAACATTGTCGATCGATGCACCTGAAACTGTAAAACTGCCTTTGGATAACTTGTATACCACCTTTTTTCCTTCCAACAAAGAGCCTCTAGACCTTGGTCAGCTTGGGGAGGGGATCACGAATGGGTTCGTTAACCTTCGCTCGGCATTAGGCAAAGCTACCTATCTCGCAACAAACAATTACAACATATTGAAAGCCATGGATGAGGCAGAAGCAATATTTGCTGGTCATGATAGCGACACCGATAACATGATTACTGCTGTCGAGAAACTCCATGAAGCGTTATCAACTTATGGAGCCGTTTTAGCGAAACATCCCTCTCATAATGAATATTCAGAGAGAGGTGATGAAATCCGCCGAGCCATCGACTACGTTGATAGGTTCATCTCTGTGATGTTAGCAACAGCATACTCTGAGAAAGCCAGAATGGTTTTCCGGCTGCTTTCGGGTAGTGGTGGATTGTTAGAACAATGGTTCAATTGCAGCCGTGATCAAACCAAGCCAACTGGTGCTGGTATCGCGGATAAGGTAATACTTGTTTTAAATATCCAACCAAGCTTCACGGACGGATATCTCTCGAAATTGAAAGGTTTCCAGCATGAGGTAGATATTACTGGTGAATCTGTCAATACACTGCGTCAGAACGCTGAGAACGCATATCAAGCAATATTCCAACTCGGTCAGAGTCTCATACCATACGATAAGACTGGCACAAAGCCAGCAAATGAAATTGTCAGAATCTTGGATGTGCTGGTTGATATCATTTGTTGCTGCCGTAAGCTCTCCGATTATAGCAAGTTGGAAGATAGCAATAACCTGAAAACTGAGAATGCAAATTTGAAAATTTAGGTAGCTAAACTTGAGGTATTATCATCCAGAGTTAATCCGTTAGAGGATGAGGTCAAAGTATTGAGAGCAAAGCTTGAAGCGCTTCAGACCGAAAAGAAGGCTGAATTTGATAAGCTTTATACGGAGGTCAGGTCGTTGAACTTAAAGTTGAATGACGAGATCTCTAAGCGTGCTGACCACCCGTTTGTGGTCAAGTGGGACGTGCAGAATGCGAACAGCGTAGTTCCATTTGGTGCAATTCAAGGTGCTACTGCTTCGCACGACTCTCAGATGCAACAGCGGCGACAGAAGATTGACTTCCCCGGAACTGAACCGTCCCATAATGAGGATCCCAAAGCTTAGACCATATCAGCTCATAGCAAGAGCACGCCATATATGAGGAGGGATGACGATGATCAGAGAGCGCAAATTATGTCGTATTACAAGAAAGGTATTCTAAGACGGAGTATTAACAAGGGGCAAATTTGCATTGGTGCGTACACGTGGATAGCAAGCATCATGATGAAGTCTTCATTGGAAAGGATAAAAAAAGAAGCGCGTAAAATCTATATATATATATATATATATATATCAATCATAATGAAATCTAGTAAAGATGACAGAGTAGGGGTTATCACAAACAAGCAACATCATGATAGCACTTAAAACGCTGTTGAAGTATCCATATGGTAATGCTATATCATTTAGTTTAAAGGCGTGGATTTAACAATTCATGAATACCTCAGCCAGCCGAACCATGGTCAGCATGGCTGCGTGACGCGATATTGACGAAACCGTTGGAGGTAGTTCTTGGACACCTTTTCTATCAGATTTCGTGACCGAATTTCAGATATATACCATCCAAGGAAAGCGAAACGGTTTCCAGCTTTATTTTGAAGTGAAAAGTGTGAAAAAAAACCTCTGGGCTGTCACCGAGCTGTACGGCACAGATTGCGGTGAATTTCCCTGTTTAGCAGCAACCTTCTGACGGCGCCACAGATGTGGCTAACGGTCATGCAACGTAGATCTATGCTTGTTATAACTTTAAATGGGGCGTAAAAGCTGCTCCCCACAGACAGCCAAATTATTGTTGTATCGTGAGTCAAATAAGAGATACTAACAACAATTCATCATGATATATCAAGTATTTTGTATATTGAGTGTTCTGTACATAGTGTACCGGGAAATTGAATGTTTCCGCTCGATTTTCCGAGCCAGCCTAATCGGGACAAGAAGCTGCCAGCGGCGCAGAGCTTGGCATTCCGCTCCTTAGATACAAACACGATCGTGTTTTATATCGTCGTTTATATAAATATGTATGTATAAGGCAAGCTATATGGTATATAGGGTAGCAGACGAAGTTGTAGCTTGTTGAGTTGCAATTATTGTTATCTGCTGATAATTTTCTACGTATGGACAACGAGACAAAACGTCACAATACCGGCGCTCACTATATCAAACGCCGTCTATCACCGACGCTCGGAATAAGAAAGTGTCAGCGATTGAGCAGGTTAACTATGCCAACTGCGGCAGAACTATCCCACCAAGCTGTTTTGTTGGTCAGTGATAGCACCACGATACGTACCAAATGTAAAACAAAAACATTGCACTGTATTTCTCCATTTGATACCATACTCCAATTGCTTAGCAGTCACGTTGCGTAGCACGTTGGTCGTGTGCCAAAAAAAGCTGTGAGGTCCCACTCCCTGCGACCCGCACTACAACTGCACCCCGACCCACTCCAGTGCGTCTTTGCCTTTCTGCCATCACACAGTTCAGCATATCGCGGTGACATCCATGGATCCTAAGTTTGCGCAAGAGCTCGTTCTCCTTACTGCAGCAGCAGTTGCTACAAGAAATCTACCATTACGAGCAGGTCTCGTGAAAGGTGTAGTGAAGTTTGTTATTGCCCCGATCCAAGGGGAGGTTGCTGATTCGAAAACGGAAATCCTGGATTTCCAGCACAAGTTCTATCAAGCATTCTTCGACTCTTTCTTGGCGGCTCCAGGTAATAGCCAGGAGGGTTCATCTAGGCGTGCTGAAAGCTTCTCCAAGTTGGCAAACCGCTACAAAAGTACAATACAGGACCTTCGTTCTGAGCTTGACGAGTTGCAGTTCGAAGAGGATAGCAATGCTGGGCAGCCGGTGTCGGAGGTATACACTGTGATCTTTGCTGACAAGATCACAGACATGAAAGTCGTCTCTGATGTCCTGATTCGATGCGTTGGAGACACTCTCAGGCTTCCATTTGACCTGTTGACTGTTCCGAATAGCTCTGACGCTGTGTTTGAAGGAATGCGAGCAATTGCGAAACTTTACCAACATCCTGAAATCCAAGAGGCTTTACGGGCAAAGAAACCTGGGAATCTACAGTTGCCATACGAAGATACGTATGAGAAGCTGTTCTCTGATAATGATGCTCTGGATCTGAACCAGCTTCGAAAGAGCATCGAATCTGGAATCAACGATCTTCGCTCAGGATTAAACAATGCAAGTTATCTGTCAACAGTTGGCATATTAAGCGCACTGCACAGCGCTGGAATCAGGTTCGAAACTCTCGCGGGAGACACTGATGGCATGATTAGCACTATTGTGAATCTTCATAATGCATTGCTAGCCTACGTCAATGTTTTGTCCAATACCCCTCATAATGATTATTCTGGGGCAAAAGATCAAATTTTGCGAGCCATCGATTCCCTCAACAAGTTTCTTTCTGTGATGCAAGTAGCAGAATGTTACGAGAAAGTAGAATTGGTTTCTCAGTTGATTTCGGGAAGCAATGGGTTATTGCAACAATGGATAGATAGTAGCAGTCATCTATCCCGGTCAACTAATGTGAAATTCCCGGATATGCTAGCTCGACTTCTCAGAGAAGTTTCAGATATGGCACAGCGATATGCAAAAGCCATTCCGAAGGATAACCTCTCGCAATTGTTATCTTACCATGTCATAGAAGACCTCTATACTGGTGAATCAATCTCGGCATTGCGTAAGACTTCAGAAGCTGCATTTCAAGATGTACTCCAGTTTGGTCTCCATCCTGTACCATACGAGGCGCTCAGCGCAGCAACCGCACACGAAGTTCTCAATATCCTGAAAAAGCTCATTGAAATTATTTGCTGTTGTGAGCGTTTTGAATTGAGAAGTATCCCTCAACTCCACGACGAAAACACGGGCTTGAAAAATCTAGCTGACAAGCTTCAGACTGAGAATGACGCGCTGAAAAACCGCGTTGATGGACTTCAGACTAAAATCAGTGAATCGAAGTCACAGTTGGTCACCGAGATTCAAAAACGTGTAGTGCCGGTGTTGAGAAATGGATAGCCATAGTACGGTCTCATATTACATAATATGCTGAACCGAAAAGGAGAATAAGAGTCAAACTTCTTTGATGTATGCGAGGATCGCAGCCGTTGCAGATGAGTAACCTTATCCGAAAGCATAACATAATAAAAAACAAAAAAAAAAAACAAAAATAGAAAATATGAAAAAACGGAAAATTAGAAAACTGAAAAAAAGTATATACATAACAATCAAAATTAAATAAAAAATGACAATCCACCTGTAGAATATATTTAGCAGTAAGATGCCAATGTTTTATTCGGCAACGTTCGATGCAATGACTGTACTTCCGGTGTCTTGGCTGATCACTTTCACTGTAGATATCACGAACGTAGTAGTTCAGCCGTATTTTTACCTGACCCATATCTATGCAAACGTTACAGCGCGGCTCGACGGCTGCGAATGACTCAAGCGACTTGGCTCTGCTCCCATTCTACATATCTATTACAGTAAGATATGTCCGATCAAGATGACTCCAGAAACCTGGCACACTATTTGTCATAAGATACAGTCAAACAAAAGTCTCTACTATTGTAATGGTGCGATATTATCGCAACCCCGGCAAATGGTTCCTTTACCTTCTTGGCTAAATCTCTGATATATAGCATTATGGGGCCAGTTTTTTATTCAGTTTTGAGAACAAAGCAAAACGCATTCCAGCCGTCTCCTTTGAATGAAAAGTTGTGAAATTTTTTATATCTGGTCTGTCCTGAGCTGTACGGCACAGATTGAGGAGATTTCCATGTTTAGAAACAACCATTGTGACAGCGCCACAGATGTGGCTAACGGTCATGCATGTAGATCTATGCTTATTATAAACTTTAAATGAGGCGTAAAGGCAGCTCCACACAGACAGCCAGAGTCTTGTTGTTATCGTGATTTAATTAAGAAATAACAGCAACAATACAGCATCGTATATTAAGCATTTTGTGCGTTCAGTGTTCTGTAGGCGGTGCGCTCCGAAATTGAATATTTCCGCTCGATTTTCCGGCCCAGCCTGATCGGGAGAAGAGCTGCTAGCGGTACGGAATCAGGCACTCCGTCCCTTAGACGCGATACAAACGCGATCGTATTTTCTACCTATTCTCTCCATAACTGGATGTAGAACGAACTACGTGTAGGATGGCAGACGAAGTTGTGACGTGTTGAGTTGCAATTGTTATTATCTTGCGACGAGTTTCTATGAATACACAAGGTAGACGTCAGAAAACCTGCGCTCCGTATGTGAAACGCCGTCGGCTACCGACACCAGGAATAAGAAAGTCTCAGCTGCTCAGCTGAGCAGCTGTGGCAAGTCCATTCCATCAAGTCGTTTTGTTAGTCAATAATGCCACCATGACACGTTCCATATCTAGAACAAAAATACTCCATTTGCTATAATACTCCATTTTAGTAACAGTCACGTAGCGTCGCGTGTTGCGCATGTGCTAAAAAAAGCTATGGGATCACCTATGGGATAACCTCCTGCGCCCACTTCCTGCGACCCACTCTATTACTGCACCCCGGCCCACTTTTGTTTTGCCACTCTGCCAATATTTCAGCACAACGCGGTGATATCCATGGATATTGAGTTCACGCAAGGCCTTATTCGCCTTATTGCAGTAGCAGTGGCAGAAAGAACCATTACGAGCAGGTCTCGTGAAACATGTAGTGAAGTATGCTTCTGCAGCCCTGGAGCTAAACCCGCTGCAATTTCTGGTTAAAGATATCGATCCAAGATACAAGTTGCAATATTTCCAATACCAGTTCTATGAAATGTTTCTCAACTCTTTCTTAAACGATTCAGCTGACTACTCCATGGATGGAGAAAGCTTCTCCCATTTGGTCGAACGCAATCGAAGTCAGATAAAGAGCTTCATTCCGCTGCTCGGCAAACTGGCGTCTAACGAGTATAGTGCCACGGTGTCGGAGCTACAAAACGCACTCTATGAGAACCCCAGAGATGTGAAGGATGTCTGTGATATCCTCATACGATGTGTCGGAAATACTCTCAATTTCGCATTTGACCTGTCGACGGCTCCACGTAATGATCTGAGTGCGCCTATTTATGATGGAGTGCTAGTAATAGCCAAGCTTTGGAAGCATCGTGAAGTACAGAATGCTTTGTCGACAGAGCAATTTGAAAATCTTCAGTTACCTTACAATGGCATGTATGACAAATTGTTTTCGGATGTCGGTGTCCTGGATTTGGATAAGCTTCGGAAGAACATCACATCTGGAATCGACGACCTTCACTCAGCAATAGATAAGGTCACTCATCTACCGTCAGTCAGTGTTGAGGTATCAAGCGCTTTGGACAAGGCTGAATATGAGTTCAAAACCCACAAGAGTAGCTCTGATGATGCTATGGATACTATTGGGAATCTTTGGAACGCATTGTTAATTTATGGTAATGCACTAGTCGGGACGACCTCCAATAATGATTATTCAGTTGCAACTAATCACATGGCAAATGCTCAAATTTGGCGAGCCATAGACTTCATTATAGAGTTTCTTGCTCTGATGAAGCTCACAGTTCATCACGAGAAAGTAGGACTGGTTTCTCGATTGATTTCGGGAGGCAACGGGTTATTGCAACAATGGATCGATTGCAGCGGTCGTCTAGCCCGTTCAACTGATGAGGATTTCGCAGATAAGCTTGGTCGTTTTCTCCGAGAAGTTTTAAGTATGGCAGAGCGATGTGCAAAAGCCATTCCTAAGGAAAACCTATCCAAATTGAGGTCCCATCATGAAATTCGGAAACTTGCCAGTGGTGAGTCGATCCCGGAACTGCGGAAGACTGCAGAGGCGGCATTTCAAGATGTACTCCAGTTTGGTCTCGGTCTTGTACCATACGGTGAAATCGGTACCAGCACCGCCGATGAAGTTCTCGATATGCTGAAAAAGCTCATTGAAATCATTTGTTGTTGTGATCATTTTGAATTGAGAAATGTCAATCAACTCCACGATGAGAACAAAGTCTTGAAAGAGCGAGTCAACGAGCTTCAGAGTGAGAACGACGCTTTGAAAAGCCGAGTCGATCAACTCCATACTAAACACAGTGCTGAAATCGCAAGATTGAATGCAGAGTTGGTTACCGAGCTCCGAAAACACGGAGACACGCAGACATCGAGCACTGATAGCAATCGCACGGTTTCTCATATTACATAACAAGTGTGGTGAACCGAAACGGAGGATAAGAGTAAACTCTTTTGACATATGCGTGGATCGTAGCCATCGAGATGAGTAACCTTATTCGCAAAAGCATCTGTTAAAAATTAAAAAAGAGAAAAAAAAGACAAAAAGGAAAAAATACTAAAAAAAGGAAAACAGAAAAACAGAAAAAAAAGTACATATAGCAAGCAAAATAAAATAAAAAAAGACAGCCGTTTGTAGAATTGTCTGAAATGAGCACCATCGTGACAGCACTAGAAACCACTGTTTTACTTGGCTATGTTCGATAGAATGATTCCACTTCCGGTGTCGTTTGCTGACAGCATTCATTGTGGATATCGCACACGCACTACTTTAGCTGTATGATCCCTATCTATGCTAACGTTTAGAGCGCGACTTGGCAATTGCAAACTCGCCGTGATTTGATCTCCTATCATTCTATGTTTCTGTTACAGAAAGATATGTGCGGTCTAGATGACTCCAGAAACCTGGTACGTTATTTTATGAAGCTTGGTTTCATAAAATGGCCCAGGTAACCCAACCTGAGTCCGCAAATGTCTCTGCTGTAATGGCCAACATGACTGCCTTCATTGCTACAATATTGCCGCAACCCTGGGAGATGGATCTTTTACTAGACTTCTTGACCGAATTTCTGACCGAATTTCCTATACATAATCACCAGAACAAAGCAAAACGCTTCCCAGCTATGTCTATTATGATATAGTCGTGGATTTTATCTGTTCTGTCACTGAGCTGTATAGCACAGATTTTCGGTGATTTTCCGGTTAGGCAACCATTCTGACAGCGCCACAGGTGTGGCTAACGGTCATGCACGTAGATCTATGCCTGTTATAACCTTCAAATGGGGCGTAAAAGCGGCTACCCACATACAGCCAAAATTTTGTTGTTTTGTCACTTAAATATGAAATAATAACAACAACTCAGCATGATATATTAATTGTTTCGTACATGAAGTGTTCTGTAAATAGTGCGCCGTGAAGCTGAATATTTCCGCTCGATTTTCCGGCCCAGCCTGATCGGGAGAAGAGCTGCTAGCGGCGTGGATCTAGGCATCCCGCCCCTGAGGCGCGATACAAAGACGATCGTGTCTTTTATAATCGTTTATACAATTGGATATAGGGAGCGAGCTATGTATATAGGACAGCAGGGTGAAGTTGTGACGTGTTGAGTTGCAACTGTTGTTATCCGATGCCGATTTTCTATGAATGGACAAGGTGGGAGCCAGAAAACCTGTGCTCGCCATGTGAAGCGCCATCTGTCACCGACGCTCGGAATAAAAAAGTATAGCTGCACAGTTGGCACAGCTGCCCATCCCACCAAGCTATTTTGTTAGTCAATGATACCACCACGATACGTATCATATGTAAAACTAAAATATTACAACGTACTTTTCCATTTTGCTACAATAGTCCAGTTTCTTAGCAGTCACGTCGCGTCGCATATTGTCCATGTGCTAAAAAAGTTATGACACCACCTCCTGCGCCCGCTCCCTGCCACACGCACTATAACTGCACCCCGGCCCACTTTTATGTTTGCCATCACATAGTCAACACTACACGGGGATAACGATGGATCCGGACCAGGCACCAGAGCTTACTCGCCTAATTGCGGCAGCCGTGGCAACAAAAACACTACCATTAGAAGCTGGTCTAGTAGAAGAGCTGGTGAGATTTGTTATTGCTGTTAAGACGCCCCCACACAAGTTCCCGTCGGTGACGGCGGCTCTACCTTTCCGTCCGAAACTGAAGCTGCTGGATTTCCAGCGCGATTTCTATCAAAAATTTTTCGACTATTTCTTGATGGCTTTTGGCAATAGCCAGGAGGGCTCGTCCAAGGGTGCTGAAAGCTTCTCCAAGTTGGCAAACCGCTACAAAAGTACAATACAGGACCTTCGTTCTGAGCTTGACGAGTTGCAGTTCGAAGAGGATAGCAATGCTGGGCAGCCGGTGTCGGAGGTATACACTGTGATCTTTGCTGACAAGATCACAGACATGAAAGTCGTCTCTGATGTCCTGATTCGATGCATTGGAGACACTCTCAGGCTTCCATTTGACCTGTTGACTGTTCCGAATAGCTCTGACGCTGTGTTTGAAGGAATGCGAGCAATTGCGAAACTTTACCAACATCCTGAAATCCAAGAGGCTTTACGGGCTAAGAAACCTGGGAATCTACAGTTGCCATACGAAGATACGTATGAGAAGCTGTTCTCTGATAATGATGTTCTAGATCTGAACCAGCTTCGAAAGAGCATCGAATCTGGAATCAACGACCTCCGCTCAGCAATAGACAACGCTGACGATCTAGCATCAGTCAGTGTTAGCATATCAAGTGCATTGAAAAAAGCTGGAGCGAAGTTCAAAACTCATGCGAGCAGCACTAATGACACGATTACCACCATTGGGAACCTTCACAAAGCGTTGTCTACGTATGTCGAAGGTTTGGCGAAGAATGCCCCTCATAATAATTATTCTATGGCAAATGGTCATATTTTGCGAGCCATCGATTCCCTTCACAAGTTTCTTTCCGTGATGCAAGTAGCAGCACGCTATGAGATAGTAGGATTTGTTTCTCGATTTATTTCGGGGAGTAATGGTTTACTGCAACAATGGATTGATAGCAGCAGTTATCTAGCCTGGTCAACTAATGAGGCATTTGGAGATATTCTAGCTCGCCTTCTCAGAGAAGTTTCAGATATGGAACAGCGATGTGAAGTCATTCCAAAGTTCTACATCTACCTATTGAAGTCCCATCAGCGCAAAAAACTCAATAGTGTTGAGTTAATCCCGGAATTGCGTGACAATGCAGAGGATGCATTTCAAGAAGTATTGCAGTTTTGTCTCAGTCGTGTACCATACGGTAAAGTCGGTACCAAAACCGCAGATGAAGTTCTAGATATTCTGAAAAAGCTCATTGAAATCATTTGTTGTTGTGATTCTTTTGAATTGAGAAATGCCATACAACTCCGGGATGAAAACAAAAGCTTGAAAAAACGAGTTCACAAGCTTCAGACAGAGAGAGAGGCGCTGCAAAACCGGATTTTGGAGCTTCAGACTGAGTACACGGATGTAGTCTTCAAGATCAATACTGAGTTCGAAAAACGGAACTCAGAACTTGAAGCCGAGCTCCGACGTCGACGCGGAGGTATCGGGGACTGATTTCAAGAGCGCGCGGTTTCTCATGTTACATAACAAGCATCGATGAGCCGGAAAGGAGTGGGCTCTCTGTGATATATGCGTGGATCGCAGCCATCAAGATGAGTAACCTTATTCGAAAGTATCTATAAAAACGAATAATAAAGAGAAAAAGAGAAAAGCAGACAAAAAACGGAAAACAGGAAAACAGAAGAAAAGTACATATAGCAATCAAAATAAAATAAAGAATGATAGTCCGCTAGAAGAAATGTCCGCAGTAAGCAACAGCACGATACTGATAAAAACCCAATATTTCACCAGACCATGTTCGACACAATAAGTCTACATCCGCTGACTTCTTTAGGTGACCAAACTCATTCCGAATATCGCAGCCAACGTACCCTAGATGATGTTACGTGACTGAACTATGTAAGCGTTCGAGCGCGACTTAACGATCTGAAGAGACTTGCAGTGATTTGGCCTCTTCTAATTATATGTATAAATCACAGTAAATTATATACAGTCTAGATGACCCCAACAACCTAGAATAGTGTGTTTGCATACAATACATCAGTTGGCCTAGCCATGATCAACAAACCTCTCTAAGAAGCACACCAGACCTGCGCCCAGGCACCTGTTGCCCTTCTAACATCACTTATGTAACGCAACTCGGTGATAAAGCAATGGAAATATTCGGAGCAGAGCTTGCAACCAGTTGCAACGCTTCTAGTGAGCGCGGAAGTGCCAGTCAGAAAATACGTTGCAGACAGCACCTACAGCACCAACGTTGCTGGCAGCATCATCAGCCACATCGTCTACAGACTCCACGAAAATGCCGACTCAAACACTGCAGGCATGTCTAAACCTACGTTCTTCGCAATAACCTGTTTATCATGTTAAACAGCCTGCTTATAAGCCTATTCGCAGCTACACCCACAAATGCTGGTCGGAGCTATCCCAACGTGCAGTGCTATTGCGTGCTAGACATACCCAGAATTACGCCAGCTCTTGACTAATCTGGCGACATGTGAAAGGGGCCCGCGTCGCAGGGCACGTGCGGCGTGACACTTTTTTTTTACGTGGTCCGCACCCGGGCCCACAGTATATAAAGCCACCGAAGCCCCCTGAACTGGCCAACTTCACGTGAAGCACAACAAACCACCTTTTTGTTTTTACACCATTGTGAAAAACCAAGCATGACTGCCTCTGAGACCTTTTTGTTCACGTCGGAGTCTGTTGGCGAGGGCCATCCTGACAAGATTTGCGACCAGGTGTCGGACGCCATTCTGGACGCCTGTCTACGGGAGGACCCGCTGTCCAAAGTGGCGTGCGAGACGGCGTCCAAGACCGGTATGATCATGGTCTTTGGCGAGATCACTACCGCCGCCAGGCTCGACTACCAGAAAATCATCCGTGACACCATCAAGCAGATTGGCTACGACGACTCGGAGAAGGGTTTTGACTACAAGACGTGCAACGTGCTGGTGGCCATTGAGCAGCAGTCCAAGGACATTGCCCAGGGCGTGCACGTTGAGCGAGCCCTCGAGGAGCTTGGGGCCGGTGACCAGGGCATTATGTTCGGGTACGCTACCGACGAGACGGAGGAGCTGCTGCCGCTGACGGTCATTCTGGCCCACCAGCTCAACAAGGCCCTGTCGGACGCCCGCCGTGACGGCACGCTGCCGTGGCTGCGACCCGACACCAAGACCCAGGTGACGGTCGAGTACGAGCACGACAACGGCGCCACGATCCCCAAGCGGGTCGACACGGTGGTGATCTCGACCCAGCATGCTGAGTCCATCTCCACTGAGGACCTCCGGTCCGAGATCCTCGCCAAGATCGTCAAGAAGGTGATTCCCGCCAAGTACCTGGACGAGAAAACCATCTACCACATCCAGCCGTCGGGCCGGTTTGTGATTGGCGGGCCTCAGGGTGACGCTGGGCTGACGGGCCGAAAGATCATTGTCGACACGTACGGAGGATGGGGTGCCCACGGTGGAGGCGCCTTCTCCGGCAAGGACTTCTCCAAGGTCGACCGGTCGGCTGCCTACGCAGCACGATGGGTGGCCAAGTCGCTGGTGGCTGCTGGTCTGGCTCGCCGAGCGCTGGTGCAGTTCTCGTACGCCATTGGTGTGGCCGAGCCGCTGTCGATTTTCGTCGACACGTACGGCACGTCCAAGTACTCGTCCAACGAGCTCGTCAAGATCATCCGCGACAACTTCGACCTGCGACCGGGTGTGATTGTCAAGGACCTCGACCTGGCGCGCCCTATTTATCTCAAGACCGCCTCGTACGGCCACTTCACCAACCAGGAGAACACCTGGGAGAAGCCCCGCAAGCTCAAGTTCTAAGCTTGCCACTCAATTTGTGTTATATTTTCGCAGCTGGCAGCGACGCTCAACTCGTCGTCTGAAGTGCGTGTCTGGGACCTCGTTTGTCGTCCCCGGCAGATCTGTTCTGATGATTTTGTTTTTGTTACGACTGTTACGACAATACGTGATGATCTTGCCAGCTCCGAAGTGTGAAGGCGGTCTTTCAACAATGACCATGTGCATAGATGTTAATAGAAAAGTTGTTGAATTTGCTGTAGTATTTTGACTGTTTTGACTGTTTTGACTGTTTTGACTGTGTTTCGGCTGTATTTCGACGCGGCAAGCATCTGGCAAAGCTGCTTCTGCCATTGCAGTGTAGATGCTAATTTGGAGGTTAAATGGAAGCAGCTTTACGAGATGCAATTTGATAACTGCTTGGCGTGGTTTGATCATCATGGTAATGTTCGACAACGCTTAATTTGTCTGACTTGTCGAGCTCATCACATCCTTTAAATCAGATACATTAGGGTATAAATGATGGCAGCAGATTTATGCGTTGAGCAGTTAGGAACAGTGCTACTCTTGATGAAGGCGCTGGTGGAAAACGGACTACGCACAGTGGCTCCGTACTACCATACCAACAGAGTGTTCTGCAAAGAGCGTTGGTTTCAAAAGACAGTTTTCGATGTTCTGACCTCCGAGTTCAGAGTGTATCCAGCCGAGCAACATGTATGCAATTTCAGTTGTATTTCATCTAACTAGGAAAGAAGCGGCTGCCACTGGCAAAGTCGTTCTCATCAAAGGGCGGGGATCCGGCAAGGCGATCTCTGGAGAGCAGGTCGCTACCCAGACAATCGAAAACGGCGACATCCTGGAATATACGGGCCACTACCACGAGCCTGGAGTGCCGGATTTTGGAGATTCCATCCAGGTGGTTCATGAAGATGCCGATATCGTAGTAGTCAACAAACCTGCCGGGCTGCCAACGCACCCGTCTGGAAAATACAGAGTCAACAGCCTGTCAGAAGTGCTCTACAACCAGCTGGGCTGTCGAGTGTACCGTATGTTTTCTTTTTGACATTTTCCTATTTCAGGACACACGCTAATGATTAGCTGCACACCGATTAGATAGGCTGACGTCTGGCATTGTTGTACTTGGAAAGAACAACCAGGCAACGTCAAACATCCACAGTTTGATGTTACAAAGCCTGGTCGAAAAGACATACTTGGCTCGTGTCCAAGGCAAGTTTCCAGAGTAAGCAGAAGAGCACACACACCAACACAATAAACTAATGGCAGTGAAAGCACAATGGATTTCCCGTTGTTTGACATAGAAGCAAAGAGACCACTCGAAGCGTTTTCAGCTAGCAGCGAGTGTGCGAAACACGCCGTGACCTCGTTCCATTTGGTCCACTACTACACCGAGCAGCATCAGAGCCTGGTGCGTTGCATACCGAGAACAGGAAGAACCCATCAAATCAGAAAACATCTGGCCATTCTCGGACATCCTATAGTAAACGATGTCTTGTACAACAAGCCCGAACTTCGGGACCTCTGTATACGGGTCAAAGAATGCAGTGCTGCTAATATAGACGTCAGCGACGACCCCCAAGTGGTGCAACTGTTTAGTGTGCTGAGACAGGCGTATCAGTCGCGACGACAGAAAAAGTCGCTCCAGGGACGGTGTCCCGAGTGCAAAACAGAACTTTTTCAGAACTCCACCGACGAGATGCAAATATGGCTCCATGCGCTCAAATATTCCGGGCCAGGATGGTCGTATGAGACGGTGGCCCCAGAATGGGCCAAATTCGGTGCATGAAACCGCTGCATGATGAAAAGTTTGAAAAAGAAAAAAATTCATCTGTATATATCATTCCATAGACGTTGAGCTGGCTCCGACACTGGCTCTAGAAACTTAAGACGCAGCTTATCATTGAGAATCTTGTAGTTGATGGACGCATTGGCTTTGTCCACCCATGTAAACTTGTTCTCTTGGAGTCGTTTCCGGGCTGCTGCAACAGTATTGTCCATATGTTTCTGCAAGTCTGTCGATGAAATAGCCACTTTCTCACTTCTAATCACATACACCCCATCAGGAATGGGGCCTGGCTGCTCGCACGCCGAATGAAACGAGTCCGCCAGGGCCTCGCGCGCAGATAGCGTCATGAAGTTCCGCCAGTATGCGTAGTGCATGGGGTTCCGAGATCGCTTGGTGGCTGTCGAGTCTATATCCTTTTGAGTCAGCGTCCCATTTCCTTCCTGTCCACTACCAAACAAGCCGACTAGTGATGGCCTTGATTTGCGGCCACTGCTCAGAATATGCCACGGCGGATAGTAGAAAGCACTGAAATACTCGCAGCTGTAGAGCATTGGAGTCAGTCGGATCAGCCCTTTTGAATACATGTGTTCAACAAATGGCGAATAGACACCGCGAACGTCCCTGTAACTCCTGATATACGGAGAATACGGTGTCACATACGGAATGTCCATGCCATAATGATCGGGCTGTTGTGGCTTAGTGAAAATTTCATCCAATATGCTCTCGCTTTTGTGGGAACG
Organism: Sugiyamaella qingdaonensis; assembly: GCA_030569235.1. NCBI lineage: Eukaryota > Fungi > Ascomycota > Dipodascomycetes > Dipodascales > Trichomonascaceae > Sugiyamaella > Sugiyamaella qingdaonensis. The sequence continues at coordinate 201,357 of JAJMKI010000009.1, forward strand.
GTCATTATGGGTTGGTTTCGCAGCGATGCGAACTCCCGACCGTGGCCTTGGCACGTATGAGATACTCCTACTCAGACGCACAGACATAGCACCATCTCTATCACAATTTGAAACCGACAAAAAATAAACAAATAAATAAATAGCGTTGCAATCTTTTAGTAAGCTTCAGCAGTTGTAATATCTCGGTGGTTTCCCCTGAAATTCCACATGTATTTCCTTGTTGACTATTAGGGTTGTGACAGTGGAATTTTTTTTATTTGTTTAGTGTTAGTCCAGGGGGCAGTATTTTTCTCCAACCTTAAGTTTACGAGTATCTTTGTGGTTGGTGAGCGAAATATGGATCCTCAGTTTGTGGCTAGACTTGAGGAAACTCTTCATCATGTCACTGCTCCCAGCACAGAAAGCATCAAGGCAGCGTCAGAAACGCTGCAAACCGTGTTCTACAAGAACTCGAAGACGGTGCCTGCATTGATTCATCTTCTCCAAAGCCACCCCGATGCTCAAATCCGACAGCTCGCTGGCGTGGAGGCACGGAAGCTTGTTCCAAGGTTCTGGGAACCAGAGGCTGCTGATGCGTTGGCTGCTGCTGACAAAACGTCGATTAAGAATTCGCTGCTCAAGTCGACTTTGCAAGAGCAGGTTGCACTGGTAAGGCACACCTCGTCCAGAGTGATCTCTGCTATTGCTCGAATTGATATTGACAACGGGCAATGGAAAGAGCTGCTTCCTTATTTGCTGCAGACGTCCAAGTCAGCGTCTGCTGTTGAGAGGGAGGTTGCAATTTACGTGCTATATACCTTACTCGAGGCAGACACGGAGGTTCTTTTAGATGGATCTTCCGAGTTGTTGCAGTTATTTGCAGTCACTATCAATGACCCAGAGTCGCTTCAGGTGCGGGTCTCTACGGTCCTTGGCATTGGCAAAGTAGCAGAGAATATCGATGCCAATGGGGTCAAGCCAGGCACCCCTGCTGCACAGAACCCGGTGGAGCAGTTTCGGGCCATTTTGCCCCACACCGTCGACGTTCTCAAGCAGGTGATTAGTGCTGATGATGAAAAGTCGGCTGGACAAGTGTTTGAGGTTTTCAGCACTTTGATGTTCGTGGACTCTGCATTAGTATCGCGACACCTTAAAGACCTCATCTTATTTATGCTGCAGGATATTGCTGGTGCTAAAGAGCTTAACGAAGAATATCGAATCAATGCTCTGCAATTCCTGCTCACCGCTGTCAGATTCAAAAAGAACAGGATCCAATCGCTCAAGCTTGGACCCACTTTGGTCACTGGCGCTCTGGAGATCGCTGCTCAGCTTGACGCCGACGAGGATGAGGATGAGGACGAAGGCGAAGAAGATTCGCCTGCCAAGTTGGCTTTGCGTCTCATTGACTATCTTTCTTCCTCGTTGCCTCCAGCCCAGGCAATGGCTCCTCTGCTCCAGTTACTGCCACAGTGCATCCAGTCGCCAAATGCGATGCAGCGACGAGCAGGATTTCTGGGACTGGCTCAAGCCGTGGAAGGTGCACCGGATTTCGTGGCCAACCAGATTGAGCCAGTTCTACAACTGGTTGTAAATGGACTTAACGACGAGAACGTGCTGGTCAAGGTTGCTGCTCTACAGGCACTGAGCCATCTGGCGTCAGAGCTTCATGACGTGGTTGGAGAACACCATGAAGTTCTTTTGCCGTTGATTTTCGGTATCATGGATGGCGCTTCGTCGCTGAAAGTGGGCCAGGGTGCCTGCTTGGCTTTGGACGCGATTCTGGAGACTCTTGAGAAAGAAGTCATTGCCGAGAAATATCTGTCATCGCTTGTTCCCAAGCTTCTTCAATTGTTGAGTGTCACCCACGATCTCAAGCTTAAAGGAACCATTGTAGCAGCGCTTGCATCGGCTGCATTTGCTGCCGGTAGCAGTTATGAGCCGTACTTTGTAGCTACTATCCAGCAACTGGAGCCGTTTATGAGAATCGCCAGCAGCAACGACGTCACAAACGTACCTGAAGAGGAGCTGACGTTGTGTGGCATTACTCTCGATGCTCTGAGTGCTCTGGCGGGCGCAGTTGGAAAGGAAACGTTCAGACCGTTTGTGCAGCCCCTCGTGGAGGCCTCCTACAAGTGCCTGAAGTCGAACCAGACACGGTTGCGCGAGTGTGGATTCATCTTTTTGGGTGTCCTGGCGAAGGTTTACGAAAGTGAGTTCACGCCGTTTTTGGAGTTTGTGGTCCCTGAGCTATTTAAGTCGCTGGAGCAAGACGACTTTGCTGGTCTTGGGGATGACGACGAGGACGACAATGCGATTGAGCCTGCTGTTGGAAGAGATGGTGACGAAGACGAAGATATCTTAAACAAGCTACAGGTGAACAGCGCTTTGGCCATCGAGAAGGAGATTGCTACGGAGACACTGAGCGATATCATCATTGGTACGAAAGACGGATTTTCTCCGTACCTGGAGAAGGGTCTCGAAGTGCTTCAGGAGCTTTCCGAACACTTTTATGATGGCATTCGAAAGGCGGCGCTGACTACCTTGTGGAACACCTTTATCACCTACTACCGATTATCGGACGCCAGCAAGCAGAAATGGACTCCTGGTTTCCCGGCTTCCTATACGCTGCCGAGCCCGGTAGATACGCTGCTGAACATAGCATTAAAGAGCACTTTGACATTGTGGGAAGCAGAGGATGAACGGTCGGTTGCCACTGCCATCTGTGACAGCTTGACAGAGGCCATTCGGTTGGCAGGTCCAGTTGTACTTGGCAGCGAACTTGAGCTGAAGATCATTGTAGAGCAGATAGTGCAAATCCTTTCAAAATCACATCCCTGCCAGAGTCTGGGTCTTGAGGATGAGGAAGGTGACGACGAGCCAGAAGGTGAAGACCAGGACGAGCATGGAAGCGCAGAGTACGACGAGTTGCTGACCGACAGCGCCAAGGATGTGGTGGTGCAGCTGGCTGCAAGCATGGGTCCGCAGTTTCAGCAGGTGTTCAACGTGTTTCTTGACAAGATTGGCAAGTACAGCGTCAGCAAGGTGGCTTCAGAACGAGCGTCGGGTATTGGAGCATTTGCAGAGATCGTCAACGGCATGAGAGAAGGGATCACCCAGTGGACAGAGCCGTTGTTGCAAGTATTTCTAGGCGGGCTGCAAGACAAGGATCTCGAAGTGAGAAGCAACTCGGCGTACGGAGCTGGACTGCTGATACTGTTCAGTAGCAACGAGGAGCTCATCAAGAGCCAGTTTATGGCGGTGCTGCAGAGCCTGCAGCTGTTGCTGAAAAAAGTCGACCGCAAGAAGCGCAAGTCGCGAGGTACTGACGGAGACGATGACAACAGCGCGAGATGCCTTGCGAATGCTTGTGGGTGCGTCGCTCGGATGTGCACGCGATATCCCCAGTTGGTTCCTATGAGTGAGGTAGTGCCGGTGCTGGTGAGCAGACTGCCGCTTCTGGACGGGTTTGAGGAGAACACCCCTATTTTTGAGTTTCTGATCAAGCTGTTTGAACAACGAGACGGTGCAGTGGTCGGAGCGACTCAGGATATTGTGGGAGTCCTCGAGCAGGTGTTTATCCAGAGCAATGCGATGGCTCAGGACGCCAAGCCTGGCTCAGCAGCTGTGCTGCCTTTCGAAGACGACGAGATAAAGCAGCGGGTTATTGGCCTGCTCAAATATCTTGAGTCGGAGCAGCCTGGGCTGGTGTCTTCGAGGGCTGTTCTGCGGGAGCAGCTTGCATAAGTTGTTGCATGTATATATCGATGGAAGTCAAAGTGGTAGAGTTTATATAGTTAACCGAATAGAACGAACAGAATCTCCCATGTCGATAAACTCAACTATCCACATAGATAGGTACATATTTTGAGTAGTTCTGTTGCCAACCGATTAGAGCTGTGTCTGCATATAGTACATGCGTTAGAGAAGAAAGGGATTCTCACTCGAGTCATGCAGCAAAATCGATGGTCTATGAGTCACTTTCACCTATAGCTTTTATTCAGCAAAAGCTGATTTTTATATGAATCTATAAAATTTCGCATTTCAAAGAGAGGAAGAGGTAATAAATGAATTGGTAGCTTTCCTCCTGAACTTTGTTGCAAATTGAACATAATATCGCCCACAGAGTCGTTAGTTTGTCTGCCGGTGCATTCGGGTTATAGCATTGTTTATTGGCTGAAAAAATTCGGAAATCAATTATTTACGACAAACCACATTTTTTCGCTCTCTTTTTTAGTTTTTCTTTTTATTTTTCATTTTGGCATTTTGCTTTTTTATGTTCCATGCCGAAGTGATATAACATTTCAGTCATTACAACCTCGTCGCCAGTGTCCTCGCTTGAACTGCACAGCAGTTGCCACAGCACGACGGAGTCGCAAAAGCAAAAACAAGGTCCCAAACCGAAGCTATCGCGACTCCGTCGCGCTGTAGCAACTGCTGCGCAGTTGGAGCGAGGACACTGGTGATTGGCAATTTCTGCTTTCCGTTTGTTTTTCTATTTGGTTACGATTCCCTGTTCGTATTGTTCGTATTGAATTGATATAGACATCCACGTTGCTCAGGGAGGTTCCACTAATGGAGACTGACTGCAAACAGTAATTTCCCCACTGCAAACCAATTGACAGTGATTTCGCCATCTGACAGCAACAGCAAACTACATGTAACTAACTACACTCTAATAAAGAAGAGCTTAAAGAATTGTCACTAAACTCTAGCTATATGTACTTAATACGGTATGCCAATGACAGCGATCTGTTGACTGCGAGCTAACATCTGACACCCCACACACCATATATGGACTTGTCATACGAGGACTAGAATTGAGCTAGACCAGTACGAAACAAAAAAACTTCGTACGTCGGAAATACAAATGCGGGTGACTAATCGCTGACTGGCGCGTGGTGTGACCAAGCATGGCAAACGACTGCTTTTTGTCTCAGGTACAGGCCTGGCGGGGACGCCCACAGACCCCTCCGCATTTGGAGGCAGCTGATCATGGGCTAGTGCCAGTTTGGCAGGATCAAGTCAGGTTCGCATGGCCCAGCAAACAGACACCGTGCAGTCATTTGTCACCGGCTGACACAGCTCCATCAGTCACATCAACCGTTTTGGCCTGGACCCCGTTTTGGCCTGGACCCCAGACATGTTTGTGTAGGGTGGTGGACGATCTTGTGGCGATGGGCGGGGGGATGCGTCAGCCACAGTGGCGAGTACGGCTGAATGGTGGAGGACGGATATGCAATGCACGATGCATCACTAACTGTGAGTCAGAAGCACAACGTGCATTAGGAAGTGGATGGAGGAAACCACCGCCAAAATAGGTCTTGGCGGACGTTATAATGACTTGGTCGTGCATATGCATGGTCGACGACAAATATTTCAGTGGCGCGCGTGCGACGCTAAAGGGTCGTGTCCACAACTATAAGTAGACGCCTGCTGCCGCGATCAGGCGACAACGAAGAGTTTTGTTGTTATTTGGCTTGATCGCGCTGCATTGACTAGATAGTTACGGCAGAAATAGACAAACAAGCATAGTGTCACAACAGTGTTATATCATAACAGCACTCAATTCTACTGAGCTATATACGACAGTATAATTTACCAGACTAAATACGAAAGTATTTGGCATCTGTTTATTGGCTGCAAGAATACGACCCGCAATACGAGACTTGGAATTTCCGAGAAAACTCTCATTAACCACGCTGAATCCACGTGCAGCGCTCAGAAACCCCCGGCACACGCCCTGTCCGGCTACATCGACCACAATGGTCACTATTCGAGATAACGAGTACCCGGAGGCGCCATTTGTCATACAACAGCCCCTCCAGCACATCAAATACCAGGATATGAGCCTGCCACCACCCACATACGAGGACCTGGCGCTGTCGCCAGCGCAGTCGCTGGCCACCGTGGTTCCGTCGCTGCTCAGCGACGACGCGTCGGTTGCTGGTGACAGTGTTTCTACCAGCGTGTCCACCGAGGGCAGCGTTGGAGCACTGCCCTCCTACTTCACAGGACTCACCGTGTCGGACCAGACCAGCCGGTCACGGCCGTTGCTGGAAATGGCGCTCGACACCGACCCACGGGGCCCGATCCACTATTACTCTCCTGGTGACATGGTGAGCGGATACGCAGCCATCAACCCGTACCAGGACCAGCAGATCCGGCCGTTCAAGCTCGAGCTGCAGCTGGTCGAGTCGGTGATGCGGTCGCCCGAGTTCCCAACCACCCGCACGGTGCGCACAGTCGTCATCAACCGGTTCATGCCCGACGACTCGGTGTATCCAGACAACTATCTACTGCTCAAGGGCAAGCGCTACTGCTTCCAGTTCACGCTGCAGATCCCCGACGAGCTGCCTGCAAGCGCCTGCAAGCACGGTGTGCATCATGCACTGCCGCCATCGCTAGGAAGCTTCCCGCATGGCGCGTGCGCACACGACTCGCGGCTTGATCTGCCCGACATGTCTGCCAGCGTGCAGTACAACATCACTGCCAGGCTGTTCTCGATGGAGGGCCTCTACCTCGGCCGCAACACCGCAAGTGTGCGCGTTATGTCGTCGTCAGTGCCGCCGCTGCTGCATCCCGACGAGGAGACGCCCATATTTAAGAGCGAGCCTGCCCGTGTCCGCACGGGACTCATGCGCATGTCGACGATGGGAACGTGCCAGCTTTTTGCACGAGCGCCATCGTATCTGCTAGTAGGATCGCGGCAGTCGCGAGCGTCCGAACTCGAGGTGCGGTTCGCGAGCTCTGGAGTGCCTGCCAAGATCAAAGCACTCAATACCTCCATCGTCATGGTCACCAAGAGCTCTTCCACAGGGATTGTGTCGGACACTGCCAAGGTTCATATATCCACAGAGAACATCGCGCTGTCGAAGCTCGATATCACGACAGGCCAGTGGATAAAGCACAACGACAAGCAGTTCCGGCAGTCGCTGGTGGTCCCGCTGGTGCTGCCCGTGGGCGAGCACCGGCTGCTCCCATCGTTCCAGTCGTGTCTGGTCGACCGCTCATACATGATCAAGTACACGGTGCATTTCGAGGGCGGGTCGCACTGCGATGTCTGCGTGCCAGTGGTGTTGGCGTGAGCATTTGCCGTATCTATATTTATTTGCATGGTTGCATGGATTGCAGATTGCCATTAATTTATTTGCGCCGCATGCGCGATTATGCACGCCGATCACCCATCGGCGTTCCAAAAAGGTAAAATCAGGGGTCAAAAAATAGTAACATGAAATAGAAAAAAATAAATACCGTCAGGTATAACGAGATGCGTAGGCTCAACTCGATTTGTATTTGGTTGTACCAGATCAGTTATGACAAAACTATGTAGAACCAGGTAGCAGATGCCACTAGACAACTCTACTAGGCTAGTCCACTGCAAGTCAACATAGCGAGCAAGTGCTAAGCGACGCAATATAAATTGACGGACGGCTTGCTCGAGCAGACATCCCAACCCCACCGACCAAACTCCAAGCACGTAACGGCAGTGTCGACAAACCATAACCGAAAACAATAAACGAGCGACCCCAATGTTTTGCGCGCTGCAGACTAATGAAATCAAAAATGCTGCTATTTCTAGTCTAAGCTGATCAACTGGAGTTAACCAGATCACATTAAGGTCGTCCACTGCTTCACCAATAGCCAGCCGTGCGGTCGGCTATCGAGCGCCAGGGCAAGGGTGGGCCCTTCCAAAGGCCTCCATCGTCTTCCACATATTCCAACCTGACAAACTCTCCATTGTAACGACATGGCAGACCACACCGAGCCTGCCACCGACACCATTGAGGTCGTCATCAAGTGAGTGATTGCAGCGACCCAGCATTGTACTGACAGCAGATCGTCCGCAGACAAGAAATACAACATCTCCATTGCCCTGTCGGCCACTATCGAGGAGCTCAAGCACAAGCTTGCCGAGCAGTCGGAGGTGCCAGTCGACCGCCAGCGCCTGATCTATGCTGGGAGAGTGCTCAAGGATCCCGACACCGTGGACTCGTACAAGATCAAAACCGGCCAGACGATACATTTCGTGCGCAGCGCTGCTCCTCCAGGCCAGGGACCAGCCGCTGGAGCAGCAACAGCAGCAGCTGCTGGCGCCACCTCCGCCACCTCGCCGTCGACGCCTTCAGCGACAGCCGGGTCTGCTTCCCAGGTGCCCACCAACCTGTCGGCAGGAACAGGCACCGGCAACCCGCTCACGGACCTGACTGGGGCTCGCTACGCCGGGCTTGCTCAGCTGCCCAACGCCAGCATGTTTGGGCCTGACGGAGGAATGGGCCCTGCGCCTAACGTGGACGACGTGCTGGCCATGATGGAGCGACCCGGGTTCTCGGAGAACATGCAGACAGCGCTGCAGAACCCCCAGGTTGTGGACATGATCCTCAACTCGAATCCCCAGCTCCGTTCCATGGCGCCGCGGTTCCGCCAGGCCCTGCAGAGCGAGCACTTCCGCAACCTGTTCACCAACCCGCAGGCGTTCCGCCAGCTGCTGCAGATGGAGCAGATGCTCGGAATCAACCCTTTTGGCGGCGCTGGCGGCGCTGGTGGGGCCGGCAGCTTTCCTGCCCCTGGCGACAGCACTGCTGCTACCGAGGGCGCCAATGGTGCCAATGCCAATACTGGTGCCAACGCCAATAGCGGTGCCACTGCCAATGATGGTGCCGGTCTGGGTGCTGCCGGTGCGTTTGGCGCCGGTGGAGCAGGCGCTGGCGCAGTCAACCCGTTCGCAGCGCTGATGGGCGTCAACGCTTATGCCCAGGGAGCTGGACCAGAGGGCGACCAGCAGCAGCAGCCGTTCAACCCAGCTCTGCTGGCGAGCATTCTGGGAGGCGGTGCTGCTGCGCCAGAACCAGAGGACAATAGACCACCAGAGGAGCGCTACGAGTCGCAGCTGCGCCAGCTCAACGAGCTGGGGTTCTTCGACTTCGACCGCAACGTCAGGGCATTGCGACGCAGCGGAGGCAACGTACAGGGCGCCGTAGAGGCGCTGCTCGATGGCCAGGTTTAAAATAGAGCATGTACTGACATAATTGATAACGACTGCACCTCGTCTGGCTGCGCTGAATGCTGGTTTAACTGCAACGGTGTGGATTTGCAGCCCAGCAGTAATTGACCGAATTGCGACAAGGCTGATTGTAGCCCAGCGCATTAGAATGGCCTGAAGAATAGCGCTAGTGGTCAGTTTGGAACGAATGACAATACATTTTACGTCGCTACATTGTTTTATCTTGCGACTCCGTCGCGCTGTAGCAACTGCTACGCAGTTGAGTGTGAGCTTCCCGTTATACGAGAATTGTTCAGAGCTGGTCGAATCCCATAGGGGGACCACGTCTGCCAATATACACGCCCAACTGCGCAGCAGTTGCCACAGCGCGACGGAGTCGCGAAACCGAAATGTGAGCTGCTATTTCAATATTTTATTTTATTTTATTGACTATTAACCTGGTATGCTTACTTCTATTACCGTCGCTAACTTCGGCGATTAGCACTCGCTGCAGCTGGTTCTCCACAGTTTCCTATTTGGGCAAGTGCGACCCCCACAGTCGGCTATGACAGTAGGCTATTTGAGGTGCTTATATAGTGAGCCACAGCCTGTTCGATTTCTCCTTTGCAATTGTCGGATCCATGTCGAGACGGTTTGTGTACTCGAGTGTACTCCCATTGTGGCGGCGCGCCACCCAGCAGCCGTTGCGGGCCAGAGCAGCTCGGTCTGTCCATAGTGGTTCGTCTCCCACGTCTACCAGCTCGGCAGGCACTCTGGCTCTGGTGTCGCTGGTGGTTGGAGGCGGATCATTCTTCACAGCCAAGACGATATATTCGCGTCAGGACCGCCAGACTTCGATACAACGCCAGTGGGCTGCCCCTAAATACGGCGGCAAAGCGGAGCTGGTGCAGGCGCTGCCAGAACTGGAAGCAGTGCTGGGAAAAGACTATGTGTCGACCGACGACGACGATCTCAAGCTCCATGGCTACTCCGAATGGTCTACCTACAACATCGACACCAATCCCATTGCGATTGCGTATCCGCAGTCTACTGAGGAGGTGTCGCAGGTGGCCAAGATCTGCCACAAGTACAGACTGCCCATGATTGGCTTTTCTGGTGGATCCAGCCTGGAGGGCAACTTCTGCGCTCCCTATGGCGGTGTGTGCATTGATTTCAACCGCATGGACAAGGTCATTGCGGTGCGTCCCGAAGATATGGACTGTACGGTACAGCCAGCGGTGGGGTGGATGGACCTCAACAACCATCTCGACCAGCTGGGCCATGGGCTGTTTTTCGCGGTGGATCCGGGCCCCACCGCCAAGATTGGCGGAATGGTGGCCACCTCGTGCTCGGGCACCAATTGCGTACGATACGGGCCGATGCGCGACCACATTGTGAACCTCACGGTGGTGCTTGCTGACGGCACCATCATCAAGACAAAACAACGTCCCAGGAAGTCGGCGGCAGGCTATAACCTCAACCATCTGTTCTGTGGATCCGAAGGCACTCTGGGCCTCGTCACAGAGATCACAGTCAAGCTACAGGTGGTGCCTGATCAAACCAGCGTCGCGGTGTGTGCATTCCCCTCCGTCCAGGATGCCACCAAAACCGCGACCGAAATCATCCGCGCAGGTGTGCCTGTACATGCTGTAGAGCTCATGGACGACGTGCAAATGATGGCAGTCAACCGAGCAGGTTACACCGCCAAGCAGTGGGAGGAGAAGCCGACGCTTATGTTCAAGTTCTCAGGCACCAAGAGCTACGTCAAGGAACAGATCATGCAGGCACGCCAAATCGCCAAAAGCAACCACGGCACGTCGTTTGAGTTTGCGACCGACGCCCACGAGCAGAAACAACTGTGGTCGGCACGCAAGGAAGCTCTGTGGAGCGCCATGGCCATTGGACCGCCCAACGGTCGTGTAGTGTCAACTGACGTTGCAGTTCCTATGTCGAAGCTCGCAGACCTTGTCATCAGCACCAAGAAGGACCTGCAACAGGCTGGCGTATTTGGGTCTTGCCTGGGCCATGTTGGAGATGGAAACTTCCATGCCTGCATTATCTACGGAGAGGGTCAGGAGCAGGAGGCACGAAGACTGGGAAGCAATATTTGCCATCGTGGGCTCGCGTTGGAAGGCACTTGTACTGGAGAGCATGGAATTGGAGCTGGTAAAGTCGACTATCTAATTGATGAGCTTGGTGTCGACGCAGTGGAGCTGATGCGGACCGTGAAGCTGGCACTGGATCCTCTAGAGCTACTAAACCCGGGCAAGATATTCACGAAGGAGTCTGTTCAGAGGGGACACGATCTGGCATTGCGGTAAAGTATGGCTGTGAGAGATATATTGATATAGAGGAGTCATATGTCGTGTGTGTCAATTGAGTTGACAGAGATAATAGAGACGACAAACACGACAGAAGCATGCTGGAAGCGGATAGATATCTATATGTTATAGACAAATGTACAACACCTAATGTGCTGTGAATTTTGCATAGATCAATGTATTATGTCTTCAGCAACGAGAAAAACAGCGTTAAATATTTAAGCAATTACGAGTGGATGTAAAAAAAAACTCTTGATGAATAGTTGATATACTTATGTTCGATATTTAGCCTTTATTTTTGAATAAGTAATTCCAACGTTAATGCATAAGTGCATGCACATTTATCTGCACGGTTGGTGAGAAATTCCCATTTTCGGACTTAGTTCCATTTTGTAATTTTAGTAATATGCAGGTCTATCCCACATAGCGATACTGACACTCATTATGCTGTAAACCTGTTATGTTACCCACAACTTTATGACTGCAGAATAGGCAGTAAATCAACTTGCTCCATGCTTAGCTATAGTTACGAACTGATCTGTATCGACGTCTTTTAAAGTGGAAATGTTGGGTGTCACAAATTTGGAATATTAGAATTGTTTTATAATTACAGGACAACCTGGGATAGGCAAAAGTGTGCTCGCGGTATACCTTCTTATCAAACGAATCGCTCAAAAGCATCCAACGGTATATTGTCTGGGGCAAAATAGATCGTTTCTGTGTTTGACGAAGACGGCATAACTGCACTCCGAAGCGCCAGATCTCAGATATCATCAGATATGTGGTGTCTTCATGACGGCACAATAGATGAAGAATTGGCAGCCGATATTGGAAGTGCTTCTATTCAAGGGATTCACATCCAATTCACATCTTCAAAGGAAAAACATCCTAATTCTTTCCAACAGTTATGCCCGGCTATTTGCTATTATATGAATGTGCCTGACATAGGAGATATTGAAAGATTAGCGCGCAACGGATGGGAGTATAATGAGGAGCAGATTGACATGGTGCAGTATATATATACCTTTCTGAGTCCAGTTCCACGTCTGATTTATAGTTTAACACTACACCCCGACCAATTTCCAGTAGCCTGCAGGGCGCATGAATTCAAAATCGACAGCGAAATCAGCAAAATGATCAGCGGTGTCGATGCTGATTCAAACGACGGCCAGGATCTATTGAACGCATATCCCACGGTATTCGCGTTGAGGACTGATTCATATGATGACCGTAGTGGAATCAGTATGATACCTTCATATGGTTATACGACCCGTTATGTCGCTTGGCGTATTGTCAACAGGTTAAGCGGCGACAAGCCTCAGAACATCAGCAACTTCCTTACCAAAGTCAGACAGATGGCGAATGGCGACCATTTGTGGAGAGATATTTTCCGGTGCGTAGCTCATAGCTATCTTGGGAGTCCGCACGGTTTCTTTTCCGAACAACGTGTAGCAAAGAGACGGCGGACAAGTTTTGACGACGAGCCCGATGAGCTAGTCCTCATGCATTGGTTCACGAAGGAGACATTGGCTGCCAATTTGAAGTCCCGGAATTATGGATATTACTTGTCAATGGATCAGGAGCTTCCCAATATCGATTCGTTTGCTCTTCTGGACCAGGAATTGACATTCTTCCACATGTGCGTTGCGGGGGATAATACGGCGAACATAGGCGAAGTGAAGCGGATATTAGGCATGATTCCGGAGTATCGTGGTGGTGTTAAACTTATAATTGTCACACCGCAAGAGAAGAGCATTCAGGACAGACGCATGCCACTTGGAACATTTGTAGTAGACCATCTCACTATCACTGATAAGCAGATAGTTGACTCTGGGCTGGAAAGATGTGCCGAGCTCACTTGCGTTGCTCGTCCATGGTTCGAGCATTGGAGAGACTCACGGAGAAAACAGATAAAACAAGACGAGTGGGATGCGCAATGTCACGGAGGCTTGGAATTGGAATAGGACAAGTAACTTGAAAGAACTGCAAGGCACAGTTAAGCAACAGATCATAGGTAACTAATTGCTCGCCCTGGTTTACCAGGCAAATCAATTTCTCTCGACTAAATTTCCTGGCTGTGAACGCTCATTAGGGACTAGACCATCAATTAGCTATTCTCATGGATTCTATAATAAATACTAAATCAATTACGGTAAATAACATATGTAGCTACTAACTAGCCCATGGCGGTGGCTATCAGCAGCGATGTGAGCCGCTCGGTTTTCATCCTGACACGAATGACCGACCATGGAGGGCTCCAGGACTCACCACCACCGCAGACTCCACAAAAAGCCCCCAACACCAAAATGAGTGGCTCGGGTGCCAAGAGTCGGTCCTCCAAGCCGGCTCGTACGCGCACCAGCCGCCTGTTGCAGCATGTGCCCTCCAGCAGCCGTCCATACCGCGGAACCTTAGAAGCCATCTTCCAGCGCTGTGTTGCTGCCATCCTTGGATCCCGCGACATTTCGGCCACAACAGAGGCATATGACTTTGTTGTAGTGCTGGCGGAGTTCCATATGAAGCAGCTCTACTCGAAATTGCACAAAATATCCCAGATCCAGCGCCGGGTGCGTCCGTCAGTCGCAGACGTCAGGCTGCTCATGGACGCGACTGGGCTCACGATCAGCGACATTGAGCAGCAGATGGTGCTGCCACCCTCCAAATACATCGAGGCGCTCAACCAGCTGCGCATTGATCCCGAGTCGGAGCCGGTGGTGCCTGAAGCGCTGCCGTTTTTCCAGTCCGAGACGTCGCAGCAGCTCAAGAAGCTGGTGCCATCCCGCAAACAGAGAGGCAGCTACATCTTGCCGTGGATGCCGCCACTGCCTCCGGATCACACGTTCATGTCGAGTCCGCTTTTTGTAGAGCACATCAGCGAACCAAGACAGTTGCGGGAAAAGCTCGTGGAGGAGAGCCGTTACGCCGAGTCTGCGTTACAGAAGCTGACCGACTTGAAGCCTCGAGTATACGGGAGCGATGACAAGAACGCCGATAGCGACTGGGAGGATGCATTGGACGACCGGGCACATGCGGACGTGCGCGACGTGAAAATCATGGGTGACGACGACGACGACGACGAAGACGACGACTTTATAAACATCGACACTGTGCTGGGCCTGACTGCAAAGCACGAGCAATCCGACGCTCTAATCGCCCAACCTCAATCTGTCGCAGTGCATAGTGACGATTCAGGGGCGAATGTTGTCGAGACCACACAGCCTGCTGAGTCTGATACTGCGAGGACGACGGAATCTGGAGAGCCTGACATTTCCACCCCCTCGATATCTGCAGAGCCCAACAGCCACACAGCTGTTGATGGCGATGGAGATTTGAAAATGGACGGTTCAGACTTAGGTGATGCTAGTGACAGCGGTCCAGACAGCGACGACGACACTCCTAGTGCGCTGCCTATGTCGCCTCCCAAAAAGCCTCTGTCTCTGAGGATCTCGTTTGGCGGCCGCAAGTCGATTGTATCCACTGAGCACAAACCAGAATCGTCGGTTTCGCCTCTCACGACGGTGTCCCCTCTTCCCAGTGTAGAGCCGTCTAAAGATGTTGGTGAAGAGACCCCCAAGCAGCCGGCGCTGGACGTGGTGAGCTACGCCAAACGCCGGCTCGAGATTCTCGAGAAGCGCCAGCGCAAGCAGCCCACAGAGCGTGCTTCGAACGAGCCTCCAGAGAAGCGGATCCAAACAGTACGCGGCAAACAGCACATTGACCGCGAGTTCAAAAAGCTGTATGGGCGTCTACGCAGGTCCGATGGTGACGCACCCGACACAGCATTTGTGCTATGGGACAGCGACCGCTACAACCTGTAGCCACATTGCAGCACAAGCTGTTGTATTATTGTATTATGTATCAGCGATACGAATGTCATGACTTAGATATGTTTGAGCGTAGCTTGGTATCACTTTCAATATCAGTCTACACTGTGAAGATGGTCTTGCGACTCCGTCGCGTTGTGGCAACTGCTGCGCAGTTGAGCGTGGATTCTGGCAAATGTGGCTCAACGATGAGACTTCATCAAGGGTTCGTATATTAACAGAAAGCCCAACCTCAACTGCGCAGCAGTTGCCACAGCGCGACGGAGTCGCGAAACCCGTTACGCCTGTTTCAGAATGTCTCTTCAATATCAACTAGCAATAGACACACCAGCTTTTCAGATATGTCGTGTATAGTAGATAAGCCAATTTAAATAACCTACAGCTGTTTTGGCGATAGCCATCTCAGTCCAGATCTGTCGTGTTATTATTTTCCATTCTTAGCTTTAAGGTTGCATGCAGCAGACTACTGCATATTCGGTGGCGTCCGCATTTCAGCTCCTACCAACTGCCCAATGATTCGCAGACAGCTGTTGGGCTTGCGAGGTTTGCAAGCGACGCGACGGATCCACGGAAAGCCGCCAGTGCTGTCGCCGAAATCGGTGCGCCAGCCGGTGTTTCAGTCGGCAGAAGCTCCGTCGCCTGCCTCGCTGCCAAAGAGAAAGCCCCAAAACAAATGGACTCGTCGAGCGATTCGAGTGGGGGTGTTTGGAGGCATTGTGTATGGAGTGGACTGGTATTTCAACGCGTCGGCTCTGACCAGAACTATTCGTTGCGTGTACGATATCATGTTTATTGGCATTGACTATAAACTCAACTTCGAGCAGGGCAAAGACATAGAGGCTCTTCATGACAGGTCTGCAGAGCGCCTGTACAAGCTCATCACCACCAACAAGGGCCTGTACATCAAGCTTGGACAAGCCGTGGCGATCCAGGCAGCCATTTTCCCTCCACAGTACCGCGACCGGTTTTCCCAGCTGTTTGACAAGGGGCCTCAGGACTCGTGGTCCGAGATAGAGAAGACGTTCCGGTCCGAGTTTGGGGTTGGTCCCGACGAGTTTTTCCAGTCTATAGACCACAGAGCCCATGCCAGTGCCAGTGTATCTCAGGTGCACCGTGCACAGCTTAAGACGGGCGAGTGGGTGGCTGTCAAAGTCCAGCACCGCGACCTCCAAAAGCAGATGGACTGGGATTTGGCTGCTTACAAAGCTCTTATGTATATATATGACCGATACCTGTTCAAGCTGCCCATCTATTTTATTGCCGAGCATGTGTCTAAACAACTGTCTGAAGAGGTCGACTTCCGGATTGAAGTGCGCAACTCGGAGGATACTAGAAGGCTGGTGGCAGCAGATAGCTATCTGAGAGACAAGGTGTACATCCCCAAGATGTATACTGATATGTGCAGCAGGAGAGTCATAGTGAACGAATGGATAGATGGGCCCAGTCTCAGCAATCACGAGCAGTTGCGCCAGCAGGGCTTGGACACTCGCAAGGGCGTTGAAGTGCTGTCCAGACTCCTTGCCAAGCAAATCTTTGAATGGGGCATTGTTCACTGTGATCCGCACCCAGGAAACGTGATTCTTCGCCGAGTGAATGGCAGACAGCAGCTGGTGCTGATTGACCACGGTTTGTATGTGCGAGAGAGCGAGAAGTTTAGAAAGCAGTATTGTAAACTATGGAGGGGAATGTTCATCTTGGACACCACTGCTGTCAAGGAAGTTGCTGCAGAATGGGGATTTGGCGACGTGGAAATGTTTGCTTCGTCGACGATGCAGCAGGCGTACAAGGACAAGTCTGCTGACTTAGCCAACCAAGAGGGCAAGACAAAAGAGGAGATCGAATTTGAGCGTCAGCAAGACACAAAAGCTCGGTTCCAGAAGTTTCTGAGCGACACTACCAAGATCCCACTAGAGATCATCTTTCTAGGTAGAACGGTGAGAATTCTACAGGGCTCTAACCGGTTGTTTGGTTCGTCAGTCAATAGGATCAAGATATTTGCGTATCAGGCGTCAATTTCAGGCGCAACCGTTGACAAGAACCCCACACTTTGGAGACGCCTGCGCGGATGGTGGGACCATGGGGTATTTTTGACTCTGGTTGCCGCTTCTGATGCCGTGTTTCTAGTTTACCGAGCTCGTGAATGGCTTTCAGCTGGGGCCACACAGGTGGAGGACGTGTTTGACGACCATTTCCAAGATGTCATGGATCAGTTAGATTAGAGAACTAGATAGGTTGAGTAAGACCAATGTAAATATGTGTTTCATATACCAGAGCAGGATTGTTGATTGTCTCTCAATTGTACTCGTACTTTTTTCAACCAATTCTTTTCAAAAGCTGAACCTGAACCTTAAGAGATGTGACAAATGTGTGAATAAAACTATTGTCTGTCGCATGGAAGCGAACCGTATAAACGGCCAGAAATTGATGCACCAACTGCGCAGCAGTTGCTACAGCGCGACGGAGTCGCAAGATCAACCGTCACTTGCAGCTAGATGCATTTGAGTTAAGTGTTCCATGCAAGGCAGAATGCATGGAATGCGTGGGGCAGCATGCTAAGAACGAAGTTTGCAATCCCATATATTAAGGGGATTCTCTATCTCAAGTAATAGACAGTATTTTGGCTTAACTCAATACCACTTACTAGACATCTATTTGATCCTGACATATATAGATATATTTTAGAGCGTTCACATGTGGCCCGGCAACTAAAGCACCACATCTCTCAAAGTAATAGTTCTCTGATTAGTCTGAGATTTGTCACAATTTACTTCACAGTATAATTCAAGTAACTAAATCGCTATTTTCTAGTTTAGCCCGGTATTTCTTCACTCGGTTGGGGATAATTGATGGCATTTAAGTTGTACGTTATTTTTCAGGGACTTACAGGGGGTGCGACTCGTTCTGAAACGTGTCAGACAATACCAATGGTTCATATTCTGCATGAATGCTGCAAATCTAATCACGCATGTAATTCGTAAAAGAATGAAAAAGCAATTGATAACCTACTGAAGACTGGGTTATAGAACTAGGGAATCTCTCTAATGCATGAGTTCCAATAACCACCGAATGCAGGTGCCGCACTTTAGCCAAGTTACACACTTCATGTTGAAGCTGCTCGCAATTGCAATTGCTGCTTTTCCAGGGGCTTTTGCCAAGGTATCGGGCATCCCAGAGTCTGGTAAGTAAATACTTTATTGGATTGTCGCTCATTGTAGACCAGCACCTGTATGTTCCAGATGCAAATCACAATTGGGCCTGTTTGAACAATCCAGAGATCGTGATTTCGTTCGACAAAGTCAATGATGACTACTGCGATTGTCCTGATGGTAGTGACGAGCCTGGAACAAGCGCCTGTGCCAATGGCGTATTTCACTGTGAAAACAAGGGTCATGTAGCGGGATGGCTGCTGTCTAGTCGAGTCAATGATGGAGTTTGTGACTACGACGTGTGCTGCGACGGATCGGACGAGGAACCAGGACTGTGTCCTAATCGGTGCCAGGAGCTCAATGAGGCATACATCAAGGATTTCACGAAGCAAAAGGAAGAATTGGAAAAGGGATTGGCGGTAAGACGAAAGTTTGTCGACCAGGCAGCTTCCAAGCGTGACAGCCAGCAGAAGGAGATCGTCAAGAAAGAGAGCGACTTGGCAGCATTGGAACGCAACTTGGAGGCTCTTCGCGCAGAATTAGAGATCGCTCTGTCAGAGGCAGCCGAAATGCAGGAAGCGGAGACTCCGCAGGCTCTATTGGATGCTGCTAACACGCTGACCAGCTTGAAGAGCGACATTGAACTGGTTGGTAGCGACCTCGTCACGCTGCGTGCTGAGTATGAAGCGCTCGACGAGATATTACGATTAATGAAAGACACCTACAACCCGAACTTCAATGACCCTGCTGTCAAGTCGGCAATTCGGTCGTGGGAGGAGGCTAAAAGCAACTCCAACGTCGACAAAGTTCAAGTCGACATAGCGAGGAGAATCGACGAGTCCATCGAGAAAGTCTCGAGCGAGTTACGCGACTTCAAACCCGAAGGCGCTAGTTGGCGCCCTAGCGGCGGGTTTGGCCTGACATTCCAGGGATACGTTGATAGTGCGAAGGACTGGCTCGCCGACAATGGTTTGCTCGCCAGGCCCAAAGGTACCAGCGGGCCGAGAGGAGAGACAAGGCGAGTAGCAGGCGCTCGAGCCGATGTAGAGGAGGCGGAAAACAACATACGTAGTCTAAACTCTGATGTGGAAAGGCTGGTTGCCGACCTCAGTTCAAACTACGGACCCGACGACGTGCTCAGGGCAGTTCGAGACGTGTGCGTCGTCAACAAAATCGGCGAGTACGACTATGAAATGTGCTTTTTTGGGCAGACCAAGCAAATAGGAAACGGCGCCAATACTCATCTTGGTACTTACACAACGCTCGACTATGTAGGTGACACTGTGATAATGCAGTTTGGCAACGGTGCCCGCTGCTGGAATGGGCCTATTCGCCAGGCACGGGCCGAGATATCTTGTGGAGCAGAACATCGGATTGTCACAGTCAGCGAGCCAGAGAAATGCGAGTACCACTTTAAAGTGGAGAGCCCAGTAGCCTGTTCTACAGAGAAACTGGACGAAATCAACCGTCTTCTTGGAAAGCCAATTGAGCATATCGACTTGTAGCACAGCAGTAATAGCATAGCAGACATACATATCTTGCGACTCCGTCGCGCTGTGGCAACTGCTGCGCAGTTGGTGTAAAATCATTGTAGTGAATACAAAGTGTAACGTAGCAGTGATAGCGCAGCAGACACACATATCTTGCGACTCGGTCGCGCTGTGGCAACTGCTGTGCAGTTGATAAAAATAATAGTCTAGACTGTCTGCTATCTGCTGGAGATAAAAAGGCGTATTGCATTTTGTGCTGTCAATAATAATTGTATGGCTTAAATACTGATGGTGTTCAGTTTAGCCAAATAGTCGTCGACAGAAGCACGGATCCAGGACCCAACTGCGCAGCAGTTGCCACAGCGCGACGGAGTCGCAAGATGAGCAATTGAGCTGAGAGTGTGAATAGAAAGTTTGCTACAAGTACTGGTGCAAACTGCACGGATTACTCAGTTGTGTAGTCAAATAGTATAAATAATATGCAAAACTGATAGCTAGGTGTGGTCAGTGCTATTCAGACGGCCACACATTTCCTCGCCAGTCCGGCTCGTCGTACACTTGGTTAGGACTCCAAATGACGTCGTCCTTAGTATAACGCTCAAGAGGCAGGTCAAAGGGGATTCTAATATAAACGACATTTTTCTCAGGGAGAACCGCCCTGTCGTAAGTGGGACGCAGTCGGACGTCAGGCCCAAACAGATCGCTGTGCAGCAAAACTCCACATTCCCACGACTGGATCCACAAGTTTCTCTTGGCCTTGGCAACTACTCCCCACGCCTGCTTGGATAAATTGGCGGAACTCAGCAGAAACCACTGCAGCTCGTGGTTGTGCAGGACTTTCATGTAGGTCTTTATATGAGGAGCACAACGCTGCCTGCCTGCCTTCATGGCCGACCATCTACACAGCATCGGCTTCATATAGCTGAGCTGCTGCATTTGAGCAGGCAGGTGGCGTTTGAAATGAATTGACGACCCAGACGAATAACCGTTGATTGAGTCGGCCACTTGAGCGACAGTCGGGAAAACTATATTGAACCGAATATCAGCTGGTGGAGGGTCGAAAAACTTGGTACCGCTTAATCCAGCACGCAGAATTGGCCCCAGATAATTGTCGTTGGCCCCGAAACTTGCAATCGACGACACTTGAGCTACCACGTCGCCAGGTTCCCTGGACCCCTTCAGCGAAGCAAGAAGGTTGCGCATGCGACAGATTCCCCATTGCGAATACTCGTCGTCAGACGGCTGAAAGTTTCCAGGGACCGAGCCCACAAAGACTGCTCGAACCGCTGAAAAATCGAATGTGGCCAGCAGCTGGTGCAGCTTGCGAGCGCTTTTGTTTGTGTACTTGGCGATATAAAGCAGCAGGTCGCTCTTGAAATCGGCACCCACGCCTGGACTCTGGGTGGCAGCCAGCAAGGGCAGCCGTGGTGAAGTCCACACGCCCTGCGTCATATTTTCCCAGTCGAATTGGATGAGGTTGGCAGTGTGGATCACGACCTGGGCTTCCGAGTCGTTGTCGAAGAACAGCACCATCATTTTGGAGTGGTGGGTGGCGTAGTCGGACGTCAACCGCTCACCGTCCACCGTGATGTTGTCGGGATACTGGACTGCGTTTTTGTCGTAGTAGATGGCGTCGCGGTTTCCCGACCGCGACAGACCATGAATAAAATACGACTTTAGCGACGGCAGGGCAGTCGGATGGATGTGCTGCATCACCCATTCGACATGGATCATAAAGTTGAACTGCCACATCGAAGACAGCGCCGAGTCGTGGAGCAGGTCTGCCAGACGGATCCCGTCACCGTCATCCAGCGCAGATATTTGCGTGAGCTGGACGCCGCTGGAGCAGAGGTCTTTTTGGTCGACATCACCTGCCTTAGCATCGTCTGCCTTCACACAGTCCTTCACACCGTCATTCTTCACGACGTTAGCCTTGGCATCGTCAGATTTTACTTCAGACTTAACAAAGTCAGAATTGACAACTTCAGACTTGACAATGTCAGACTTAACAATGTCAGATTCAGCATCGTCTGCGTTCAGTATGTCAGCCGTCAGTACATCAGGCTTGGCATCGTCGGATTTAACAACGTAAGGCTTAACAATGCCATTCTTAGCAATATCTCTCTTCACAACGTCAGGCCCCACAATATCTGTCTTGACCACTTCTGCCCTTCCAGTGTCTTCGTTTATATCCTTGACAGTGCTGTCATTATTTTGGTTCAGACTGCTCAATTGGTTTTCAGTTTTGTCGGTGTCGTCGCTCGAGCTGGCAGTCTCAGACAGCTGCTCGTAGTCGACGGCGAGCCTCTTGACGCCCAGCTCCTCCACGGAGGACGAGGACGACGACGAAGTTGTCCGTTTCGGCATGAAGCGGCGGCATGAAGCAGAGATGGTCAATATTTATTTTCCATGGAACCGCCAGCACCTGCAGCTATATATCTTGTTGTGGTGCTGCTGCTGCACAGATTAGTCCCTCCTACCAAAATAAGCTTTCGGCTGCTCATCAGATAGTCCCAGACATACCCAAACATCTGGGAAGAGCAGCAAAAAAAAATACTGTATATGAATCTCCACAACCCTTACGAACATATTGGTTTTGGCGTTACAAATAGCCTTCACTACAACCACCAGCGAGGGCTACACACACCACAAACGTCGTAGCTGTACCGCCTGTGCGTCGCCACTCGACGGTAGCCTATTCGACCAGCTGCCAGCGACTTGCCCATCACCAGCTGGATCGCACACTCCACTCCACACCACAAACCAAACCATCACCGCACAGCAGCACCCTTGGTAGCAGCCGTTTCATCGTCTGTGCAGTTACGACTCCGTGCTGCCTGGTGCTGTGCGCCCACAACTCACACAAAAAAAAGGAGGCGAGTTTGCCTCTAAGTAAGAGCCTTTTTTGGACCCGTTGGGTGACTTGATTACAACTATTTTTTGGAGCGGTTGGAGCAGGTCGAATAACCCATGTCAGACGTCCAGGGGCTGCTCGTGGGCATCCACGACTTTAATGCCCGTTCCGAAGACGAGGTCACCGTCCGCAAGGGTGATCGCATAGAGATCATAGAGGACGACAAGGGATATGGCGACGGGTGGTTTATTGGCAGAAACCTGCGCACTCAGCAGACAGGGCTGTTTCCTAAGATCTTTACCGAGCTCGA
The DNA here is from genome assembly GCA_030569235.1 of Sugiyamaella qingdaonensis. NCBI lineage: Eukaryota > Fungi > Ascomycota > Dipodascomycetes > Dipodascales > Trichomonascaceae > Sugiyamaella > Sugiyamaella qingdaonensis. The sequence goes on from JAJMKI010000009.1 coordinate 224,261, forward strand.
CGACGGGCGAGGGGTGCTGGCGAGCTCTGCAGAGATCCGCGAGACCCCCCACCAGCCGTCGGCGGTTCACGACACGATCTCGGACATCGACGAGGCCATTTCAGAGCTCAACAGCCAGAGTATCGACGCCGTAGTGGCGCGGTCGCCTGGCGGTCCTCATGGCACCCCTGGCAGCGCCAACGGCAGGACCACTCCGCACCAGCAGGGACGCCACAACCTCCACCAGCACCACCACCACCACCAGCACTCGAGTGTGGCGAGTGGGCGGGTGGCGAGCGCTGGAAGCACGTCGACGCCTGCCCAGGTGCAGCTGAGCACTCCCAGCTCGGGTGTGCACTCGTCAGTGATGCCTAGCATCGACAAGGTGGCGTCGTGGACCCCCTACGACGTGCGCCAGTACTTTGACTACAGGGGCTACGAGCCGGCAGTGGGCGACCAGTTTGTGCACCACAAGATCACAGGTGCCATCCTGCTGGAGCTGGACCTCGCGTACCTCAAGGAAATCGACATCCAGAGCTTTGGCACCCGGTTCGAGATCTCCAAGGACATCAAGTACCTGCGGTCAGTCGCGTCTGCATCATCCACCGCATCGCAGACAGCTCAGTCAGCCACTGGGTTGTCAGCCACATCTACGCACGCAGCCACTGGATCGGCTCAGTCAGCCACTGGCTCCCAGTCAGCCACAGGATCCCAGTCAGCCACAGGATCCGCCCAGGGCATATCACCCAGTGCAGCCCGCGACAGTGGAGTGGCGCTGCCGCTGAACCACGGCAAGCACGACCACATCTCGCCACGGTCGTCGTCGCTGCGGGCGTCGTCGTACGGCCAGCCAGTGGCTGACCACGCCAGAAACCCGTCGTTTAACCGAAATTGGACCCAGCCCATCCGAGCATCTCCATCCACAGACAGGCCCGACGGCAACGGCAAGCGTGCTGAGGCGGCTGCTCCTGCCACTCCGGACGGGTCCCGAGGGCCCAGTTTGGATAGTATAGCGGGGGCACCGCCGGACGGTGCCAACCTGTATGCTTTAAGTGAAGGGTCTTCGTCGACCGACGCCAACTTCGTGTCGGTGCGCCCCAACAACGCCACCCAGGGCCTCCCGCAGTCCTCGGAACCCAATTCGGCCGTGTCGTCCCACTATGGAGACAGCGCGTTCCAGGACTCGACCTCATCGCTCGAACCGTCGTCTGCCTACTACAGCAACAACGCCACGTCTGGCTTGACCAACGCCACATCTGCGTTCACCAACGCCACGTCTGGCGGCCACGCGCCACTGTACCACATGGCCAAGCACACGCGGTCGACGTCGAGCATCGCAGCCGACCAGCAGCGCGCAGGCAGCATTGCCCAGGTGGCAGACGATGCCCGCAACAGCCATCGCCGCCACTCGAGTATCATGTCGTTCATGGCTGGCAAGCTCGACTTCGACTCGCCCGATTTCCCGCCCAAACACGACGGCGACGGCGCCCAGAACTACCTCGATCTCAGCGGGCCCTCGTCGGCTGCCACCGCTGGCAGCATGTCGCCACACAAGCGCGTTGGCACCGACCCGATGACGAGCACCGCCACCGCCAGCGAGCGGTCGCCAGGCGGGTCGCCACAGCGGTCAGCCACCCAGGTGGCCAAGCAGAAGACGCTGCTGCGGTCGGCGTCGTCGCAGCACAACATCCGACGGCCAGGACTTGCCAAGCAGAAGACGTCGGCGTTCATGGAGGGCATCCAGAGCATCAGTCCCGACGAGGCGGCCAAAACAGCCTCGTTCTCGGGATGGATGCACAAACGCGGGGGCATTGGGGTCGGAACTTGGAAAAGCCGGTTCTTCACGCTCCATGGAACTCGTCTGTCGTACTTCACGGGTTTTTCCGACTCCAAAGAGCGGGGTCTGATCGATATCACTGCTCACCGAGTGCTGCCTGCTCGCGAGAACGAGGACAAGCTCATCTCACTATACGCGGCCAGCGTCGGAGCAGGCAGGCACTGCTTCAAGCTGGTGCCTCCAGCGCCAGGGTTCCGCAAAGGTGTAACGTTCACGGCGCCCAAAGTGCACTTCTTCGCCGTCGAGACCCGCGAGGAGATGCGCCAGTGGATGGCTGCGCTCATGAAGGCCACCATCGACCGCGACGAGACCGTGCCGGTGATCTCGTCGTGCGCCACCCCCACGGTGCCGCTGCCAAGAGCCCAGGAGCTGTTCGCGGCTGCGCGAGCGCGCGACGAGGACCTGCGTGCCCAGATGATCGCAGGCGCCATGGCCAACGGTGCTGGCGCCATGGCGCCGTCCGCGTCGGAGCTCGCGTACGTGTCGACGCCCGAGTCGCCGACGGGGCTGTCGCTGCACACGTCGCGCACGGGCTCGAGCACCAACTCGTCGACGCTCAAGCCCACGTCGCCCAGCTACGAGATGCGCCATCTCACCACGAAGACGGCAGGGCTCAAGATCGTGACCGATCTGGAGGCCAAATAATGCTAGATATGATGTTACGACGCCTTGGATCTCAGTAACCGCGTAATTTGAATTGTATGTGATACGGTGTTGTAGCGCCCGTCGTAGTGCTTTGTTCGACATTGCACTGCACGCTGCAGCTTGATGAGATTGCCGTGCGTGCAGATTGCAGCGCAGTGCAGTAGCGTGCAGCGTGCGGGGCACGCCTGTCAGACTCCGCATTGCATGACCAGCAGCGTTGCCTGTGTCCACGCTCAACTGCGCAGCAGTTGCCACAGCGCGACGGAGTCGCAAGAGCTCATTCAACTATATTATCTCTATTCGTCTTGCGACTCCGTCGCGCTGTAGCAACTGCTACGCAGTTGGGCGTGGACACTGCTGGTGGTTTGACCATGGATTTAACGGGGGTCGTACGACACTGGAAAGCTCCAATCAACTGCGCAGCAGTTGCTACAGCGCGACGGGGTCGCAAAATGCAATTGAGTTGAGATTGCGAACCTGTATATCTTGCGACTCCGTCGCACTGTGGCAACTGCTGCGCAGTTGATTGGAGGTTGCCAGTAGTATACGCGTCATGGTTGCTCTAAACCGTCCCAAGTGTCCACGCCCAACTGCGCAGCAGTTGCTACAGCGCGACGGAGTCGCGAAAATGTCTGTTTTAAAAATATTGCTTTGTTATGGTTTCCATTGTGATAGTTTCATCTGTTATAGTTCAACTGTTATAGTTCAACTGTTATAGTTCGACTGTTATAGTTCTATTGTTAGGTTCGTCTGGCGTCTGCCTTGCAGTGCAGCTAACAAGACGCCCAGCGTTATATATTGGTTTTGTTATTTTTATTTTATTTTAATTAATTCTCATTTTGTCCTTATTTTATTCTTATTTATATGTGATGTTTATATTTCTATTTCTATTTTACTGTTATTTGTTTCATTGACTTGGGTCTTGATATTATACTGTAGTTAGCAGTTGCTCAGAGCAGGTGGATCGCTTGCTGGCGGCTGATGTAAGGGCACTTCACCAGTTAACTTGTCCACCCAGTTGACGACCCCTCTATGATCGAGCCTACAGCCATCTCTCTGCCGCCGTCGGTGCGGTTTCCCGTGGTGGTGACTGCGCTGTGCGCGGCCGAGGGCTCGGCGGTGGCGCTGCACGCGGTGCTGCTGCGATACAAGTTCTGGGACTATGTGGAGGAGCCTCTAGGCGACGACGACGTCGCGGGTCCCGAGCCCAACCAGGCCAGCGAGGGCGGTGATCCGGCGCCCGTGGTGGTCGAGACGGGTCCCGACGGGGCTGCCCCGGTGCGCAGAGTGCGCAGGGAGTTTTTCGGGGCGTTCGAGGCGCCAGTTCGTGGCCAATTGACGTCGTGGGCTGTGGCGGTTGGCGACCGTATCGTCGACGCCCGCCAGCCAGTGCTCCAGATCGAAGAGCCCTGCACGCATTCGGTGCAGTACGGAGGGCTGTGCGCGCTGTGCGGGTCCAGCGTGGACGAGCAGGACTACACGGGGTTCGACAACACGGAGCGAGCGCCCATCTCCATGTCCCACGACACCAGTGGGCTGACTGTGTCGTACAACGAGGCCCAACGCATCGAGAAAAACACCACCGAGCGGCTGCTCGCCGACAAGAAGCTCATTCTCGTGGTGGATCTCGACCAGACGGTGATCCACGCGGCAGTCGACCCCACGATCGGCGAGTGGATGCGCGACGACACGAACCCCAATCACTCGGCTGTCGAGGACGTCAAGACCTTCTATCTCGAGGAAGCGGCTGCCACCCAGTGGCTGCGACGCAAGTCTACCGCCACAGGCACCGCCACCGGCGACGCCACGGCACTGTGCCAGTACTTTGTCAAGCTGCGACCAGGGCTGGACGCGTTTCTCAAGTCCATGGCTCAGCTGTACGAGATGCACATCTACACCATGGCCACCAAGTCGTACGCCAAGGCGATCGCCAAAATCATCGACCCTGACGGTGTATACTTTGGCGACCGCATTCTGAGCAGAGACGAGAGCGGCAGCATGCTGCAAAAGAGCCTCAAGCGCCTGTTTCCGGTGTCGACGTCTATGGTGGCCATCATCGACGACCGTGGCGATGTGTGGAAGTGGAGCAAGCACCTCATCAAGGTGACGCCCTACAGCTTCTTTGTGGGCATTGGCGACATCAATTCCAGCTTCCTGCCTGGCCGCAACACGGGCGCAGTGGGGTCGCACATGAAGCACGAAAAGGCCGACACGGACGACCCTATAAAGCTGATCAGCGAGACGGAGCCCGCCAACGACGCGTCGAAGTCAGTTCGTGAAGATGTCAAACATGATGATGTTGAACATGGTGATGTTGAACATGGTGATGTCAAACATGGTGATGGTGAACATGACGAACAGGGCGAAAAAGACGACAATGATGACGCAGACAAACACGACGCAGACGGCAAACACGACGCAGACGACAAACGCGACTCAGACAACGTACACGACAACGAAAACGCAGACGACGTACAGGACGCACACGATGCAGATGACGTTGCCGATGAGCCTGGCGAAGAGCTGTATGCAGAAATGGACGACGATCTCGAGCAGGAGCAGATCATGCTGAGCGAGCGGTCTGCGTCGCTCGAGCAGCAGCAGCAGGAGCGGCCTCTGGCGAAGCTGCAGAAGGGGCTCGAGGCCAAGCATCAGAAGGACGGCGATGGCGCTACTGCTGTGTCGCCCAATGCTCACAACCACACCAACACAACAGACCATCTGCTTAACGACAACGACAATGAGCTCGTCAATATCGGGCGAGCCCTCGAGCGGGTGCATCGCCAGTTCTACGACGAGCAGGCCACCGTAGGGACCGACAAGGAGCTGGATCTCGCAGATATCATCCCGGCTATAAAGCAGCAGGTGTTTGGCGGACTGGTGTTTCTGTTTTCGGGCGTCGTGCCTCTGGGGTGGAACTTCGACACCTGCGATATCGTGCAGTGGGTGCGCAGTTTTGGCGCAGAGGTGGTTCGCGAGCTCGACAGTACAGTCACCCACGTCATTGCTACCTCCGAAGGGACCGTCAAGGTGCGCACCGCTGCTGCTATGCCTGGGGTCAAGATTGTATATACAGACTGGGTGTATGCGTGCATCGCTGCCTGGGATCGCGTGCCAGAGGACCCCTACGTGATTTCGGTTCCCGACCCTCTGTACGAGACTGCCAATGCTGCAAACTCGGACAGCGACAAGCAGACAGAGGCGGAGTTCAAAGAGTCGCTGGGGAACGTCGACTGGGACGAGGCCGACAAGGAGCTCGAGGAGTTCATGGCGTCCGACGACGAGGATGGCAACAGCAGCGACCGGGACGGCGATGAGGACGACGGCGATGCCGATGACGATGCTGATGACGATGCAACCGACGGCGACGTCGAGAGCCAAAGTGGTCATGCTGCAGCCGATACTGAAGTCAGAAACGGAAGTGACGCTGGAAATGGCGGTGATGGCAGTCAAGTCGGCCGAGATCCCAGCATCCACAGCGAGCTGCTCAACAACAATCAACATCGAGATGGCCGCAACGGCAGCCACGGCAGTCTCTTAAGCTCTCCTGATACCACCAGCGCCAAACGACGATTTGACAGCGCTGACGACCACTCGGCGAAAAAGCTTCGAGCCAGCACAGTCGACGAAGACCGCAGCAGCGGCAAGAGTGCTTCTGACGACGACGACGATTTCGACGATTTCGCAAAAGAGTTGGAAAACGACTTGATGTAACATATGTACAATACTATTTATTAATATTTCTCTCCACAGCGTCGTTCCCACAGCATGCCTCTCGCTCAGTCCGTACCACTGGAAAATGACCAGTTTACAGGCTCTTTTCTTCCTGCCACTTCAGTATACGTTTTGGGACTCCATCGCGCTGTAGCAGCTGCCACGCAGCTGAGGCATGGACACTGGCAATGAAGCTCTACCGGGGGATTGAGCACAATGTTTGGTTAGTACAGTCTAACGACTTGACATCGGACGCGATGACCAGTTCTCCTTCGATGAAGGTTCCATTGAATTAACTCACGCGTCTATCGAATCTCGATGTCAGTGTCCTCGCCTCAACTGCGCAGCAGTTGCCACAGCGCGACGGAGTCGCAAAAGTCACACTGTACTTTATTAACTTATCTTGCGACTCCGTCGCGCTGTAGCAACTGCTGCGCAGTTGATTTGAGACCGTAGTCCCGCGATCGACCAATGACGTTGGGAAATGGGCCCCATCTCATACGTCCTCTGTGAATTTCAATATTCTCCTGCTATCAGAAAAATAATCCTTGTCGATGTTCTGGCTTCTAGTAGTCATTCCTTTTAATAGCGAAATATTGTTGCCTATCGTTACTAGAATAGGCATAGATGCACATATTATTGACTATCTTCACTGGAATAGGTAAGAAATGCAACCCTTAAACGGTAATTCTAGGGGTATGATTTCAGTGCAGCAGTTGTTAGTATCATCAACGTCACGAATCGTCAATTCATACTATTGTTGATGCTTGGGTCGCAAAAATCGCAGGAACGTGCTCACTTGAAGCCAGATCAGCAGATTATACCTGTTGCCGCAAGCGAGAAGGCCATAACTGACGATACACATATTCCAAGACAACTAAAATTTGCCGACAGCAGCTATTAATCCAGATGGAGTCAGATGGTTGCACTTGACTACCTACGAGATACTTTTAGGTACAACCCCTCTAAGTTTGAGGAGTTTCAATCGTACCTCGAAAGCAGTTTACGGCATGAAATGCCTCGCTATGTGACCATCACTAATTTTACGATCTGAGATCTTGAGTTTCCAGAAGAAACGGGTGGAAGAAAACAACTGCGCCATATTTTCGGGTGTCTATAGATGATACATTGAAAGAAAGCGATATTCACACTCCTGTCAAATGTTCAGGAAAAACGACTGGTGGCCACGCCTTGTTTCATCAAGCATTCCATCCAGCCTTCCAATTTAATCTCATGGAAATTTTCAGCACACCCAAGGCACCAAGTTCACAGATGGCAGGTTGGATACAGAAGCTGCTAAAAGTTACACACTTTGGAACAGAGTCGCGCCGAATTATTTCCCTTCATTAGTGTTCGAAGTAGGTTATTCCCAAACAAAGGAGGAGTGGCTTGATGAAAAGATCCAAAGATGGTTTCAGATGGCCGTAGGACTCACGAGAGTAGCTATCGGCATAAATAGCTATCGGCATAAATATACTCAAAGACGAGTGTAAAGTGACGTGCGAGATATGGGAAGAGAGGCTTGCTATTCTCCCGCAAGCCACTCGCAAGTTGTATATGATGTTGTGGCGAATGAAATGACAAATGATCCGATAACGTTTTAGTTATCAATCGATTTTGGATGAGGTACCTTCGGAACTAGCAGAGGAAGATCTCGTGTTTGATCGGGAGTTCTTAGTTTATATCGCATTCTACGCGTTTGCCGTGGAGGATCATCGACAACTACCTAAAGTACCGGATAGGATTAGACGTCTGTAGGAAAACGAAATCGCTGAGGTTCGGCAACAATCCAATCCCCGCCAACCCAGGATCGGTGCCCTCAAAGAAACCATACGTGCTAGAGGTTTCTATTTCGCACTCTTGCGCCAGGAGTTAGCTGATGATAATGCTTAACCTGAAGAGCCGGAGTTGCAAGCAAATCATATTCTACTCAGTAGATCAACCTGAAAAGCAGGGGTCGCAAGAGAATCTATACGTATGGATCTAATTCGTTACGCAGAGTAATCAGTCGTTCACGAGGCGCCGTTGGGGGAGCACGCCGAGAAAGCATGAGGTCGGTTCATGGGGGTACCGTGATACCGTAGCGCCCTTCGTCAAGCAGAGATTCAAGTGGCAGCACTTCAACATGTGGAGCACGCTTGGGATTACGAGGGCGTTCCTCGTAATACACACTCAGAGGTTGACAGCTCAACTCGTAGCGCGGTCTCACATCGGTGGTGTTGACACTCGTTAGGATAACTGGGGCATTTAGAAATTGCGTACGCGATTTCTGGAGTCATCTAGACCTTACATATCTTCCTGTGATAGACACAGAGTATGAGAGCAGATCAAATCACTGCGAGCTTTTATAGCTTGTCGACTATCGCGCTTTAACACTAGCATAGATAGGATCAACCAAAACGGCTAGATTGTTGATTTGTGATATCTATAACGAAGGTCGTCAACCAATACAAATAGAGTCATTAAGTCGAGCGTGGCCGAGTGAAACAATGGTTTCTTTTCAGTGCTGGCATGATGTTGCCTAATGTAGACAATTCCACAGATGTACAGTCATGTTTGATTGATATAAGCTATATTCTTTTGTTGCGTTTTTCTATTTGCTGTTGTCTCTTTTAGTTTTTGTTTACTTTCTGTTCTATCATTTCGTTTTTCTCTTGCTGCTATCGCTCATCATCTCCGTCAACACGACACGTTTTTTAATTTTTATATCTATGCCTACAAATTATATGATACTGCTTTAATATCTGAATGCTTTTGCAGTTCTGTAAGTGCTATTATGACATTATGATTGCTTAGTATGATTGATATGTATTTAGTTTTCTCTGCTTCTTTTTTATGCTTTCATCACCATGATGATTCCTACATCAATAACAATTACTCCTTATTGAACCACCTTAGAATCCTATTTTGTAATACGACAGAGTTTGCACTTTTGATCTTCGTCTTCTCTCTCCATCTCTGCCATGCTTTTGCTATATCAGCTGATCTAAGCTTTAGGATCCTTATCACGGGAAGATTGAGTTCCTGAGTAGTCAATTTTCTGTTGTGGCTGCTGCATCTGGGAGTCGGGTCCTGCACTCGGACTCTGAATTTGAGCAAATGGCATCCGGCTAGCCAAACACTGCATGAACATAAACTGGGAATCAGAATGTTTTCCAATCTCGTCATTCAACTTTGAGTTCAACGATCTGATCTCCGTGAGAAGCTTATTAACTTCATCCCGGTGTGCAGCCTGGAGCTTACTAACTTCATCCTGGTGCTTATTAACTTCATCCCGGTTTGCAGCCTGGAGCTTACTAACTTCATCCTGGTGCTTATTAACTTCATCCCGGTTTGCAGCCTGGAGCTTACTAACTTCATCCTGGTGCTTATTAACTTCATCCTTGTTTTCAGTCTGAAGTGTATCAAGCTTTGCTTTCAGAGCCTTTACCTCATCCTCTAGGGGATTTACTCTCAAGGATAATACCTCAAGTTTACCCGCCTGAATTTTTAAATTTGTATTCTCAGTTTTCAGGATATTGCTATCTTCCAACTTGCTGTAGTCGGAGAACTTACGACAGCAACAAATGATATCAACCAGCACATTCAAGATTCTGACAATTTCATTTGCTGTCTTTGTGCCAGTCTCATCGTGTGGTGTGAGACTCAGACCGAGCCGGAATATTCCTTGATATGCATCCTCAGCTTTCTGATGCAATGAGTCGATAGATTCAACTGTAAGATTTCCCTCGTGCTGAAAAGCTTCCAATTCCGAGAGATGTTCCTCTGCGAAGCTTGGACTGATTTTTAAAAGTCGTATAACCTTATCCGCGAGACCAACAGCAGTTGGCTTGGTTTGATCGTGGCTGCAGTTGAACCATTGTTCTAACAATCCACCGCTGCCCGAAAGCAAACGATAAACCAATCCGGCTTTCTCAGAATGCGCTGTTACTAACATCACAGAGACGAACGTGTCAATGGAGACAATGGCTCGGCGGATTTCATCACCTATCTCTGAATATTCATTATGAGACGGATGTTCCGCTAAAACGGCTCCATAAGTTGACAATGCTTCATGGAGATTCTCAACAGTGGTAATCATGTTATCGGTATCGCTGCCATGACTAGCGAAGCTTCTTTCTGCTTCGTTCATGGCTGTCAGTATGTTGAAATTGACTGTTGCGAGATACGTAGCTTTGCGTAATGCTGAGCGAAGGCTAGCGATCCCGTTTGTGATTCCCATCCGGAGCTCACTAAGGTCTAGAGGGCCCCTGCCAGAAGGGAAGAACGTCTCATATGAGTTCTCCACGGGCCGTTCAGCGGTTTCACGTGCATGGGTAGACATAGCGTACTGGATTTCACGGTGATTCCAAAGGTTGGCTACTGCTTGCACTCCGTCAAAAATCTCTTTCTGCTGGTTCTCGGGAGGAGCATTCAACATGTCCATTGCTAGTTTGATAGTGTCTCCGACGCATCGTGTTATGACATCAGGAATATCTTTCATATTCCTGCTGTCATTGTCAAAGAGCTTGGATTTCAGTTCCGCCACAGCCTGCACAACTGTGCTGTCCTTCTTGAGTGACAACTCTTTAAGCAGTGAATGAAACTTCAGTATTGCATTTTTGTGCCTTTCTGCCAAAGCTAAGAAGCTTTCTGCTCCTAGGATGGAGTTATCCTGGCCATCACCCGACGTCTCATAGAAATGAACTAGGCATTTTTCATAGAAGTCCTTTTGGAATCTCCAAAGTCCTCCCACGAGAGCGTTTTTGGCCCTTTTTTTTTGGAGTTCTGCAACCAAGAGTTTCAACAAAACCTTAGAGATAACTTTGCCTGCTGGTACTATTGCGCTCGCCATAAGTGCTGCAATTGGGACAGCGATTTCTGCTGCTAACACGTCCATTGTTTTGAGTTATGTTGACTATGTGATGGTAGAAGGGCAAAACAGCAGTAGTGGGCCGGGGTGCAGGTATAGTGTGTGTGTCACAGGAGCTGGGTGCAGTAGGTGACATCATAGCTGTTTTCATCACCAGGGCAATACGCACGATCCGGCAGCTACGATTTTGGAGCTAACGTTGCGGGAGCAAAAAATGCATTGCAATATTCTTCTTTTACATCTGACATGTATCTTGGCGTTATTGCTAACTTCCAGAACGGCTAGAGAGGAGAAGTCTGCAACGGTTATCCAACAGAGCAGCTGAGACATTTTATCCCAACCGTCGGTGACAGACGGCATTTATCAGCGAGCGCGCAACTTTTCCGACATTTACGTTGTCCATTTAGAAAAACAGTCACAAGACTTTATCAATTCCAACCTAACAACCTAGTCTGTCGTCCTATATGCATATGTCATTTTAGTCCAACTGTGGAGAACGATGAAAAAAACACGGTCGCGTTTGTATGTCGTCTAAGGAGCGGAATGCCTAATCTGCCTAACTCTCAAAATCGACTGGAAATACTAACTTCACAGCACTCCATGCACAATTCTTAATGTATAAAGCACTTAATATATCAGAATTGTTATCATTGTTTCTTATTTAAGTCACAATACAGCAATATTTTGGCTATCTGTGAGGAGCCGCTTTTACGCCCCATTCGAAGTTATTACAAGCATAGATCTACTGCTGCGCATGTCCGTTAGCCACATCTGTGGCCCTGTCAGAAAGGGCTGTTGCCAAACCGAAATTTTGTGCTATAAAGCAAAGTGTCAGATCATATTCTACAGCTTTATTCTAATGGATATAATTGGGAAGCGTCCTTTGCTTTCTGTTAGTTATATATTGGAGATTCGGTCAGAAATTCGGCCTAGAAATCTTGTTAGAGACCATCTCCTAGGGTTGCGGCAATATCGAACCGTGAAGGCAGCAAATTTCGTCAGCGGCATCTGTCGTGCAATTAGAGAACTATGATTGACGAAATGCATGAGACCGCTATCTCAGATTAGCGGGAAATTGCGCGACATCATCATCTACACAGCACGTATTATTTCTTAGCTCACCTATTCTCTTGGATCAGCGTCTCATTACTAGAATAGGCGATGAAGCACGGATCGACTATCTTGCCTGCAATAGGTATGCTGCACTTCTAAAACGGTAATTCTAGGGGAAATTTATTTTTAGCCCCGCAAGAGTTCGGTGGTTACAAACCTCACTCGGAGAGCAGCATCACTGGAGGATGATAAGCAAAAATTTGATGGATTAGGCTCGTGATGCTTAAATAAATGTTATAGCTTATGCTTATAATATCATCATGAGAAGTGTGAACCAAAGGGAATTGCTGCCTGTTTCCAACCTGAATATCCGCTATAACTCTGGGAACTTGATATTGATTCGAAGCGAACCTAGACTATCCGGCCTGAGATGATAGGGAAGACCGCAGGTTGAATAGATGTTATTCGCCGATGATTTATGGATCTGTACCAGTATAAACTGGCAGCCGATGCAATTTCCCCATGTAGAAAGAAAGGCATTTGCATCTAGTCTGCATCATTAGCCTAATAACTTTGATAGTTGCTTTTACATAACAGAAACTAACGGCACTAAACGACTAAAGATAAAAATATTAGCTGCTATTACGGAATATATCTCGGCCGAATTGCGTGTGCGGATAAGCGGCGCTCCCGGTCCGTAGAGACCGGGGGAGGGGCGGAGCCCGGGGAGAAGCCCTGGGAAAGGGGCCAGATGCCTGCTCCTCCCCTGAAAAATCTTTGATTTAAACAGCAGATCTGCTTATTCCAACTCTACTTCGTATTAATACATAATTTGATACCATCCAGCATTGAGGTCAGAAAGCTGCTCAGTATGTATTTTTTAGGAAGTGGGGATGGGGTGTACAGATTTGCAAACACAGGTGAGCAGCACGCTTCTGGGGCATCCTATTACTTTGAGACCGAGAAGCCGCAGAACACTAATTCCTTGCAAGTATCAGCGCGCAACAGTTCCCTGTCTTCTTTTTCCCACGAATCTTCCGGACTCCCTAATACGGCTCAACGATCCGAGCGGAAGCCAGCAGGTAGTTTCCTGGTTCAGCCGCACACCCTCCATTACCAGGGGACTCATTAGTTTTCACCATCGACTGGCAGTTCATGCGTGAGTCTCCAGAGATGCAGGAACCTGCGCTCTTGACAACAGGTAGGCAGAGTGGCTCTCTCGCCGCATTTGAGGATGACGTAACTGAATATGCTGGAATAACGAGAGACCGAGGGTTATCATTAATGCCCTTGGAGGACGTGGCACATGAGCCCCTAAAAGATACTTTTAGCTACGACCCCTCAAGGTTTGAGGAGCTGGAATCGTACCTCAAAAAAGTTTCTGAGTATGAAGCATCGTGTGTGACCATCAATAATTTCACTACTCATGATCTCGAGTTTCTGGAGAACGCTGGTAGAAGGGATGAACTGCCTTCTTTTCGGGTGTCAATAGATGACATATTGAAGAAGGCGATATTGACATTCCCGGGAGTTACCCATGAGTCGATGGGTGACTGTGTTGATCTGATGCTTCAAGAAACGTTTCAACCAGGTGTTGCAATACGTCCCTTGTTAGCAAACACCGTATCCACAACGTTCATAGGTGGTGGTTTTGGTGCAGAAGGAGATCGAACTTACACGCCTAGGAACAGAGTTCCTCCGAATTTTTACCCTTCATTAGTGTTCGAAGTGGCTTATTCCCAAACCGAAAACTCGCTTGATGAAAAAGTTCAGAGATGGTTTCGCATAGCCCCGGGACTGACCAAGGTAGTGATCTGCATTAATATTCTAAAGGACGAGCGTAAAGTGACGTACGACGTCTGGGAAAAGCAGGATCGTTATTCACCCCCAAGGTACTCTCAAGTTATGTATGATCTCACGATAGATGAGATGATTAATGACCCGATAGCGTTGAGTTATCAATCGATATTGGATGATGTACCTCCCAGGTTAGAAGAGGCAGTTCTCGTGTTTGATAGGGAGTATTTGGTTTACACTGCTTTGTATGCATTTGCCATGAAGGATCATATACCACCACCGGAGGCTCCTGATCGGATTAGACGTCGATATGAAAATCGAATCGCTAGGCTCCAGGACAGAAGTCGTGAGCTCGAAGAGAAAATGCGCGCTCGAGGTGTTTCTATTTCGCCACCTCACCAGGAGTTAGCTGACGCTGACAATGCTCATCCTGAAGAGCAGGAGTTACCAGCAAATCCTATTCTACCTCTACAGATGGAGTTAGCTGACGATGATAATGCTCTACCTGAAGAGCAAAGGTTGCAAGCGAATACTATTCCACCTCGTCAGATGAATCCGATTGATACTTCTTGGGCCGACGAAGATAGCGGCGCTAACGCAGGCGAGCCAGCTGAGTCTTCCTGGACAAGGCGACTCCGACGTCGTACGTCTTCCACGCAGAGTGGAGCTTCTTCCTACTCAGAGGCAAACTACTACTGTACGGGGTCGCCCCTCGTCGCGTGGAGTAACCAGGCGTTCACGGGGTGCCTCGTCGCGGGGATTAGGCAGCTCAGCTTCACGAGGGCGTTCTTCGTCGAGCGGAGGTTCACGGAGCACCGCCACTTCGTCGCGTGGTGCACGCAGGGGTTCACGAGGCCGCTCGTCGTAGAGCATACTCAGAGGTTGACTGTCCAACTCGTAACGCGGTGTGCAGCGGATATGTAGCGCAACAAGAGCTGAGGTTGACGAAATTCGTGGGATCGGCTATCTCAAATTAACGGGAACCCCCGCTAGCGTCATCCATATCGCGCATCTTTATTTCTTAACTTACCACATATTTATTCATATTTATTTCTTCTTTTATTTTTTCTTCTGTGATCCACATTCCATGGATAGCCCAGATTTTCCATTAGTTAGTCTCTTTACTAAGTTATATAATTCGAACTTCGACCATGGATTTGATTTATTTGCATAGATCAATGGGAAACCCAGCTTCAACTGCGCAGTAGTTGCCCCAGCGCGACGGAGTCGCAGAAACCGAGTCTTCTGCCAATCACATTACAAAAGCAGTCTTGCGACTCTGTCGCGCTGTGGCAACTGCTGCGCAGTTGGGCGTGGACACTGTACTATATAATTCGAAGAGTTGATGATCGTTCACAGCATCTTTAGTTCAGCCTTGCGCTTATCTGTTATGTATGCACGATACTGGTGATCTCATCTCAGTCTCATCTCGCCGCAACTGTATGAGTCCACAATGAGCAGAGTCAAACTGCTCGTCAACTCGTGGCTCGAGCTTGATAGAGTAAGCAGCCATTACAGTGCTTCGTAACACAGAATGAAACTTCCCGTCGCGAAATCATTGAGCTCGACAAGGCAGGCAACATGGCGGAGCTCGAGCGACGGCTGTCCAAGCGCATCGAGTTCGGTACTGCTGGACTGAGAGCCAGAATGGAGGCTGGATTCAGTCGCATGAACGACCTCACGGTGCTGCAGGCCTCACAGGGACTCGCCAGCTACGTCAGCAATGTGGTTCCCAACGGCACCGACAAAGGAGTCGTCATTGGCCACGACCACCGACACAACTCCGCCAGATTTGCTGACCTGGCAGCCCTCGCATTCTTCCACAAGGGATTCAAGGTATACGCTCTCGGAATGGTGCACACGCCAATGGTGCCGTTCTCGGTTGACCAGTTGGGAGCTGCTTGTGGAGTCATGGTGACGGCCAGTCACAATCCTGCGCAAGACAATGGCTACAAAGTATACTGGGAGAACGGGTGCCAGATCATTCCTCCCCACGACATTGGCATTGCCCAGTCGATTGAGGAGAACCTGGTGCCATGGACGTGGGATACGGCTGTTTTGGCCGGTCAGGACACCGTGGTGAAGGGCTGTGACAGGCTCGTGGTGAAGGGCTGTGACAGGCTCGTGTCGCAGTACTTTAGCAACATGAAGTCGCTGCTACGATTCCCTACCACCGAGCCCGAGTCGGACGCTGTGCTGGAGAGGTTCAGATTTGTCTACACGCCCATGCATGGGGTCGGGCTGCCATTTCTTCAGGAGGCGGTCAGCTGCCTGGGTCTGAAGCCGTCGTCGGTGGTGGTGGTCAACGAGCAGTCTCAGCCAGACCCCGACTTTCCCACCGTCAAGTTCCCCAATCCCGAGGAGAGGGGAGCGCTTGACCTGGCCATCCGGCTCGCAGATGAGACCGGCATTGGTTTAGTGCTGGCGAATGATCCTGATGCGGACAGGTTCGCAGTGGCTGTCAAGGGAGACCACTACAAGTGGACACAGCTGACAGGCAACCAGGTGGGAGCACTTTTTGCCGACTTTATTCTGAGAGTCTACCGCAGAACAGCATTGCAGCAGCAGCCCCTCAGCAAGCTGGCGATGGTCAACTCTACGGTGTCTAGCCAGCTGATTGCCGCTCTTGCAAGAAAGCACGGGTTCCACTTCGAAGATACCCTGACAGGATTCAAATGGATTGGCAACCGGGCCATCAACCTCGAATTCGAGGGCTACTCGGTCCCGTTTGGGTTCGAGGAGGCACTGGGCTACATGTTTAAGGGGGTTCATGATAAGGATGGCGTGAGTGCAGCACTGGTGTTTATCCAGCTGGCTCTCGACATCGAATCGCGCGGGTCGACGCTGCTGGACCACCTCGAGTCTATCTACAGCGAGCTGGGCTACTTCGAAGAGCACAACTCGTACTACATCTCCCCAGACCCGACGGTGACCAGTGCTGTGTTTCAGTACGTTCGCGATACTGCAGACGGGACTCGGACTGCGTCTGCAACTTCTACAGCTTCTACAACTTCTACAACTTCTGGAGCAACTGGATCAACTGGATCAACTGGATCAACTGGATCAACTGGATCAACTGGATCAACTGGATCAACTTCTGCAACTGGAACAACTTCTGCAACTTCTGGAACAACTTCAACTGGACTAACTGAACCTACGGGATCAACTACACTAACTGAGTCAATTGCACCAACTGCACCAACTGCACCAACTGCACCAACTGCACCAACTGCACCAACTGCGACGCGGTATCCCCACTCAATTGGCCGCTACACAGTCACCAGATGGCGGGATCTCACCGTCGGTTACGACTCGGCGACTCCAGACAACATCCCAACATTGCCAGTGTCAGCTTCGTCGCAGATGATCACGGTGGAGCTCGTGCAGCCGGACGACGACGTCAAAGTGCGGTTCACTGCCCGGGGCAGTGGCACCGAACCTAAACTGAAAGTGTACATCGAAGCGCAGGCGTCGACTCGCGTCGCTGCCCAGGCGGCTGCCGACGAGGTGTGGTCGGTGCTGCAAACCGAGTGGTTCCGCCCTTCTACGACGGGCCTAACGACAGTCGCCTGACCGCTGGTGTCTGGATATATTGAGAATGCCTCAGGTTTTTTGACTATATAATTGCCTTTTCAGCCACGTGGAGGTTTTCCGCACGCGTTGTAGATCAGGCACGTATTATATGATATTTTTGCAGATGCTGTTAACAACCCTACTCGTCACTCCCTGGCAGTGCCTTCTTCGACATCACTAACTGGCAGTGCAAAACCAACCGAGTGGGGCAATCCTGTTATTTGAGCTGGTCGGTTCCTTGTATGATAGCAGCCCGTTGTTTTTTGGTTTTTTTTTCTTTCTTGAGGGGTTAGAGTAGTAGATTTCGAGTGCGGTTCTGGTGCTTGCGGGTGTTTTTGTTTTAGTGTCCCAGGTGTTCTGTTTAGTGTCCCAGGTTTTGTTTAGTGTCCCTTGCTGCCTGCGACCGTGCTAGTCGAGTTACGGCTTGTGCACTGACACCATGTCATTGCCACGCTATGAGGACTCGAAGGGACTGTATGTTGAATGGCAAATGTCGATATCGGTTTGGGACTAACAGTAGCTATCAGATAAAGCCAGCTCGCCGAGTAGGCATCGACGTGAGCCGGATTGGCAGGTCGTCGCCGACCACCAACTGGCTGCTGCGGTGGATCCCGCACCGGCTGCGCAAGGACTGGAAAAAGAAGGCTGCCGTGCTGGCGCTGGTGCTGTTTGGGCTCCAGATGGTGGTGGTCCGGCTGTTTGGGCGTCCCGCAGTGGTGTATGGCGACGGAGCCGTGACGTTCTACGATCTGGCCGACTACCAGGGCCACCACGACGGGCGCAACCGCGACGAGATGGTGCTGCTGTGCGTGCCGCTGCGCAACGCGGCACCGGTGATTCCCATGATGTTCTCGCACCTCGAGAACCTCACGTACCCGCACCGGCTCATCGACCTGGCGTTCCTGGTGTCGGACTCGGACGACTCCACGCTGGCCGACCTCAACGACCAGATCAACAAGTACATGCGCCGTCCCGACAAGCAGGGATCGCGGTTTCACGACATCGGCATCTTCGAGAAGGACTTCGGCGCCATCACAGGCCAGGGCTTCGACGACAGGCACGGGGTGGCCATCCAGGGAGTGCGTCGCAAGCTCATGGGCCGCGCCCGCAACTGGCTCATGTCGTCTGCATTGAAGCCCTACCACAGCTGGGTGTACTGGCGCGACGCCGACATCGAGACGGCGCCGGAAACCATCATCGAGGACCTCATGAAGCACGACCGCGACGTGATTGTGCCCAACGTGTGGCGGCCTCTGCCCGACTGGCTGGGCGGAGAGCAGCCCTACGACCTCAATTCGTGGCAGGAGAGCGTCGCGGGCCTCGAGCTCGCCAAACACCTGCACGAAGACGAGGTCATAGTGGAGGGATACGCGGAATACGAGACGTGGCGCCCCCACCTGGCGTACTTCCGGGTCGCTGGCGGCAACCCCGACGAACTGATAGACTTGGACGGCATTGGGGGCGTGTCCATCCTGGCAAAAGCAAAAGTGTTTCGGCACGGATCCAATTTCCCGGCCTTTGCGTTTGAGAACCACGCCGAGACCGAGGGGTTCGGCAAGATGTCGAGGAAAATGGGGTTCTCGGTAGGAGGACTCGTGCATTACACTGTGTGGCATCTCTATGAGCCCAGTGAGGAGGATCTGAAGCGAATGGAGGAAATGGAGCAAGAGGCTGCCAATTCGAAACCTGCTACGTAGCTGAAATATCGTCTCGCTGTAAGACATGCTTCTGATGCTTTGCTCAGCATGCAGCGACGATCTAATGACGACCTAGTGACATTTAGTACTGAGAAAAAAATGAAAAATGTACATACTGTCTCGCTAAACCTGTACCAAAATTGCTTACGGACATGTCCGCATGCTCAATTACGTAGTGTCACATTCTATGCCAACTGACAACAAAAAAAACGATGATTCGACCCAGGATCGAACTGGGGACGTTCTGCGTGTTAAGCAGATGCCATAACCAACTAGACCATCGAACCATTGTCCGCGGAAATGGACCGGGGTCGCTCCTCACGCAGCGGATCATACCCTAGCCCTCAACGGATGCCCGAACCCTATTTTTCAGTCTGGCAGGATCGCGTTTTAACCGCCAATATGGTGATGATAAACGAGCTCTTTTTCTTTTTGATATGGTCTGTATGACGATGCGTATTGGTGTGATGCTGCTCATTTTAATGTAATAATGCCATTTTCAAAGGAAATCCCAGGACCTTAATGGGCATGTCAGGCTGATCATATAAGGTAATGCTGCGTAGACATGCAGTGAGCTTGGCATGTAGACTGCTAGATGTGGAATCATCGACCCCAGTGTCCTCGCCACAACTGCGCAGCAGTTGCCACAGCGCGACGGAGTCGCAAGATATGTACAATGCGATTCAACTCATTATCGGTCTTGCGACTCCGTCGCGCTGTTGAGGCGAGGACTCTGGAGGTCGTAGCAAGTGCAGTATTGTATAGACTAGATATTTATAGATACACTTTGATTGGTAACCAATGTTAGTTGCACTGTCAAAGGTCAATGGAAAAGTTTACAATTGCTCAGCAGTGGCATTGTGAGAGTCACAAAGATCAATTGCACATTGTTGTGGCATTGTGGAAAATTCGTTCTTGCTGGCTCTGGTTAGATACGCATCCTAAATAGCTGCTGTCAGCCGTGCCGTATGTCAAGGGGCATACAAAACTGATCACTTTTGTCCATGATTTTCATACGTCAAGTCTATTTGTGTACACAACCGAAGTGTTTTCATCCAAAGTTAGGCTCGTCAAACAAGTGTGCCATTGAGCCAAGAGAAAAACACACAGTTTATTGTGATCTGTGCGTAGCTTGACATTACGCAGTTCACCTGCACCCCAACTAGTACTGTCAACTGTGAGGCGCACCTTGACAACAAACCATCTGAATATCGCCGATGGCAGCGGTAGCACCCATCACCTGTGATGGGTATATGGATGCCATATTGCGCAGTCTGGTATGGCAGGCCCTGGATTTTGACATGCTGGACAGCGCCGAGTTCAACATGGAAAAGCTGCTGGCTATGGATCCGTCGAACGGCGATTCGAAGCATCTAATGGGCCTGGTCCTATATCGGAAGCGACGATTCAAGGCAGCTGCAAACACCACCAGCGACTGCCTCGACCATCCCGGCTGCCTGTATATCTACGCACAATGCTGCGTCAAGCTGGAGATGTATACGGAGGGGATCAATGCGCTGGAGCAGCGACGGCCATTGTGGATTCGCGGGTCTGATTCCAAGCCGGCTGGAAACCACCGGGAACGAGCAGTGCTTCCTGACAGCAAGATT
Organism: Sugiyamaella qingdaonensis; assembly: GCA_030569235.1. Classification (NCBI taxonomy): domain Eukaryota; kingdom Fungi; phylum Ascomycota; class Dipodascomycetes; order Dipodascales; family Trichomonascaceae; genus Sugiyamaella; species Sugiyamaella qingdaonensis. The sequence goes on from JAJMKI010000009.1 coordinate 245,018, forward strand.
CTCAGCGTGGTGCTGGGAAAACTGTACCAGGCAAGAGGAGACAAGTTGAAGGCCATCCGGGCCTACGCAGTCAGCGCCAAGGCGAATCCGTTTCTATGGGAAAGCGTCGAACCGCTATGTCGCATGGGCGTCAATCTCCAGGTGTCCAACCTGTATCGACAGGCACAGCTCTCCGAGCTCGTCGAATCAATGGGCCTTTTCAGCGACGACGCTCAGAACTTGCCCAACGCCAAGCATCATGATCTCCACGATCCGTTTACAGCACCTGCAAATTCGTCGTCGGCGCCTGGTGGTGGTGGATTGGGATCTGTTCCGCTGTCGTTCCGAGCCGGTCAACAGTTTCTCAAAAATACAGGACATGGCCCTTCGAGATCAACACTGGCGTCGTCGTCATCGAGCTCATTGTCATCGTCATCGTCGATCCGGGCTGCAATCCACCACGACAATGTGAGAACTCCTTCAAACGAACCCAATGCTTCACTTAATGATTTCAATACTCCTGACGACCCGCGTCCGCGACACGCTGCGGTCCCTGCATTACCACTAGCCCCACAAAAGAGGTCGTCTCGAACTATGACCACGCCTTTGAATTCGGCTGTTTCGCAACCGGACTCGATCCGAGACGGCCAGCGAAGAGCGCCCAAGTTGTCTGCTGCGATCCAAAAGCGAAACCTACTAGGTGCAAAGGCTGCAGCTGCGACTGCCATATCAGCGGCATCTTCAACAACATCTTCAACATCATCATCTACTGCCGGTTCAGCAAAGACGGTGGTGTCTGGATCAGACCAGACGCCAAAACCTACGGGACCAGCGTCTTTATTGAAGCGCGGTAGAGGACGGCCTGAAAAAGAGGCCAACCGCAATATTGAGGCATGTGATCACTTGGTGGATCTTTATCGCAAGCTGGTTTCTGCATATAAGCATTTGTGTAGCTACCAGTGCCAAAATGCTCTCGAGGTGGTGCAGAAGATCCCCGACAACCAAAAAAACACCCCGTGGGTGCTGAGTATCATGGCCAGAATGCATTTCGAGCTTGTGGACTACGCCGAGTCCGAGAGGCTGTTCAACAAACTCCGCAAAATCGACCGTTGCCGTCTCGTCGACATGGACTACTTCTCGACCGTGTTGTGGCACCTTCGCAAAGATGTCGAGCTGAGCTTCCTGGCCCACGAGTTGCTGGAGGTGGACCGCACATCGCCACAGGCGTGGGTCGCTCTAGGAAATTCGTTTTCGCTCAAGCGCGACACCGAACAGGCCATGAAGTGTTTCCAGCGAGCAATCCAGCTCGATCCAAAGTCGCCCTATGCCTATACCCTGCAGGGTCACGAGCTGCTGGCGAACGATGCATTTGAGAGTGCTCAAGAGTCGTTCAGGCTCGCCATCAGAGCAGACAACCGCCACTACAACGCATGGTACGGGCTCGGGTCGGTGTTCATGAAGCTCGACAATCTCGACGAGGCAGAAGCGCATTTTTCAAAAGCGTCGCTCATTAACAAGACAAACGTGGTGCTGCTGTGCTGCGTCGGCATGGTGCTCGAGAAAAAGGACAGGCACCCCGAGGCGCTGGAGCACTACAAGCGCGCGTGCGACATCCAGCCCGACAGCGCACTTGTCCGCTACAAAAAGGCCAGGTCGCTCATCAGACTCAAGCTGTACAACGCGGCCCTCGTGGAGTTCGACCACCTCCAAACGCTGGCGCCTGACGAGCCAAACGTGCACTTTTTATTGGGACAATTATACAAGCTGCTGCACAATCGCGAGCTTGCCATCAAACATTACAACATCGCTATGAGCCTGGATCCCAAAGGCAGCAAAATAATCAAGGATGCCATAGAGAGCCTACGAACCTAGTTTACGACCACCACTAATATAGACCCTTTTTTTGTGCTTTTAATGTACCTTTGCTGACATCTCATACACGCCTATTCGGCTCTAATGTATTTTTACCATAGACACCACTATACAGACCGGTTGAGCACTAATGTACCAGCGTCTCAACTTAAATTTTACAGAAACGCCATGCAACGAACCAACTGCTGCGCAGTTGAAGCGTGGGTGACAGCTGCATGATCTCATCGCCTACTCATCTCTGCTCATCTCTGCTCATGCGCGCTGCGTTGCGTCAAGCTAACTTCTATAAGGTTTGGCGATCTGCCGCACCGCTGATATATGCGTCACCATGCGCCCTTATGTGTGGCGGCTCATCAAGTATAGCCGCCGCGGAAACACAAACACAGCTTCTACCATTTTCTTTGATTTGCTCGTTTGCTATCTGGCATGGCATTTGGCACCGGTTAAATAGGTGTGGTCATTATATGGCTGCGTATTGTGTTCTGTGAGTCCTCGTTTTCTTCACAACGCTGTGATCCTGTCACGATGCCTCGACACTCTGCTCCAGCATCTCCTCGCCAGAGAAGGTCCACCTTTAGTAATGTCGCCAAACTCGAGACCCACGGCCACCAGGCGACCGATTCACGGCCCGTGCGTCCATCTGGAGACGCCGAGTCGTCCGGAAAGCTGTCTGGCGAGCACAACCGTCCAGCTAGCTCCAGCTACTTCCAGATCACTGGCGATGGTGTCGACTGGACTGATACCGAAGCAGATGGACTGTACAACAGCAACGGCGACGAGCACGAGCATCTGCTGCCGCGGTCGCGCAAGCAGAGCAACTCGTCGTCGATGGATCTGATGGATCATCGGCCCTCGGTGGTGACTCCACTGGCAACCAGGACGAGCCATTTTGACCAGCACGGATCCAAATCTACACCGGCGGTACCAGCTGCCAACAAAAGCCCGTGGGACGACAGCGCCACCAAGCATAAGTACACGAGCCCTGGCCTTGTCGAGCGGTGGGTGCGACGACGCAGCTCGCTGTCACAGCCGTTATTGAGAGGAGTATCGATGGATAATCCTGGAGACGGCTCGTCGCGACACTACGACGATAATACCTACGCCATTGAGATTGACGACAATAACGACATGTCGTCGTCGCACAACCACGGCCACGGGTTTCTGGGCATCGACAGCGAGATAGAGTCGCTCAATTCCAAGCCGTCGTCGCGACGTCCTTCCGACACCTCGTCGCTGCACGACGTGTGCTATCCCATCGACTCGCCGCGAGAAGTCGACTCCACAGGTCCCAAGATATGGCCCGACCTGGCAGTTCTCGAGGAGTTTGCCGACGAGGAGATCAAAGAGCTGCTGGCGACCGAGTCGGCGGCTGCAAACCAGCCTACGATCGAGGACACGGTTGGCGACAGGCCCATTTCTCCGCTGACAACCGTCGACGACCGGGGCTCTGGGCGTTTTGTGGTGAACGAGGTCGAGAGTGGACGACTTCGCCCGCACCGGGTGGTGCCGTGGAACAATCTTCGCCGCCGAATCGGCAAGAAGTCGGTGCCCAGTGCGGACATGCTGGCACCAGGAGTCGACGAGAAGTCCGCCATGGACTATAGATTCACGTATTTCCGCGAGGACATGGAAGCCACCATCCATTCGCCAACTATATCGGGTCTGCTACAGCCAGACCAGTCATTTGCAGAGCTTTTCCCGCCACGGCTGTCGCATTCGTCTCCGTTTGGCACTGACCGTGGAACCAGCCCAGACTTGACGGAGACGTCTGGTGGTGGAGTGCCCAGGCCGCCTTCTGTTGGGAACGCTGGCACCGGGTCTGCTGCCACCAAGACGGAGTCTGTTCAGAGCCGGGTGGCTCCAACACTCAAGCAGCCGCCAACAGACCAAGTCCCATTTTGGCTCGACGTGCTGAACCCAACCGAAGAAGAGATGAAGGTCATCAGCAAGGCGTTTGGGATTCATCCGCTGACCACAGAGGATATCTTCCTTGGCGAAACACGAGAGAAGGTCGAACTATTTCGCAACTATTACTTGGTGTGTTTCCGGTCGATCGACACCAACTACACCCGTTCAGCCAAAAGGCCCGGAAACTTAGGTAGCGCGAGTGCAAAGAACCGCCAGTCTATGGCAGCAGCGTCTGGAAATGAATCGTTTATTCCTGGGCTGTTGCGACGAAGAGGATCCAGCGTCAAGTCGGAGTCGACCCTCAAGCCTCCGCGTGCCAAGAAAACAGCAGAGCTCAAGCCGTTGAACATGTATATTATCGTCTTTCACGAAGGAGTGCTTTCTTTCCACTTTGCACCGACGGCTCACCCGATCAACGTGAGACGGCGAGCACGAGTGCTGAGGGACTACTTGAACGTGTCGTCGGACTGGATTTCGTATGCGCTCATTGACGACATCACAGACGCGTTCGCCCCGATGATCGAGTCCATTGAAGAGGACGTCAACTCCATCGAGGACTCGATTCTGAAGATGCATTCTGGCGAGAGCGACGACGACGACAGCAACGATGAGTCGGACGATGGGTCGAGCTCAAGTGGCTCGTCGACTTATATCACGAGCCGCCAGCAGTGGAAGAAGAAGGGCGATATGCTGAGGCAGATTGGCGAGTGCCGTAAGCGCGTCATGAGTCTTTTGCGACTTCTCGGAAACAAGGCGGATGTCATAAAGGGGTTTTCCAAGCGCTGCAACGAGCAGTGGGCTGTAGCCCCGCGAAACGAGATTGGGCTATATCTAGGAGATATCCAGGACCACATCATCACAATGGTTCAATCGCTCAACCACTATGAAAAGCTTTTGGCCAGAAGCCATTCCAACTACTTGGCACAAATCAACATCGACATGACAAAAGCTAGCAATGACATGAACGACGTGCTCAGTCGCATCACCGTGTTGGGTACCATCGTTTTGCCCATGAATATTATCACCGGTCTGTGGGGTATGAATGTGCTTGTTCCTGGCCAAGATGAGACCGACAGCCTGTACTGGTTCTATGGGATTTGCGTCACACTGCTGTTGTTTGGCCTCGTCTGTTTGTGGGTTGCCAGGAAGCTGTACAAAGTATAAACAGTCAATACGTTGTACAAAAGATAGCAAGCCAATACGCTGTTCAAAGGATAGCAAGTCAATACGTTGTACAAAGTATAGACGGTCAATACGCTAAACAAAGTATAAACAGTCAATACGACGCTGTACAAAGGATAGAAAGTCAATACTCTGTGCTAAGTATAGACGGTCAATACACTGCTTGGGATGGTTTTGGCCGAGATTTTGATAGTGCTCAGATATTGGTTGTTGTGCTTAGACATCGCTGTGCTTAGAGGCTGGTTGGACAGACATTTTTATTGTTCAAAATGGCTTGGCATTTTTATTTTTCATGCGTCCATGATGTTGCAGTTTTTCATTCTCTGTTGTTTTTGAAGTCTATTATTCAATATTAGATGTACACACTATGTTCCACTAAAATCACTGTCGTCGTGCGTAAACAATGTTTGCTGGGTGTTTCGGAAGAGTAACCATACTTTCATAGTCGACTTCGGGAAGCTTTCCTCCAGCTGGAAGCGTCCACTTCATTTCTCGGACAAACGTCGAAAGAAGCGTTCCAATTTGCACATAGGCAAACTGCTCGCCAATGCACCGATGTCGTCCACCGCCAAACGGCAGGTACGGCGAAGTGGCACCTTTGCTGACTGCTCCAAAACCATAGTCGACAGTCTGCTCGTCCTTGTCGGCAGCACCCAGCGCATTTTCCTGGAGCCATCGCTTTGGTTCGAATGACTCGGCATTCTTGAAATACTCGTCGGAGATATGGCTATGGCCTGGCGATACCATGACAAAGTGTCCTGGAGGCACAATGTAGTTTGTTCCAGGGATGGGCATAGGCCTCAACACTTTGCGGAAGATCGAATGCAAAGGTGCATGGATTCGCAGCGTCTCTTTGATAACAGCATTCACGAGAGGCATGTTCTGCAAGTCGTCATAGGTCAACGGATTGGGCTTACCAGTAGCAGGGTCGGTGCCGCTCACAGCAAGCTGCTCCTGATACAGCTCCTCGATGAGCGCTGGCTTTTCTCCGAGATGGAGCATGGCCCATGCGCTTGTGGATGAGCTGGTGTGCTGACCTCCCATGAGAATGCCAATACACAGGTGTGCGATCTGCCTGTCCGTCATCTTGACACCATCCTTATAGGTGGACGTTTTCATGATTGCGTCGATGAGGTCTCTGTCCTGGATATCGTTGTCCTTCCGTCTTCGAGTGATGACCTCGAGATACTGATTGGCGATCTCTTCTCTGGCTCGATCTCGCGCCTTGTAATAGGGCAGAGGCAGATTGGGGAATACAAAGTTCAAAGGCTTGAAACCTTTGTCGAGATCCGAGTACAGCTTAGCAGTCCTGTTGGAAAACTTGGCTCGCACCTCGTCTCCCAGCAGCGTCTTGCTGGCGGTGTAAATAGTGAGTTCCGCGTTCGACTTGGTTAGATCGACCGTGTTCGACTTGAACAGCGCATTGTTGTTGATAAAGCTGAGCGTCTCGTCTACAATCTTGGGAACGTAGGATCGGAACGCGTCTCTGGTCAGAGCACCCTTGGCGAACTTCTTCTGCTCCATGAGCCGGTGATTCGGACAGTCGTACACCACACCCTCGCCAAACACAGGCGTCGTCAGATGCTTGTAGGCCTCCTCGGCAGACACGTCGGCGAGCTTGCCATTGAACACGAAATCATTGCCCTTGGGCCCCAGGCACACCGTCATCGTGCGACCGCACAGCACAAACGAGAAAAAGTCGCCGTACTTTGCCTGGTTTTTGGCGAAAAACTCGTATGGCTGCATTCCGTACGTCACCGAGCTGCCTATCCATGGCAGCCAGTGGAAAACCACGGGTGCGCGATTAGGATGGATCGCGATGAACTGGCCCAACACGTTCACCACTATAACCAGTGCTATGGAACCAACCGCCACCAACGGCACAGATTGCCACAACGGCAGGGCCCATAGGGCCACCACGTAGGGTCCAGCAGTCTGCCACAGCAGCGTCTGGAATTCTGCCAAAACGCCCATGAAATACCAACCAAATGAATGTAGAGATCCAATAATCAAGGAGGGAAATGCGCTGACTTTATGTAGTTTTTCAGGGCGCAGGGCATGCAGCTGTACGAAATATACGACCAGGAGAGAGGGAGCGATGCAGCACATGGGGTGATCCTGGCAGCGCTTCAGTGGATTACGATGTATTTTTTATTTACAGTCAGTTGATTTATGATGTACAGAGGCTCTGATAAGCCGGATGTAGAAAAAATCAAACACGAGGCAACCGAAATATCAAACTGCATGTTGAAATGTCGCACCGACCCTGCACATGCAGCTCCACAGAAACAACCACATCAATCGAATCGATCTGCCCAGGTCAGATGTACATATCAGTTGTAGATATCAGCTATTCATATCAGTTGTCCATGTCAGTTGTCCAAAACAGTCCAAAGCAGTCCAAAGCAGTTGTCAAAAGCAGTCCAAGATGCAGGAACCAACTGCGCAGCAGTTGCCACAGCGCGACGGAGTCGCAAGATCAATTACATGTGTGGTATGTCGACGTCAGATGTGCCACGCTTCAACTGCGTAACGGAGTCGCAACATAGTACACTTAATTGATCTTAAGATCTTGCGACTCCGTCGCGCTGAAGCAACTGCTGCGCAGTTGAGGCGTGGACACTGATGTTGTATGCTGTCAGATATCCATCGGTCAGCCATATCAAATGCAATTATCAGATGTCCAGAAATCTGATAGTCGGAAAGTAGTACTCAGGCAGGCACCAGTACTGGCGGCGAATGCCGTCCCAGGTGTCGCTTGTGGTTGCGACAGGCACCGATTCGTAGTCGACCTTCAATCCGTAGTCCTGCAAGTCAACTTCGACGACGTTTTTGTACACATCATAGCAGATCTGGCGGTCTGCACCGAGCCCATTGAAGAACGAAAACACGCCAGCGGGATTCAGCAGTGTCACCACGCTGTCGTAAAAGTCGACGAGGTCCCGATAATGCTCGGAGAACGTGTCGTAGTAGATGCCGTCCAGCGTCACACCCTGCTCGATCAGCCCAGGCAGCGTATCCTGCCACATGCCTTCCAAGATAACAACATTGGGCTTGTCGTACCACCCGTCTGCGCGCAGTTTGGCCAGCACCTGGGGATGTGCTTCGCTGATGTAATGCGTGTGTGGCTCGTGGCTCTGGATAAACTGGTCGATAATGCCCATGCCAAACCCGACGTTGAGAACTTTGGATTTGGGCTTGTGGCACAGCAATTGGGCACTCTTCTCCATGATGGGTGTTTCCCAGTCCATCATGACGCCGTCGTCGTTGCTGGTGACGAGGGTGGACTCGGTGTAGGTGAGCTGCGAATCGAGATATGCCTTTTGGTCTGCAGCAGTATCACCAGTGACGCCAGAATCGCCAGCAACTTCTCCAGAAGTAGCAGCCTCCGAGGGGGCATGTTCAGCAGAACCAGCATTGTCTGATTCCTCTGGCGAGTCTGCTGCGTCCTCAGTCATACGAGCAAGAAACACCTCTGCGCGGACTCCAGCTGCAACAAACCTGTCGTAGATGGTGGACGGCAGCTTCCTCCTCAGAGCAATACACCCAGCCGTCTCGTTATTGTCGTCTAACATCATCCAGTTGGCACCCCGGTAGAACAGCACGTCAATCATGGCCAGTGCAGTATCCAGCTCGTTGTCACCGAACTCAGAGCGGAACGACTCACAGATGCGGTGCAACGGCGTCGTACCAGTGCCCTCAAGCTCCTGCTGCTGCCAACTGCCCATCCTCGCAATCTCCACATCCTTGGTTGTGATTGTAGGCGCGATTTCCTCGTCGTCGAGGCACGCTTTGAGGGTGGTAACATAGCGATCTTTCTGCACAGGCGCGATCTCGAAGGAGCATATGGAAAAAATGCGATCCATACTGGCCAACGTGTCGGCCGAAATCTTCACAGCATCTCCCTCAGCCATCTCAGCCACTGTATCAGCAGTACTAGCCATAGTATCAGGACCAGCAGTACTATGGCTCCAGCAAGTCTGCATTACTGTCAAAATTTCAGTGGTTAGGATCTGCCGATTTGGGGCGATAAGATAGCGATGAACGATATATCATCTGGATATTAGAATGGTGACGATCCGTGTAGTGATCAGCGCTGGCCGTTTGAATAATTCTGCTCAGCCAGACTTGCTTTTGACCAGATAATTTGGTCAGATTTGATTCAGTTTTAGGTTTGTAATGGACAATTGGCTTTCAACTACATTGTACCTTCAACCATATCGGTTTCGACTTACAACATCGCCAGTGTCCTCGCCCCAACTGCGAAGCAGTTGCTACAGCACGACGGAGTCGCGATAATGGGACTTTGTTTTTGCTCTTGCGACTCCGTCGCGCTGTGGCAACTGCTGCGCAGTTGAGGCGAAGCACTGGTGTACATTTTAGTTGTCATCTGTCTTTTCGTTGGCTCGACACGACGTCGAAATGGTGTTCAATATAGCGACGAGCGAGTGCTCTGTTATCAGACCCGGTAGGTCGTTCCCGCGGGCGTTGTCGGGCATAGCCGACATGCTCGTGGCCGGTATTTCGCCGACGATGGATCACTGCGTCGCCAACATAGCAGGCGTTCAGCAGCGGACACCGATGTGCCCTGTGACCGACGGAACCAAAAATAAACAAAAAACCGCGGAGGTACCCCGTCCTAGCCCAATGGCCCTGGCAGATAACGCGGTGTGGCAGTCGCACATGGCGGTCCACGGGCTCCTCCGACAGCCGCCAGTCACCAGATAAGCTTTGCCGCATGCATGACAGCTGCAGATACACGAGTTTCAGCAGTCTATCGCGAGCTAACTGGAATCGCTCGAACGCCGCGCTCGGTGGAGTGTCCGGTGGAGCCACGCGCATGGCGGACGACCGGAGGCCGTCTCCGATGTGGGATAATGCGCACGCGTGCTATAGTGGCGGCAGGCCCCGGTGTTAGTCACCTTTGTTTGACCGTATCGGCTGGCAAGCGCAGCGTAATGCAAGCAGCCCGTCGTGATATAGCGCGTTGTGGCGATTTGGTGATTTGGAGATAGCCAGTACTGGGCCAGTAGTGGTGGCCCCTGCCAGCGGCTGATGCTGGTGTCGGGATTGGCAGTTTTCTGAGCAGCATGGAAGAACCAGGTCGCGCAGCAGCCGCCTCTTCTCCGTCGGCGGGCGTTCCATGCGTCAGGTACCTGCAGCGACGCGGAGGCCCTGCACGCCTAATGGCGTCGGTGCTGCACAGTACGTCGTTCCGGACCCATCACTGCCGAGCCGGGTAGCCTAATTGCCTGTTTTGGGGGTCACCCACTAGTCGGGCCTTTGTAACGCCCGAGCGATCAGCCGAGTCGATACGTCACAGTGCCGACCCTCACCTCAGCCACCGTCGCGCGTGCAGGACAATGTTGCCAGCAGCAAGCAGCAAGGCCCGCCAGACCGCCTCGTCGGGTTGCTCGCAGTTTTCTATTTTGCCTGTCCCGAACCATTGCTGCCAACTTTCCATTGACTTTGTTGACTATATTGACTGATATTGACTGCTATCGACTGCTATCGACTGCTATCGACTGCTACCGATTGCTATCGAGTTGACTGTATCGGGTCGACCGTTATTGCCTGCAACCACAGCTGCAGCATTATTCGTTGTGATATTCACAGCCACACTATCAGCACTCATCGCCTATCGGCTATCAGCACGCACGCATCGCTGCCGGCTCGCACACCTCCGCCACTGCCGCCTACTGCCGACTACCACATCGATATCGTACTGTCACACACCATACACCACGCACCCCACTACCACATTACTATTACAGAACTACCACACTACCACGCAGCAGTACTACTACCACTACTGCGTACCGCAGCACACAAAATACTAGCATCTCCGCTACCCCATAGCTGCAGCGGGGCCCCTGCCCAGGTGTCGGGACTAATCCAGCATCATCTGTGCATTGTTTTGGACAGGTGCAGCCGCAACACCGTTACGCTGGTCATCTCCGCTGGCAGCTCCATTGGTCGCTGCTAGGCTGCTAGGCCATTTATAAGCACCGCCCGTTCCTGGACTTGTGTTCCATCTGCATTTGCTCGCTGGCACTGTCCTGTGCACTGCTGTGCTGACTGCTTCCTGCTTAACCATGCGATCCTGGCAACACGACGACTACGACGAGGACGACGTGGTGTCGTACGGATTCGGCCCCACCTCGTCGCTCCGGGGCCCTCCTGGTGGCCTGCCGCCTCCGTACGCCACTGTCGACACTCCGCTGACCACTCCGTATCAATCTCCCCGAGTTCTGCCCGTAGGATCCAGCCACTATGTGGATCCCAGACAGCTCTCGCAGTCTTCTCAACCTCAACCTCAACCTTCTCATCCGTCTCCTCCAAGCGACCCGCTGTCTGGGGCTCGACGAAACCCGCTGGTATCGTCTGGATCGCCTCAGCTTGGCACTGGCTCGGGTGTCAGTCGTCGCACTGTTTCTGGACAGCTGGATCCGCTGGTCGGGCCTCGACGCTCTGCACCTGCTCCACTCGACCCTGCAGTGGTCAGACGAAGCGAGTTCATGGACCAGTACCACCGTGGTCGCGAGGGCGGCTCGCGCGTGGTGTCTGGCGATGCTCCTACGTCTCCACGTCCCGACTTCGTGGTCAGTGCGACGACTGTAGCGTCTGGAGAAGGCCCAACCTCGACCATGACTGCTCGCGAGCTCATGAGCACAGCCCACTCGCACTCGCGATCACGCTCCCGCGAGCGCAATACTTCTCCGCATCCCCAGAAGCTGACTGCTGTGACGTCGACGTCCCGCAAGCGTCGGTCGTCGGGCAACAAGGAGCAGCCGGCGTTCTGGTTCCGTACGTCGGCGTCTGCCCAGCCAGTGTCGGACGTGCCCACAGACATGGTGGGCAGGCTGATCTACGAGCACCCCAATTACGCATCCCAGCACCGTGCGGGCCCCAGCGGGTCCAACAGCGACTTTTTCGGGCCTGCTGACGGCAGCTTCAACGCCACGCGGTGGGCTGGCGACTCCTATAATGAGGCTGCTGTCGCCGACGAGCAGCCGACGTCTCTGCCGACTAACTCGACAAGACGAGGCGGCCTGCCGTGGCCATTCCGCACTGCTGAGCGAGCTGACCGAGCTAACGGACGCATCACTATGCCGAGCATCAGGAAGCTCAAGCGCAATTCCCGCGTCACGGAACTGGACCAGCCTCCGCCGCTCACGGGTCCGCCGTACCGGAAACGCGTCTACGACCCTGCCGAGATCTCGCTGGGCAGCATTGCCGAGAACATCTACGTGATGATGCGGTCGGTTCCGGGGCTCGAGGTGCCGGTGAGCTTCATCGACTACGTGTCGAGCACGTCGTTCGAGTTCCTGCGCACGCCCGTGATCTACTTGACGGTGCTGCTGCTGGTGTGCCTGTTTTACTACACGATCCTTCTCCTGGAGGCGGTGTTTGCGGTCATCAAGGCGCTCTTTGCACCGATTATTGCCGTTGTCGAGATGCTGGTGGGGAATAGATAGAGTCTAGAGCATAGTATTTATTAAGGTTTGTTTAGCGATGAATGACGAGTGATGATTTTAACGGCCGTGCCACCTGTAGGCGGTTCTATCGCGTATGCTTCGAGCACTTTACTGCTACGACCTAGCGCTCTTAATTGGCTCAATTGGCTTTGTCCTCTTTGTTCGCCAAATCCTCTATTCCCTATGGGGCCTACCCTAACCAGATCTGCGCCGATCCTGCACGCGCATGCAGGCCCACCTGTCAGGCTGCCCCAGTAAATACCACAACTGTCAGCGCTGTTGTATTTGTTATAGGCACGGTGTGCTCACAGCTTTGCGCCTGTTTCATGTGTGCCTGTTTCATGTTGAACTTAAAATTTTGGAATTCTAATATGTGACAGGTCGCGTAAGACAGCACATTCAACTCAATTTTGTCTTGCGACTCCGTCGCGCTGGGGCAACTGCTTCGCAGTTGAGGCGAGGACTCTGCAGTTTCGTAGTGATGCCCATTTATTTATATGGACTCTCGTTCTGCACAAGGCTGAGCATGGTACATCTATAAGAATAAATTACCGAGATCTCTTAAATTTCAGAACCTACCTCTTTTGTCCGAACCGATGTGACTCGGGTGAAGAATGCTGTGCAGCTGTAATAGGTCAGTCACATAACGACGCATACAAAATAAAATGTACACGGTTCGATAGAACAGGGGAATGTGATAGCTGCAGTGGTGCAGGAGATGCAACACCAACAATTGCGCAGCAGTTGCCACAGCGCGACGGAGTCGCAAGATGAGTACTGATCAATATGCTCTACTCATTTAGGGACTGGCTGCGATGACACCAGGAGTCTTGAAGCTTTACAGATACAGTTAAAATGCTCGATAGAGACCTACGGGTTTACTCCGTTAGTGCTGGATACAGAGAGACCATTCCTTGTATGCCTCAGATGTCCATTTTGGGTGCAATCTGCATGAAGTCGACTACGCGAGACAATTGACTGAGACACAGCACGACAATCTCGAGCCGACTCCCGCATGAGGTGAATTGTGCATTGTAGACAGAACCGAGCATGCAACCGATATTTATTGTTGACAAATACGCACTGCCTATTGGTTGGGCTTGCTATTTCGGAGTGCTACTGATGCACTATGCATGCGTGCATGAGAAAGAAGAGATCGTCATCGTGAAGCGGCTTGACTTCCAGCTTATTGCAACGAGAGGATGAAGTTGCTAGACTGGGCTGGTGCCGCCGTGGCGCTGACAGCTGTACAGGCGTATTATATTCCTGGTAAGGCGGAGAACTGCTATGCATAGGTGGCTAACTGAAGGCTGGTCCATCAAGTCGTACAGAGAAGGCGAGAGAATTCCTTTATTGGTGAACAAGATTACGTCCGATTCGACACAGCTCCCATATTCGTACTCTGAACTGCCGTTTGTGTGTCGTCCGCACGCTTTCAAGAACGTTGGTCTCAATCTGGGCGAGGTTCTGGGCGGCGATCGCATCTCGGAGTCGAATATCCAGATCACAGCCCTCCACGACACTGGCTGCGAGGAGCTTTGTTCTGTGGAAGTGGATCAGCGTGGATTAGAACGAGCCAGCCAGCTGGTACAGTCTGGCTATTCGGTCGAGTGGATCGTCGATGGTCTCCCAGGCGCTACTGCCTACATGTCGGTGGACAAGAAAAATAGATACTATGCTGCTGGCTTCCCGCTTGGAGCTGCTGTGCCGTCTAGCACTCCGACTCTCAACAACCACTACACGCTTGTTTTTCGATACACCCGAGCACCTCGCGACAGCGGCAGGTATCTGATTGTGGGATTCGAGGTGTATCCCAAGTCGGTGTCGGCAGACAGCATGCTGTGTCCCAAGCGGGACGATGTGTACTCGCATTTCGAGCTTGATCCCACAAAGACCTCGGACTCGATTCGCTACACGTATTCGGTGATGTGGAAAGAGGAGACCGCCGTAGCGTGGTCTGACCGGTGGGCGCTGTACTTCTCGTACCACCAGCAGAACGACGGCAAAGACGCCCATTTCCACTGGCTGGCGGTCGTCAACTCGCTCGTCACAGTGCTGCTGCTCACGGTGCTGGTGGCGGTGGTGCTGATCCGCACGCTCAACAGAGACATCCACAGCCACCACAAGAAAAAGGACTCGGAGTTTGGCGAGCTCGACATCGACGACGAGGCATCTGGGTGGCGGCTGCTCCACAACGACGTGTTTCGGGCGCCTCCACTAGCCACTGTTCTCAGCTCGCTAGTCGGGTCCGGCATCCAGATGCTGGTGATGGCAGCTACGGTGGTGGTGTTTGCATGTATTGGGCTGCTGAACCCCAGCTATCGCGGCGGACTGCTCAGCTACGCGCTGTTCCTGTTTGCGTTTGCGGGTGCGTTTGGTGGCTACGTCACTGCCAAGCTCAACAAGTCGATGGGCCTCGCGATCCACTGGTCCCGCAGCGCATGGATGACGGCTCTGCTGGTGCCAGCCACCTTCATGGCGGTGGTGCTGGTGCTCAATATGTTTGTATGGGCGCAGTCGTCGTCGTCAGCGATGCCTCTGGGCACTATCGTGGCGCTGTTGGCTATATGGCTGCTGATAGGGTTCCCACTGGTCATTGGTGGTGCTGTTGCCGGCAGAAGAGGACCAATGCCAGCATCTACTGCGTCAGCCACTCCGCGACCAATTCCACGACGCAGTGGGCTGGCGGGCGCCGTGCTCAGCCTTTGGTTGTCGGTGATTGGAGGCGGGCTGCTGCCGTTCATGGTGATCTTCGTGGAGCTCACGACCATCTTCAAGAGCCTCTGGCAGGACAAGAGCGGCTACTACTACCTGTACGGGTTTCTGGCCCTCGTGTTCGCGCTGCTCATCATCACGGTCATGGAGATGTCGATCCTCATCACCTACTTCCAGCTCAACGCCGAGGACTACAGATGGTGGTGGCGGTCCTTCTTGGTGGGAGCCGGCTCGGCGTGGTGGGTGTTTGCCTACAGCACCTACTACTACTTGACCCACCTTCATATCGCCGGCTTCACGTCGGGACTGCTGTTTTTCGGCTACTCGCTGATCGGGTGCTTGATGTACGGGCTCATTACTGGCAGCATTGGGCTGCTGGCGTCCTACGCGTTTGTGTCGCGCATCTACAGTGCCATCAAGCGGTCAAACTAATGTAACGTACATTTTGTGGAGCTGTGCATTCATCGCATTCATTGCTGCGTTGTGAGTTTGCGTTCGTCGCTGCGTTCGTCGCTGCGTTCGTTCCTACGTTCTCGCAGCGTTTCTCGCAGTTCATCGCTTTTGGAAGCCCCCTCTGCCACGGAACGGGCCTCTATCGCCTCGTTCACTGCGATCTCCTCTGTCTCCTCTGTCTCCTCTGTCGCCTCTGTCGCCTCTGTCTCCTCTGTCGCCACGATCTCCTCTGTCTCCACGATCACCTCTGACACTGGGCCTTCCCCCGCGGTCGCCCTGTCTGCCGCCTCGGTCGCCTGGCCTGCCGCCTCTGGACTGGTAGTTGCTGTTTGGCCTGCCACGCTGGTTCGGGTTGTTGCGTATGTTGTTGCGCATTTCGTTGCGGTTTTGTCGGTCCTCCTTGATGTGGTCCAGCAGCTCGACTGGCACGCGCATGTACTTGATGATGTTCCCCCGTACGTAGGTCTCCGGCAGCTTGAGGAAATGCTCGCCATCAGCGCTGGTCTGGATCACTTCCTTGAGCGTCAGGTTCATCCAGGTGTCGCAATTCACCAGGTGGCCGTTGAGCGTCTCGCCCGACTTGAGCTCCACCAGCAACGGCTGGCCCTGGGCGGCATTCAGCAGTGAAAGAGGGAGCTTTGTTAGTTGTGGCTCACTGGCTGCTACTTACCATGTTCCCTCGAGTTACTGTCGAGTTACTGTGAAGATTGAACAATGAGCCGCTCCAACTGCAAACTATATACTGCTGGGTCTGGTGAGGGCTAGCGACTGCGAGACTATCCATGACAGTACCAAAAATGACAATGTTTGAAATGTGAAACGGATATTGCTCACATATGAGCGGACAATTGAGTTGATCAGCACTCCTGGGTCGCACAGCCAGATTTTAATTTGTAATATATTCCCCACATGTGGCATGTGTGATGCATGCATACCGGGCTGCGACAGATGCTATCCTCGAGTTTCCTATGTATTCAAATTCTACTGGTTTTTCCATATATAGTGTACTGTACTTTACAAGCTTTTACAATTGCACACATAGATTGTATACGCAGACTAAAGTTTTGAACCGGCATTGCAGACATGGTCTTGCGACTCCGTCGCGCTGTAGCAACTGCTGCGCAGTTGAGGCGAGGACTCTAACAAACGGTTCGACCTTGGGCTCCCGATTTCGTATAATAAAATAATATACTCACATTGATTAGAGCTCAATCCAACTGCGCAGCAGTTGCCCCAGCGCGACGGAGTCGCCAAAGTCCAGTCTGTTACAGTCTCCAGTCTCACAGTATGAATTGACAGCACTGAAAATCAGCGCCAATGCATGCTTAGTCGGGCCATCGCTGCAAGATGGGCTATCAAAGGTGCCGCCAGCCGCGCGCGGCAACCGGAGCGCATTACCCGGCTACCACGCACGCGCCTCGCTTCCGAACAAGGATTATCGTTCTATCGTGAAGCAGAGACGCGTACCCGACTGGTCTCAGTGAGGATTTATTGGGCTCTGTGTGTCCCATATCAGGCGGAGGATCATCCGAGGCATTGTAGCCATTTTGCATAGCAGATCTGCTGACAGTCGCGTACTGTTGGGGGCGCTTTTTGGGTGGATACGCTGCGCAACATGTCCAAAGACGCTCAGGTTTATCAAGGCACCTACTCGGGTGTAAGTATATTTGGCAACCGCTTCCATTTGCTGACAGCAGGTCCCGGTGTTTGAGCTCCGTGTCAATGGCACTGCCGTCATGCGACGCCAGCAGGACGGCTGGGTCAACGCCACTCATATTCTCAAGGTCGCAAACTTCGACAAACCGCAGCGCACTCGCATTCTGGAGCGCGACGTCCAGCGAGGCACCCACGAGAAGGTCCAGGGCGGCTATGGCCGCTACCAGGGTACCTGGGTGCCCATCGAAAAGGCCCGCGAGCTGGCTATCCAGCACAACGTGGAGGAGATGCTGGACCCGCTGTTTTCGCACTCTCTGGCCGACAATTCCAGCAACGTCCCGTCCGCACCGAAAGACACCTGGAAGTCGACGCGAGCAGGCCAGAACGCGGTGGCTCGAGCAGCGGGCGTGTCGACTCGGGCAGCCTCGCACACCGGCATTCCGTCGCTGAACGGTCGCATTCGCGATGGCGACGACATGGCGGATATCAAGCCCAGGAAGCGCCAGCGGTTCTCGAAGGACCCCTCTTCACGAAAGCTCGGGACCGCTGGCGCATCCAAGCTGCAGGGCATGGCTGGCGAGCTCGACGGGGCGCCGCTGAACGCCCCAAAACGAGGCAGACCACGAAAACACCCGCTGCCAGCGCCGTATCCGCAGTTTGGCCACGACGCAGGGCCTCCACTGACTCCACTGTCTGCACAGACTCCCCGGTTCGACCACAGGCGCCATGGCATGTCGTCGCCTGAGTCTGGCACTCCGTCGTCCCAGGGGTCGTCGCCCAGCGACTACGCATTCGACTCGGATCTCGAGCACACGCCTGCCGACGACCGCCACAGCTTGCATCGCCAGAACCTGTATTTGCAGAAAGCTGGCAGGACACCTCTGATGGGAGGCCAGTCTCCTGGCATTCTCGACACATTCAGTGGCCGTCACAGCCTTAACGGCACTCCGAACATTGGTAGTGGTGGGGGGAATGGTGGTGTTGGTGGCAGCAGCTCTCACCACAGCTTCGAAGGCCAGGGAATGGCAAACGACGCCAACTCGAAGAGGTACCGCGACGCGTTGCTGCACTATGTAGGCACCGAGAACGCGCCAGTGCCGGGGTTCCTGCTGAGCCCTCCGCCGGGCTTCAACATCGACCAGGTCATCGACGTCGAGGGCAATACGTCGTTCCACTGGGCGTGCTGCATGGGCGACGTCAAAATCATCAATGTACTGCTAAAGGCGGGCGCCAGCATCACCCAGCGCAACCTCAAGGGCCAGACTGCCCTGATGCGGTGCGTGATGTTCTCGAACAACTACGAGCGCATGGCGTTTCCGCGCATGGTCGAGCTGCTGCGCGACATCATTTTCTACGAGGACAACATGAAGCAGACGGTGCTCCACCACATCGCCACCAACACCAACAGCCGATCCAAGCTGTCGGCAACCCGACACTATGCAGAGACGCTGCTGGCCAAGCTATCTGGCGTCCATCAGCCAGACGTGGTTGCGGACTTCGTCAATAAACCGGACATCAATGGCGACACTGCACTGCATATAGCGGCCCGCACTGGTGCCCGCAAGGTCGTCATTGTGCTGCTGCGATACGGTGCCAGGCCTGATCTCGTCAACAACGACGGCAGGACCGCCCAGGAGTACATCACCGAGATCGAGGCCCAGCGGCAGCAATTGGTTCGCAATGGGGGAGGAGACGGGTTTGCCAATCTCCCAGGATTGCAGTCGAGCTCGTCGCCAGCACAGCCCACGGATTTGTATGATGCTGCCAACAGTGCGCTGCCAAACGGTGCAGTGAATCCGACCTCGACATCTGCTGCTGCTGCCCACCGATACCTGAACTTGACGCCCACCTCGGGAGGCTCTGCTGTGCGACGCAACAACCAAGAGCCTCCCTTGAGCAGTGAATCATCGAGGGTCAATGGCTACACGTTGTTGAGCAAACCACATTCTTCGGAAGTAGCCATCAAGGCCACCCAAAAGGTCGGCAGGTTTATGGTCGACTCGCTTGAAGAGCTGGCGGTTGCCTATGACCTGGAGTGCAAAGAGCGTGATAACGACGTTGCGCAGATCAGAATGTTGCTAGACAACATCAAAAAGGACATCTCCAGTACCGAGAATGCCATTAATCAGTTGCAGGCCGAGCTAGGAGACGAGCAGGAAATCTCCGCAAAGCTCCAGCAGGCTCAGGAAGTGGTCAACACACGAACGTTACAGCTCCGCAAGCTCGTCGAGAGAACACAGGCAAGAGACTTGGCCATGCTTGTGCAAGTAGAAGAGGATAAGGCTACTGAGGAGCTCCAGCAGCAGGTGGTTGCCGCCCAGCAGAGAGAGGCTGCGACTGGAGAAGCTGCCAAGTTCTCTGTTGAAGATGTGACTGCGCTGGCAAACCAGCTTGTGGGCCTCCAGGACGGCCGCAAGAAGCTCGTCGAGGAAATCGTAGGTCTGTGTGCTGGTGCAGGTGTCGGCGACAAGATCAACGAATACAGGAGACTGTTGTCGTGCGAAATCAAGATGGAGGACCTCGACAATCTGGTCGATGGCATCAGCTTGGCATTGGATGAGAATGCTGACTAGTACTGTACTGTTTTTTACGTGTAATGAGTTGACGACTAAAAGGTATATATCTGTAATATAAACAATCGTTTCATTTTCAAACCAGTTAACGTTATCAATTATCTGTCTATCTATCTGCACTCATGCTAACTATGCATTTAATGAACGGGTGGCCATTAGTAGCGTTGCCCTAAGCCTGGAAAAAATATATGCACGGTTCCCAATATTTGTATATTGTGTATTCTGTCTTAAAGCTTTTTCTACCTTCCTTGAAAAGCAATGTCCCAGTCTGAAGTGCCTAATATCTCTTTGGACAGGCTTGCCACCAAGGTAAGGCAGCATATGTCCCAGTCCAAGGGTGGAGACAAAGCGAAACCAAAAAAGAAGGAATCGTCTTCGAGGGTTCATGACAATGGAGACATGGATATTGAAGCACTTGGAGGCTCAAAGGAAGACCTTGAGCTCATCGGCAATCTGGACGATGGCGGTGACGAGTTTGAAATCCATGGAGACGGGCTTCCTGTTGATGCTAAACTTCAGAATGATATACATGCGTTTATGGCGGAACTAGGATTGCCAGACGCACCAGTCAACTCAGGACCTATAACCGACTCTCATTTAGAAAACGGTAAAAAGTCAAAACGGACCGACAAGAAAGAGAAAAAGGAGAAAAAGGAGAATAATGAATCTGTAGAGGCTGATTCAAAGAAGGAAAAGAAGGATAAAAGGGCATCTGTCGAGGCTGATTCAAAAAAGGAAAAGAAGGACAAAAAAAGGGAATCCGTCGTCGAGGCTGATTCAAAGAAGGAAAAGAAGGACAAAAAGGAATCTGTAGAGGCTGTTTCCAAAAAAGAGAAGAAGGACAAAAAGGAATCTGTGCAAACGGATTCAAGTAAATCCCAAAGCTCACGTAAAGTCGCAGAGGTCAAGCCATTCAAAGATGACAAGAAGGAGAGAAAGCCAAAAGAGGAGCGACGGAAAAAGACTTTTGAAGAGTCAGAGTCCGGCAAATATACAAACTACAACAGCAATGGCCAAGTCACAGAAGAAATACAGACCAATGATGTATCCACGTTTATTCACGAAAAGCAGCTTCTTGAACCACGTTCCGATTGGTATAACGCTGAGTTTGAGAATGGTGCCCCAGTGCTTATCAGTGACTTTCAGAAAGACAGGCTCTTCAGCAAAGCAAAAGAACTGCTGAAGAAGGAGAACGAAGCATATGTGCATGACAATATCAAGTCGACGTCTCAGAAGCAATTCTTAACGCAGCTTCTGAGTGCTGGTACTCTTTCCGACAAAATAAGTGCATTGACATTACTGATTCAGGAGTCTCCTCTACATTCAATCAAGTATTTAGATACGATGTTGGGACTGTGCCGTAAAAAGTCAAAAGGAAGTGCGGTCCAAGCAGTCGCAGCGCTCAAGGACATGTTTGTTGGTGGAGTGCTGCCTGACAGAAAACTCAAATGGTTCAAGAATCAGCCTGTGTCGTCAAGTAGTCCGCCTGAGCTTTTGATCTTGTGGGCTTTTGAAGATTGGCTTAAGCAGTATGTCTTTTCGATGCTGCAAATTTTGGAGACCTTGAGTCATGATCCCGTTGTGTATATTCGATCAAACACGGTTTTGCACATAATGGATTTGCTGAAATCAAAGCCCGAGCAGGAAGTCAACCTATTGAGACTTGGAGTCAACAAGTTGGGAGACTCTGATAGGAAGGTGGCTTCGCGCGTCTCTTACCTTATTTTACAGCTTGAGCATGTCCACCCAGTTATGAAATCGGTCATCATTAACGCTATATCGGAACTTCTGTTTCGAAGCGGTGTCGACTACCATGCACGCTATTATTCAGTGCTAACACTAAACCAGACAATATTGTCGCAGACTGATTATGAAGTGGCTAATAGTCTTATTAATGTTTATTTGCAGCTATTCGAGAGACTATTGTCGGAATGGGATAGCCAGAAGCAGGGACCATCTGAGCAAGAGAGCAAGGTGAAGAAGCCACGCTGGAAGAACAAGGGAAATAAGGGAAAACACGGTGGTGAGAGACAAACTGCAAAAACTTCTGAGGTTGTCAAGGAAGAAGAGGGTGCAAAACTCACGTCTGCTATACTGACCGGCTTAAATAGAGCATACCCCTTTTCAAAGCTTCCTAAAGAAGCTTTTTCGAAACATCTCGATACCTTATATCGAGTAACTCATTCAGCGAATTTCAACACCAGTGTGCAAGCTCTGATGCTGTTGTACCAAGTATCAAAGTCGGAAGATACTCTGTCAGACAGGTATTATCGAACTTTATACGAAAGTTTGCTGGATCCTAGATTGGCTACGTCTTCAAAGCTGAGACTCTATTTGAATCTGTTGTTCAAATCTTTGAAAGAAGATACTAAAAATCATCGGGTGCAGGCATTTTCGAAGAGAATTATACAGCTGGCTCTACACTGGCTCAATGTTGGCGTCGTGACCGCTGTGGTGTATCTGCTTCGTGAAATTGGTACCAACTCAAATCTGCAGGAGTTGATGAGAGAGTCTGCTGTTGATGACAATGCTAAGCTCTATGATGGCCGGGTTCGAGATCCTAACTTTTCTAATAGTGAAAATGCCAAACTATGGGAATTGCTGTTGCTGGAGAATCACTTTCACCCCACCATCACTGTGTATGCGAATGGTATTTTTGAAAGAAATGCCAGTGTAGCGAAACCTGATCTCGAGTTGCACTCCCTGGCTCATTTTCTGGATAGATTTGTGTATCGAAATCCTCGACAAAAGACAAGCTCTAAGGGTGGAAGCATCATGCAGCCATTAGCTGGGTCGGATGTTCAGGATTTCATGTTCAAAGTTGGCTCGCAGACTCATGGTCCCGTGAATTCGTCTGATTGGAAGAGTATTGCACTGGAGGCGGTTGACCCCAGTGAGCGATTCTTTCATCAATATTTTGCAAACAGACGAGAAAAGCCATCTAAGAAGCCCAAGGCAACTGACGGTGAACTCAGCGACGCTGAGGATGAGATTTGGGATGCTCTTGTGAAGAGTCGGCCCGAGGTTGAAGGAGATGATGATGAAGAGAGCGATATGTCTGATATGGACCTCTCGGATGCTGAATTTGACGATGACAGTGATGATATTGATTTGGAGGATGATAGTCTTGAAATTGACTCGGACGACGTTCTTTCGGAGAAGGAGAACGAAGAAGAAGAAGAAGAAGAAGAAGAAGAGTCGTTTGAAGGGTTTGAGGATGGAGCAGCCGAAGCTGCTACTGATGACGACGGAGAGGAGCCTCTTGATTTAGCAGACTTCGATGATTCTGAGGGCATGATTAGCAGCGATGATGAAGTGGAACAGACAGGTCTGAAACGAAGAAATGGTTCTGAGAGTGATAACAAATCTAAGAAACAGAAGCTGAAAGACCTACCTACGTTTGCATCTGCTGAAGATTACGCAGAGTACCTTGATTCATCTGATGAAGATTATAGTTGAAGTGTATTATAGAAAATGATTATTTAGCATTATAGCTGTATGAATAAAACAGCTTTCTAAAAAAACTGTTTTGAAAAACTACGAATGACAAGTAAAAAGTATAGATCCCGGCGGGACTCGAACCCGCAATCGCTGCCTCCGGAGAGCAGCGCCTTACCTTTAGGCCACAGGACCATATTTAGCTTTAAATACAGCCGCTCTGCATCATCATAGATAAATTTGAAATTACCCCGATTTAAGCATTTCTGACAGGAATTCATTGTAACGAGGTTTTATACTTTGTCGATATGGCTCATTTCGGAACGGAATTATTAACTCGAATTAAAACATAAAAGCTATTTTTTAACATTAATAATTAAATTGGGTTTTTTAGTTATGATTATCGGTCTCTTTTCCGGCTAAATTTCTGCTTCAACTGTCAGCTTTCGACCTGCCCAAGTTACCCTCCTTAGTTCAAAGTTTCGTCCTGGAATGCATGATTCAAATCTTACCAGTATAGACGCTTAATGTCCAGTATTCGGAATCTGCTTAGTTCTCTGGGCAGAACCGCTGTAGGTGGGCTGTCACATGGACATCTGTTTCCTAGAATTGTCCAGCCGACAACATTCATCTTTGTACGTACTGCTACAAAGAGAGCTGCCGGATCGAGAACTAGCATGAAAGATTCTGCCGGTAGGCGTCTTGGGTTGAAAAGAAATGAGGGTCAGCCTGTGAAAGCTGGCGAAATCATCTATCGTCAAAGGGGAACAAAATTTTATCCGGGGGAAAATTGTGGAATCGGAAAAGACCACACCATATGGGCGAAAGAGCCTGGCTATGTTCGCTACTACTACGACCCGTTTCATCCTAAACGTCGGTTGATTGGAGTTGCATTGGGCCCGAAAGACATGCTGCCTACACCTCATTTTGAACCCCGCCGACGACGGCTCGGGCATGTGCCAATCACGAATTTAAAGGTTGCTGAACAAGAGCTCGAATGGTTGCCAAGAAAGCAGATACAAGCTTTACCAAAGGTTCTCGAGGAGGTGGAAAGACGGGAAGCAGCTCGTGCAAAACGAGCCGAGAGCTATGCCGGCGCTCTAAGTGGATTATTGGCCGATTTAAGTTCTGAGGAACTGGAACGGTCATCTGCTAGACTTGTAGTGGTCAGCAATTTTTTGGCAGGCGGACGTTCGCTGAGTGAAGCACGTTCTTTCACTGATACTGCTTTCATACAAGACACGAAGTTGGCTGCCGAAACTGGCCGAATTACAAAAGAAGAAGCTGACAAAGAGATTGACGCCTATGTCTCATTGGCTACCAAGGTCGATGGAGCTGTGTCATTTGATGTTCGTCGCCAGCTGATCAAAGCCGTGAGTGACGAAGAGATTCAACAAATGAAAACTGAAGCCTTTTCTCGACTACAGGCACTTGAGGCGGATCGTCATCAGAAGGAAGTTAGAGCCGAAATCAGCCAGCTTCTGGCCAAGCCATGTTTTAGTCTGTCGGAGAAAACACAGCTTGGACGTCGATTCTTGCGCTCTCAGGCCCCTGAGCTTGTCGACAATAAGGAGAGTCTGTCTCAGATGATGGCACGAGAAAAAGCTGGCGAAGGCAAGATCATAAAGAGCTGGAACTACGAAAAGCGCAAGGTTGATACTTTCTTCCTTCCTAAAGGGACCAGCATGTTTGCCATCCATTAAGTTTTGTAAATAGAAATAGAAGTGCATATAAAAGCTATTGTAATGCAATCGTAAACTCTTAAGCTATTTTACAAAAGCGTCTAAGTGGTGCGACTTCGTCGCGCTGTGGCAACTGCTGCGCAGTTTAATTATACAAAAACCTGTTGAAGAAAAAGAAGATTTCAGAGATAATGCAGCTCGAGGTATCTCAAAATTGGATATGACACCGATGTAAAACCGAAAGCGATAAATAAACCAATATCGCCTCCAGCATCACCTAATTTTTGGGCAATTGGGCCCACATAGTATCCCTGGCACATACCGAGGACCGCGCCAGAGCAGCCTATAAGAAATGCTAAACACGCTGCAAAACAATTTGGCAGCTTTTCTTTGTCATTCCACATTGTCCAGTCATACGTATCGTTCTGCCCAGGTAACTTGTGCCTTCGGAATATCAAGTTCTCTTCCAAAAGAATCGACACGTAGATCACACACCAGTATGATATCATTGGCAAAAATGTTGACAAAATGCTCGACAGCTTGTTCCGTCCAGCCATGGCTAGCACGAAGAACACCATGGCGCTGACGAAGCACAGAGCGTACCGAGGAATTCTGGTAACCAGACGACCCCATACTTGCATAGAAAGTGCAAGCGAATAGCTATTCAGGATATTGTTTGTCACTAATGACACATATAATACAACCAAAAGGAACTTTCCTCCACCATTCCAATCGGAAAATGCAGCATTCAGAATGCCTCCGTTACCTAAATCATTCCATGCAGCCATCCAAGTTGCGTTGGTAAAGGCACCGCTGGCAATTCCAGTGGCCAACACTCCCACAAACATGGTTGGGAAAAAAATTGCTGTGGTGGTGATGAAAAAGATTTTCAGTTTCGGGGTGGTCTCGGGAAATTCGACGTAGTAATCCGAGGTGATTGCAATCCACGTTCCAGTAATGCCAAGCACTGACGAAAAATTACTGAACCAGTTGGCAATAATAGTCCCACTATCTCCGGTGGACGGTGAATTCACATCAAAGTGCCGTCCAGATGCAATGTATAGAAGGAGGAAAGTGGTGATGACTGGTATTGCCGCGAATCCTTCGGCAAGTTGTATGTACCTAATTCCAACAATAGCGACTGAAAATGCTAGAACTGTGATGATAGTGATTCCAACCTCTAACGGCACACGGCTATTCGAAATAGCAGCAAGAATCTGGCCTCCAAATACACAGTTGACCACGGACCACCCAAGCAGGGTGATAATATTTAAAAGGGCAATAAACTTGGCTGGCCACCAACCAAACTGGAATCTGACGCCCACCATTTGTCTTAACCCCGACCTCGGGCCCATAGTTGATCCGTATCCAGCGATACATGACCCAACAACGGTTCCAGCTATAGCAGAACTCATGCTGTCTTTGAAACTCAGACCAAATAGCAGCGGACCTAAAAGGTATCCCGAGAACGAAGACAGTCCACCACATCCACTCATCCACAGCAAATACATCTGAAGAATATCGCGGCCATTTCCAGGACGGCGCTCGTCTGGTAAGACTCTATGAATACCCCGCAGCTCAACGCCTAATGATTCAAGCTTTTGACTAATTACGAACAATCTATCTACAAAAGGACGGTTCGAAGCTTCGTCCTGTGCTTGGCTCGGCTCCACATATTGTTTTTCCCTTTTCTTATAGGCCTCGTAATCCATCACGAGACAGAGGATGGAATATAATACAAAAAACGGATTTTTTTTCTGTTGATGTTGTACAAGAAAGTGCCAAAAGAATCAGTCACAGTCAGATGCAAATGCAGATAAGCGCTTGAGCCACACGATTATGGATTTTTTTCAACTGTATCGTGAAGATATTGGTGACGGGACCCGAGTAAGGGCAAGGAATTACTCGATGAGATCTCGATAACGCACTGGCGGTTAAAATAGGAGTTGGCTATAAATACCGAGGAGAGCCAAAACAAATACATTTTTGCGATGTATATGTTTAATGTCAGATAAGTAAACGGTACATGATATACCATGATGTAGATAAATATATTGTATGCAATTTTAGGGGCAATTCATATTTGCACCAGCTAATTCGGCTGCCAAGCAGGATACGTTACTTGGCCACACGACTTGTTTGATTTATATCCAACACCGCATTGCCAAATATATTTGTAGTCAGAATCTTGAGATCCATTGTTGGACGTCGAGGTTCGCAAAAGCATAGGCTGGTCGCATTTGCATTTCGGCAGGTTCTCGGTTGCGTACTCTGGCAAGTACATGCGATACGTCAGACTGATTCTCTTTTGTCCTGAGATAGGATGAGGTGTAATCGGCTTGGTCGACGGCACTATAGAGTGCCTGTACTCCTCCTGGCAGCCAGCATGCATTATAATAAGACTATTGTGAGGAGGATGTAATGCAATGACTTCATCTTTATGTCCCCTTGGTGACTTTGGGGCTCGTCTTCTTGCTAGTCGAAACTCTCTGGTCACTCCCAGCGTTACACCAGCTATGACAGCATGGGGACCAATATGAGTCAATTGGTCTGAATGATATCCAACGTTCTGGCCACGACCATTGTAGCAATTACCTACAACCACATCACTCGTCCATTCTCCTTTGTGCTGCAACTTCTTCAATCCTCGTTTTTTGATTTCCGAGTTGACAACGCGCTGTATGATTTGGCCTGCCTCTTCTAATAGATGGTTGTACTTTCGGTGTTGAAAGACAGTATCACCATAATAGGTTGAATTCTTCGCTTCAAGTAGATGGCTGTTATTCGTATAGAGACAAGACGAATGAGGAGACTGGACCATGCGATCGAATAAATAAAATTGCCTTGACACCCACGATTCTGACTCGGCGTTCAAAAACTCCAACAGATCGTCAGCCATCTGTTTCGGAAGAATATTGTGGTGCAATGTGCACGGCACCAATTGCTCGACTGTTTGAGGGCTGTAGATATGTAGCACCTTTCCTTCCAACTTGGGACGCCTGAGCTCGGGCTGCTGAGCGCTCAAACTGCGGTTGTGTACAAATCTATGCAGAGTTGATTGACGTCGGCTGGCAGATTCCTCTTTTACTCCAAGCAGCTCAAAAACAGCCGCCAGGCTCGCATTACAAGATACCAGAAGATCAAGTGCAACTTCTCGAGAGGTATCAGGACACCTGGACATAATGATGTCCAGCATTTCATCCGTTGACTTTTTGCCACTCATACTTGTTTACAACCAAGCATTGCTTACCACTGTCGCAGTTGTAGGTAACATATACTCGTATCAGAATCAAATCACGTTGCTGACTGTCGAATTTTTTTTCGTTTTGGCTCTTGTTTTAAATATTTACCGTGCTGTTTGTACGTGTTCCTCAAAATATGCTCTTCTAAGTCTGGAAGTTAACAGGCAGTATTGTACATATGCAGAATCGAGTTCAGTGCGGCAGCTTCACAGGCCGTCATTAATTAACAGGCAGTTATTACAGCTAGTGTATAGAATTATTTGGGAGGCTGCTGATAACCATAGGGGTTCTGAGAAGTCCAGCGCCATAAATCTTCACAGGCCTGTGCCATTGAGAGCTCGGCATGCCATTTCAGCTCGGTGTTTGCTCGCGTAGGCTTGGCAGTAAGGTCCAGCACGTCACCAGAGCGGCGTGCCACCACTTCGAAAGGCAGTTGGCGGCCAACCGCGTCTGAAAACGCCTTTATTACTTCAAAAACGGTGGTTCCTCGACCGGTTCCCAGATTCCACTCGCGTGAGAAACCCGTGGTGGGCTTTTCAGCAGCAGACTCACGCTCAGTCTTGACTGACTCGAGCTTCTCCAGGGCAGCAATGTGTCCCTTGGCAAGGTCGACCACATGCACGTAATCGCGAATTGGCGTGCCATCTCGCGAAGCATAGTCGGCTCCAAAAACTTGAAGCTTTTCGCGTCGGCCAATGGCAACCTGAGCCAAGTAGGGAAGAAGGTTATTGGGGATTCCCAGAGGGTCCTCACCAAGAAGACCCGACGGATGAGCACCCATGGGGTTGAAATAGCGCAGCAGCGCCGTGTGCCATTGAGGATTGGCCTTAGCGTGGTCGCGCAGAATGTCTTCGATGAAGATCTTGGTCTTGCCATAGGGGCTTTCTGGGCCAGTGGGGCATTCCTCAGGAATCGGAATCATATTCTCGAACCGCGTGGCGTCTCCGTAAACAGTAGCCGACGACGAAAACACAAAAGTCGAGACCTTGAATTCCTCCAGCACCTTGAGCAGGTTGATAGTACCTGAGACGTTCTGATCGTAATAGGCCAGCGGGATCTTGGTGGATTCTCCTACGGCTTTGAGACCCGCAAAGTGCAGCACCGACGTAATTGTGGGGTACTCAGTAAACACCTTGCGAAGCCCGTCTGCATCTCGAAGGTCGACTTGGAAAAACGGGACCTCCACGCCGGTGATTTTCTTGATTCGGTTCAGTGCCTCGACTGACGAGTTGGACAGATTATCCACCACCACCACATTCCGGCCTGCCTCTACCAACGACACCACAGTATGGGACCCAATGTATCCGGTGCCTCCAGTAACCAACACGTATTCTTTCCTGACAATTAGTTTCCGGTTGCTCAACATTCACATACGCCATATTTTTAGACTGTCAAATATCTCGGTGCAACTGAAGGGGGCCATGACGTTTATATACAGACGTTTCCACTAACCCATCTGGAATGTCGCGGTACGGGTGCTCAGAACATCAGCAACGAGTCGAGCATCGAAGCGTCAGCAAACATCTTGGCATACAGCAAGAAAGCTTTTCAATGAATACATTTACAACCTAAGATCGACGCATTCTCATGTTTTCTGGTCTCTTACTATGTTTTCGATTGCAAACATCTAAGTGAAACTTTTAGATATTCCGGCTAAAATCATGCGATGTTACAGCCGCTATGCAGTAAATCCGGAAAAATAGCAACTGGGACGTGGCCCGAAAATTGATCCGACCCATACATGTTCGTTTCTTTCTCAGATAGTGTATAGCAGTTAAATTCCAACACCTTTATGAAATGGGCTCAATTATTTTCTATAAACGCTGATTTTATAGTTAGTAAGGTCGCGTCGATCTTCAGTGCCAAGGTCCAGACCCGTCTTATTTAGCTCTGACAAAACCGGGTTTTGTTGTACTCTTCGCAGCGAACCAGGAATGGGTGAGTACCAAATGACAATTGAGGACTTCAGTCAATACTATGCAATCGTACAGGCGTGATGGAATAGTGAGCTGCAAAAGTCATCCCATATTGGCTGAATGGCAGGGTATATTGTCCAGGCCCATGCAACTCTAAATGGTGCAATGCATATTTATCCGAAGCCGCGCTGCGCTACCCCTGATCATCGACGGTCGATCGAGACAAATGGCTAGCGAAGACTTACCTATTCAGCACGTAAATCTACATCTGGAGCCCTACTCGCTTTCTCAAAACTTGAGTTCACTGTTGCATACTATTTGATCGCTAGCTCTGCACATCGTCGTCGCGACCACAGATTTGGGCTCGTTATGCCATTTTTCATCGCTTCCACGACGTCTCTGCACAGCCCTAGTATGTCTGCCGCGCTAAGTATGCACATTTTCTGCCCTGCAATTGTCATGGACTTCTTTTTATTAAGTGCAATTAAAGAATCGATTCGATGATGTCATGCGTCACGACCTGGAATACCCCTTAACAGCTAGCACAGCTTTAGTGCAGCCTCGATCACGATAAGATATGACGATACCCTGACCCTTGAGAACAAGAAGAGGAAGAGTTTTGTGAACTGGTGAGAAAAGCAAGCTCGGCATTTCTTGGATACCTGAATCATTATACTGACAAGCGAGTGGCTCTTCTGGCGGCGAAAATTGGCTCTTTTTTGGATAAGTTTTGTTCGGGTTAATGTCTCGTGCCCTCCAATGGCTGCCGATGTTTAGTGAGGCTCGAGATATATTTTTTTTCGCAGTGGAATTTTCACCTATACTTTTTGCGCTCAACCGCTTGATCTTTATTGGACATTGACATATTTTGGCTTTTATCCACGAAACTTATTTATATTTTCATTGGTTGTTATTCTATTTGGTTGTGATTGTATGTGGTGGTGAAGATGGCTGCTACTGCTTAAAGTCTGAAAAGACTTTCACAGGCACTGTTGTTGTATAACCGCGAGAGGTTACACCAACGACACGGGAAAAAACTCCATTGACCTAAAATCGGTTGAGGAACAGGAGTTGCAAAAAAAGAGCGGTAGAAAAGAGACAAGTAAAGCGTTTGAAAGAGATTGTGCAGGCAGGAAACATGGCTAAAGGCAAGTCTGTCAGCAGATACCCCCCTAGCACGATGCCCCTTGTGGCTGGCAAGAGCCTAGCAAACTACGGGTTCTCCAAAGTATCGACTGGTGGTAGTGATTCTGAGTCATCTGCTTTATCATCAGTAGGTGATAGTGATAGCAGTGTTATGCGAAATGACGGAGACAACGATGATGATGATGACGAAGATGATGACGATGACGATGATGATGATAACGATGACGATGACGATACTGGAGATACCGACGGGTTTAAAAGCGACGGTACTGTAGCTTCGACACCGGAGCTCATCGTGCCGTCCTTAAGAGATACAAATAGTTCAGACGACGACGATGACGACAACGAAATCGAGGATGAAGAAGAAGATGAGGATGAGGAGGATAGCGAATTGTCTGATTCGGAGGATGTCGATAACACACCGCTGACGAAACGCCGGAAAGCGGGCTCAAGGCAATCGACGCCTCTGCCTGTTCCTAAGCGTCTTGATCTGTCCAAAGCTCGGTCTGGCAGCTCCAGCAAATTGCTGGCGAGAGCTGACCAAAGTCGGAAAGAACCTGGTGCGAGTCGCCCACGCAGACAGTCCATCGTCGACCACGCATTTGACGAGCAGTCTACGTTTCCACGGTCGGCAGGGATTTCTGAAAACGACCAGTTTGAGGAGGCTGTAGAGGACGACGACGACGATTTCGAAGACGACTCTCTAGTGGCACTGCTGGAGCAGGACGACAGCTCTGCAGAGCTCGATGGGAGCAGCGAAAACGACATGGAAGAACAGGAGGAGGAGGCGATTGTCAAAGACCTGATGGCAGGCTCAGACACGCTGTCGACAGGATCTTCGCCGTCTCCGTCGATTGCGGAAACGCTGGCAGTGGACTTTCAACGGTCTGGGGACCGCGTCGACGACGAATACGACGACGACGACGAGTCCGAGATGTCTTTTAACGACGACTTTTTCGAGCCCCGAGGCACTCCTTCGCATATATTGATTTCTTCTAATGTGGCCGTCGGGTCTGAAACCGACGACGACGACTCGTATCTATGGTCGTACTTCTTCACGTCGGACGACGAGGCAGAGTCTGCACAGTTCAGCTACGACGTCGACTCGGACGCAAACAACTCGAGCGACGAGACGGACGACGACTTGACTATTCCGCCTCCAAGCCATCGCAAGAAGGTGGGCACTCGTGCGACTGAGATCTTGTCGTCGTCCACGAGGGCGTCACGACCGCCTGTTCTGGGAACTTGGGACCTCACCAGTGAGCGTCCGTTTGGCATCATTGATGGCCTCACCACTCGCACGCTGTATCCGGTGATTATGGAAACAGCTGCTAATGGCAGGCTGTCGGCGAGTGACGAGGTTGACGACGATGTGTTTGTCGAGCCGGTCGCCAACCGGTCGCACAAGCGGGGCAGGTCCCAGAACGGGTTCAAGAGCGACAGTGAATTGAGCGAGCTTGCATTAGATGAACTTATTTATACAGATGAACTGGACGAAGAGGACGGCACCGCCAATAACGACATGAGTGGCACGCCAGTGTGGACCAACAGGTTCAACAGCGACGTTCCCATGTCGGCGTTCAGGAACAAGGGCCTCCAGCCCGTGTACTCGCAGCCGGCCCGCCGAATGTCGTTGAGTCGACGCGACGGACGCCGAGGCGGGTCTCGCGAGGCGGTCATGACGCCTGTCAGGTCTGTCAAGCGACGGATGAAGAAGCGCCTGCGACGGCGCAAGAGCATCAACGAGGACGCCCACAAGGCGAGCCCCAACGCGCTCAATTCCACGGACCTCATTGACGAGCTGGTCGAAGTCGGAGCGCTGAGCCCACTGTTTGGCGGCATATAGGTATTTATTGTAGATTCACTTGCAGTTGAAATGACCTTGTAGATTGTAACTGGCACGACTCAGCAGCACTGATACTCGCTCGACACGATCCCATCCATTGAACTGTGTCTTATCGAAAACAGCTGGATCAGCTGGGTCAGCTGAAATACTTTTTGGCAACTTCACTGCAGTATCCACGCTTCAACTGCGCAGCAGTTGCCTCAGCGCGACGGAGTCGCGAAAACGGATCCCTTTTTTTGTTTTTGTTTTTTTTCCTTTTGCGACTCCGTCGCGCTGTAGCAACTGCTTCGCAGTTGAGATTGGGTCAATTGAGGATCGAGCTGTGCTTTGGGATCTCATTTTTCCCTTTGCGACTCCGTCGCGCTGAAGCAACTGCTTCGCAGTTGAAATTGAGTTTGTTGCAGGATCGAACTGTGCTATGGGATGCTCAGATTTGGGATTCACGTGTGGATTCGCTAGCAGATCGGCTGAGAACAGTACTGTCAATTTTCGTTGTGCTGTAAGTTAGATACAACTGGTTTGTTGCGAGTGCTGTGTATAAACCACTACATGCAATTGCGTTGATTGTGGTGATTATCGACTCGTTATCAATTACTTTTTGCTATGCTACACAAGAGGAGTCAACCGGCTAGACAGCTGGAGCTGCGTCTTCACCGTGTTGGCGAGGTATACAATCATGAGCACGTCCTGCAGATGTGAGTTGAACAGCTTCTCGAGCGTGTCTGGCTCCAAGGACGGCACCAGCGACAGGCTCTTGAGCAGATACTTGCCAACCGCGACACTGGCAGGCGTGGACCCCTCGATGACCCCATTGACGTAGCCGCCTACTCGCTGCAGCATGTCGAGCACCTCTAGAATGGACTCCTCGAGCGCACGCATGTCGCTGATGAGGTTGACGGATCGGGTGTCCGAGTCCTTGGCGTCAGATATGATGTTCAATGCACTGCGCTCGGTGTCCGAGTACCGCACCTCGTTGGGCACCGGCACAAAAATGCAGTTGCCAGCGCTGCTGCCTTTCTCAGAAACGACCCCCACTGGCGACGAGATGTAGGTGCGCACGTCGATGTTGGTGGTGGACGAGGTGGCCTCCACGGTGAGGTGGACTGCCGGGTATGGATAGGTTCCCGAGGCCTGCTGGGAATAGAAGTCCTGTACCAGTCCACTCAGGTTATTGAGCTCGCTGGACGTCGCGTACCACCCCAGAATCACGTCCTTGGGGTGTGCCCTGCGGTGTAGGTGGTACATCGTGCGGTTGTGATCCATGTTCATGATGACCTGGTCCTCAGTTTCGTCATGAGGCACTCCGTAGGCGTTGCGGATCTCGACCTCGAGGCCGTCTTCGGATCGGACTCCCAGCAGAGTGCCGATGACTCGCTGCTGGCCAGGACCCCGTCGCAGCGCGTGATCGAGAATCTGGAACAGCGCCTGTGCGTGCACGATGACATTGGACGGCGACGAGATCGTGGGCGCGCCCGGCAGCGTCGTAGCCTGTCTGGCCAAGTGCAATATGGAGTCGGCCATGGTGATGAAAGAGACGAAATTTTCACCGCCGCATCGATTTTCAGATTAGGCGGCGCGGCTGATGCGATGTCACTATGAAGACGACTGAGAATACAAGACAGACTAAACTGTTGACGAAAACAAAATATCGAAACAAAAGTATCGAAATGGAACTTTCAAACCTCACCACGTCATTGCATGGTATGGTATATGGCATATTATAGTAACATTACCATATTAAACAATGAATGTGCAATCATCGTAGCTGCATGTATGTACAATGCTAAGTACAATCTAGTCGCAGTTGCAGCATACGCCTACTGTAGAGGAATACATACTATACATAAAAGTCATGCAAGTCATGCATATCTCATCGCTGCATCAATAATAGTCCAATTACTGCGTCCACAGCTGTGTGAACAACACGGATCCTTTCCAACTGCGCAGCAGTTGCTACAGCGCGACGGAGTCGCAAGACAAGCCGAGGAATTCCGGTTCGAGTTGGCGCAGTTGGCAGTTGGGCGCGGATATCCAACATTAACATCCATATACTACAGCACAGCTACATGCTTGAATAAATACCACTAGAACCGGTCCGGGAAGATGACAGGCGCCACCAGGGTCCACGCGTAGAGCGCAAAACAGATCCAGGCGCTGACGATCTTGACCCACGTCGAGAAGTAGGTGCGTCCTACTGGCGCAAAGTCGCCCATGGAGTCCTTCTCGACGTTCATGGTGAGCAGCGTGGCGGTCCACTGGGTCGCCAGCACAAAGATCAGGTGGAACAGCACGTAGTTGTACTTGGTAGTGCTCTTCTCGTCGTCGGCGCCGGTGGCAGCTCCCTCGTCGTCCTCCTCGCTGTCGCTGAACGACCAGTTCTCGTTGAGCGCCGACGCCGGAAGCGCGCCACTCTCGACTGCAGACCGCAGCGCCTCTGCGCGCATCGCCGACCTCGAGGGCTCCTGGGTGACCAGCGAGTGCTCGTCGTCGCCCAGCGGCTCGTAGGCGTGGCCCTCCATGCGCGACGTGGTGGTGGCGGCCCTGGTGGTGGTGTAGGCGATTGCCAGGAACGTGAAGATGGCGCCCAGCACTATACTGGCCGTGCGAGTGCCCCGCGACCGGATCAGCGGGTTGCAGCTGTTGTCCGGCTCCGATGCGACGGCCGACATGGTCAAATAGGCGCAGTATATCGACACCATCGCCGACTGGGCGAGCCCAGCCTGGGGGTTATACTCCTGCACAGTCGGATTCACCGACAGGGTGGTGACTGCGACGGTGAACACGAGGTTGATGGTGATGACTGCCTGGTTCATCGAGCAGCCGGACGACGCGAAGAACACATACATGAGAATGGTCAGCACGAGACTGCCAACGTACATCCCCACCGTCGACCCCACCAGCACAAACCGCCACAGGCTCGAGTC
The DNA here is from genome assembly GCA_030569235.1 of Sugiyamaella qingdaonensis. Classification (NCBI taxonomy): domain Eukaryota; kingdom Fungi; phylum Ascomycota; class Dipodascomycetes; order Dipodascales; family Trichomonascaceae; genus Sugiyamaella; species Sugiyamaella qingdaonensis. The sequence continues at coordinate 281,028 of JAJMKI010000009.1, forward strand.
GCTGTCCTCCAGATAGCTCAGGCACGTCTCTGCCCACGAGTGCGCAAAGTCCACCAGCAGCACCAGCCCGATGAGGATGAACAGGAACGACCCGATCATCGCCACGTAGTTACCCCAGAACACGAAAAACGACTCTGGGATCAGGAACGTCAGCACGATCAGCACCATCCACACCACGATCTTGACAGGCCAGTAGCCGTTCTGGAGAGGCGCTCGCGGGTTGCGTGACGAGTGCACGCCGACCAGCATGGCGGCCAGCAGCAGGTGGAACAGCCCGAGCGCAAAGTTGATGCGATGCACCGCCACGAACCCGTAGCACTCCTCGCCCATGCAGGTGATCTTCATGTAATCGAACGTCAGGTGCTCGAGCTTCTTCACCGCCCAGTCGGTGAGCATGATCCACGACAGGATGGAGTTGACCAGAAACAGCACGGCGTAGCCTATCCGAGTGGCAATGGACGACCCACATTTGCCGCCCAGCGAGCACATCGCAGACATCAAGGCCGCTCCGCAGCACGACGCAATCCACGACCCTGCCATCGACACCATCGGGGTGGCGGCCAGCGGAATCGACAGTAGCGCTCCCATTGTGAAAGTGACGAAGTTGAGGGCATTAAAGTGCTAAGCCGTATATATGCGGTTCAGCCGTGCGTGCCTGGAGCTGACAGGGACTCTAATAATATCAGTCTTGCGACTCCGTCGCGCTGTGGCAACTGCTGCGCAGTTGGGCATGGACACTGTAAATGTGGTTGTGCCATGGGGTTGAGCGATTTGTAGAATTGACGGAAATCAACTGCGCAGCAGTTGCTACAGCGCGACGGAGTCGCCGAAAGAGTCTCATATGCCATATATTAATATTAAAAGTTAGTTCCTAACATTGAATAATACGTTGATCACATGTGGCATAGCGATCACACTGGCCAAGCGGAAAAGGAGATTTTCTATTTGACATTTTTCTAGCATCTTATTATTTACGTCTCAGGCTCTGTCTGTACTATGCATGTTACATTACTACTGTACCCGCAGCACTCACTAGCCAGCTGCATAGCTTGGGATACACACGATTACTTACTATCACCACCACTATTGCCCAAAATCGAGGCCCAAAATCGAGGCCACACCACAATTACAAAACAAAACCAAATACAAGAAATAAACGAGCCAAACAAAACAAAACAGAACTGTACTGCCGAATTATCTGCTCATATACCGCCTTCCACTCGTCTATTACTCGTCTATACTCGCCTATTACTCGTTTATTAGAGAGCTCAGCCGTACCACCAGTGAGCTCATTCAAAGTGCTGCAGCTGCAAGTCAAAACTCACAGTTTTAGCCCACTATGTTCAGCAGAGGGCTTAGAACGACCAGCCGTCAGATCGGAGGCAGGTTGACGACAAGTGCGTTTTACTCGACGACACATAGCGATGTGGTGATCATTGGCGGGGGGCCTGCGGGCCTGACGCTCGCGACGGCTCTCCAGCATTCGCCAGTCACCAGGCAGCTCAAGGTGAGTCTTGTGGAAGCAGCCAGTCTCGACCGACTGCGCAACTGGCAATTGGCAGACACGCAGTTCGAAAACAGAGTAGTGAGCCTGACTCCGCGGTCGGTGGCGTTTCTTACAAAGCTCGGAGTGTGGGACCACATTGCGGAGAACCGAGTCAAGAGCTACGACGAGATGAAGGTGTGGGACGGTTGCTCGAGCTCGCGCATTGAGTTTGATCCGTTGATTTTGGGCGAGAATACCGACATTGCATACATGATTGAGACATCGAATCTCCAGCAGGCGCTGCTGAAACGGCTTGTGGAGCTCAATCCAGACACTCAAGTGCTCGAGTCGAGCCGAGTCAAGGCCATTGTGCGCGACCCAGAGCTCGCATGGCCCGTCGTGGAGCTCGAGAGCGGCACCAAGCTGGCCTCCAAGCTGCTGGTAGGAGCCGATGGTGGTAACTCGCCAGTGAGGACGTTTGCTGGCATCGCGTCGCGCGGGTGGGACTACAACCGAGTAGGACTGGTTGCGACCCTCAAGCTCGAGTGGGAAGACTTCCGCAGCGTCGCCTGGCAGCGGTTCCTGGTGTCAGGACCTATTGCGATGCTGCCGCTGCCCGACGGGTTTGCCAGTCTCGTGTGGTCGACGACGCCTGCCAGGGCAGACCACCTCAAGCGCCTGAGCCCCGACGACTTCTGTGCCATGGTGAACGCCGGGTTCCGGCTGTCGCCTGTGGACCTCGATTATCTGCACACGCTCGACAGCGGCATTGTCGACGAGGTGCAGTGGCGGCTGCAGAATACCACTTTAGAGGACGAGGACAACAGCATTCCAATTCCGGTGGTGGACGTGCAGCAATCGTCGCGAGCAAGCTTCCCGCTCAAAATGAAGCACGCAGACAGCTATATAGGCGACCGGGTGGCGCTGGTGGGCGATGCTGCGCACACTACGCATCCGCTGGCGGGCCAGGGACTCAATATGGGCCAGAGCGACGTCGCCAGCCTCGCAGAGGCCCTCGAGACCGCTGTCAACAGGGGCCTCGACATCGGCACCCCGCTGGCACTCGAGCCGTACTGGAAGCAGGCGTATTTCGCCAACCACGCCAAGCTGGGCGTCGTGGACAAGCTGCACAAGCTGTACTCGACCGACTGGTGGCCAGTGGTGCAGCTGCGCTCGTGGGGTCTGGACGTCGTCAACGACATGCCCGCCGTCAAGCGGTTCCTGATGGCACGCGCGTCCAATTGAACAGCCTGAATAGAGTCAAACTGCATGGATACAAACGCCATGGACAGCGATGAACAGAGCGAACTGAGCTTCCACTGAGCTCAACTGATCTTCACTTATCTCCGTCCACCTGCATAGCTGCACCTCTAGTCCCAGCCTAGCCTGCTTAAATTAAACGACGCACCACTCTGTGCTTGAGCCACACTAAATTGTACATGGATATCGAATCTGAGCTTATCATCCTTCTAGTCCAGCAGTGTCCACGACCAACTGCGCAGCAGTTGCCACAGCGCGACGAAGTCGCAAAAACGCATTGACAAAAAGCATTATCTTGCGACTCCGTCGCGCTGTGGCAACTGCTGCGCAGTTGGTTGTGTGGACTCTGGCGACGAGCGCCGCCGATGGAGGTCGCAGCCCCACGCCCAATTAGGCAGCAAATGAACGGTCTGGAATTCCTTATCAGTGGGCTTAAATATATATAAAGACGATGAGAGCCATTGGCGGCTGCAGGCGACCCTAGCACTGGACACAACAGGATTCGCACCGTATATAGGCGAATGGGCGTGTTATTGATGAGAGAAGCACATCATCACAATGTACCGGCAGCAGTGCCTCCACCAGCACCGGCAGCGCGTCTGGCGCCTGACGCAGTGCTGCTGGATAAGCTGCAGTCGCTGAGAGCCATCATCCAGACGCTGCGCGACGAGTCCGCCGAGGAGAGCCGTGCTGACGGCCGTAGAGCGTCCACTGCGACTGCCGAATCTAGCTCGTCGTCGTGCGATCTGTCGTCGTACACGTACGAGGAGTTTTGCAACGATCTCGACATGGACGACATGTACACTCGCAGAATTCTAGAGCTCCTGGTGAAGGAGACTGCCAGTCGCCGTGACGACCATCCCGACCAGCAGCTGTTTCGCCCTAGGTATATGAGCAGATGATGGATTGGCGAACACGGTTTACTTGAGATCGCTTGAGAACAGTCGACCAGTCGACCAGTTGGATAGGACAGTCGAGCATTTCCATTGGATGCAAAAGTCGAACATTTCCATTGGATGCGACAGTCGAACATGTCCGTTGGATACAACAGTGGAATATTCCATTGCATGCAATAATTGACTTGAAATTGCACGCAAGGAGTTGAATATTTCTATCGGCACAGAAGTGGGCATTTATATCGAGTGCACCGTCTAACAGTTCAATTATGACATTTTCCATTTTGGGTACGACAGTCTCAACATGTTTATTCAACACAAGTTCGACCACCCCTACACCTTCGACTATTCGACTAAATGTAACAGTGGGTGAGCACAATTGGATTGCACAATAAACATTTTAGGCGAGACGACCGATTGGCTTTTGACATCCTATGGCTCACATTTGAGACCAATATTGACCATTGAAGTGACTTGTTGATCGACAATGTTCTACTCAGACGGTAGTATCGTGAAATTTTGCGGGCCTGAGATGATATTAGTGCCAGAAGTGGTTTGTCCTCAGTTTGAGATGGTCATTAAACACCTGTAATATTACGGAACACAGCCAGTGGTCCTAAAGGGATAGCATATTAACATGAATATAATTTTTCATTATTGAATTTTTTGCTCGTAGTCTTTAACATGTCTAGCGACTCCGTCGCGTTGTGGCAACTGCTGCGCAGTTGAGGCAAGGACACTGGCGATGAGTACGCAAACGTCACGCTGTGTAGTTGTTGGCGATGTTTTGTGAAGCCAGTCCATTAACAAGTTGTAGGCTTTTTTAATCTCCTTTCTAAACAATGCTGGCTTCTTGTCTTAAGTAGCTATCCCACTGAAGAGTCATTCAGCGACAATCATCAAAATCAGTTCTTAGAAGTGCTGTAAATATTTACATACTATAATGCGTGTGAAACTAACCTCACATCTGTCGAATCAGATGCCAGTGTCCTCGCTTCAACTGCGAAGCAGTTGCCACAGCGCGACGGAGTCGCAAGATGCCGAATTGGCGATATTCGCATTTGAAAGTAGCATTTCAACATGAGTATAATCTTTCATTATTAAATTGTTCTTGCTTGTAGTCAATATATCACACTAGGACACCTGAGATGCAGCTAGAGCCGACTCTATCACCGACTCTATCACTCTATTATAAATAGGGCCCTCTCATTAGCCAGAGTTCGTTCCACCAAACTGCCTCGACAGAAGCTCTCATGAAGCGTTGCTGGTCAGCGCTCAACTAAAAATGCCCTGCTCTTCCGGACGTGTGTTGGACAGAAGCCAGCAGACTCCAACAGAGTAACTGGTGAGCCGGTTCCAAAATGTTGTTCTACTGCCTGAGCTTCTCTGCGAGCCTGCGCTCAGTTGCGTCGCGCACTTCCTGGCGCAAGCCAGCAACGTCTGTCTGGCTCGCGTTGTAAGCAGCCGTCACCTGGTTGAACGGGTTGTCGGGGCTCTTTTCAAACTCCTTTCGGATCAGCTCCTTGTACTGGTTGAGTCGCAGCCCTGGATGCTCCTGCTTGAGCTCCGGCAGCCGGTGCTCTTCATAGGCAGCAATGGCTGCCTTAAACCGTCGCTCCGGATGCTTCTCGACGGCCGAGTTGGCACCACCAGAGGTCAGCGACAGGGCATCCAGTGCGTCGTCAATGCCTGATGCGCTCAGTGCTGTGTCCTTGCCGCCCAGGAAGTCGTCCAGGTTGCCCTGGCGCCTGGATGCCACCTTATCGGCTCCACGCTGTTTGCTCTTGACAGGCTTTGCCGGCAGCGACGCCTCCTCCTCCTTCAAGAGCGACTCCCGCTCTGCTTTCTTGCGCGCAGCCTCGGCCTTTTTGGCGGCCTCAGCCTCCTTCTTGCCCTTTCCTTTGGCACCGTCGTCCCATTCAGCGTCCTCAATAGCAGCTTCTATGGCAGCCTCGTCAGCGCGCTTTTTGTCGGCAGCCTCTGCCTTGCGAGCATTGCCCTGAGCCTGCCATTAGCACATTCAAACCCGCAATCACCAAATTACTCACCTTTTTGGAATTCTCGCTCGCACCTCTCGTTTTGCCCATGCTGCTAGTGAGTCAAGTTTACAAAATCATCTCATTAGTTATCCCCAAAACAACTTTAAGTACAGGGCATCCTATGGGTACGGGTCGACCCCGATCTGGCAGGACCTATATATCGATAATGGTTATATAGTAACAAGAAGAAACAACCACACCACCTAAACAGATGTGTGTTTCTCATATATCTCCTATCTAGAACTCGTGAAGGGCAAAAGGTCGGCTAAAAATGCCTCTGAACCTACTTACTCACAAATCGTACCATGTATACAATGCTCGCAATGTAGAGCGAGTACGGCGAGACGAAGCACATGCTCGACAACAGCAGGTATCTGTCCTCGAAGCCAGAAGGGCAAGCGAGCGAACAGACAGGACTAATAAGTTGAGACAGCGCGCCAAACAGATCCATGAGGTCGACAGTACAGTGTCAACAGCTTCCCAGACGACTGCCCAGGACGGTGCCCTTGCTGAAACGACCATTGCAACTGGCGAAATGCCAAAAGCCAAACATAGCCACGACCCACCACAGAAAAGAGAAGAAGAGGGCATCAGGCTGGCGAGCTTCAAAGAGCCATGGTATGCCAAACAGCCGGGCCACCAGCCCAACCACCTCAAATCATCTCACAAGCAGGAGCGATCAAAGGCCAGGCTCGATCCCCTCGCGTTCATGAATGAAGCAGTCAAGAGAACAGCCGAATATGAAAGCACCAAGCAGCACAGAAAGCGGACCCGGACACTTGAACCTTCAACAGGGAAACGGCACCACACCAAAGTCAACGGTAAAAATCAGTAAACTCTGTGAGCTGGTCCTATTCGTTCTATCTTCCCGTCAACAAGGAAACGACACCGCCACCACAAACATCAAAGGTAGTCAGTAAACACTGCGATCTGGTCCCATTCATTCCAACTCAGGTTGTTGGGGCCCAGCCACTGGGACGGATCCACCGACAGCGACGAGTTGAAAATGAAATCCAGAATATCGTCCTGGCCAGCTTTTTTAGGAGCTGCTGCAGTCGGCATGTTTTCGACGATAAGCTTGCGCAGAGCTGTCTGGAAATTGGCCAGCGCTGCTGCCGATTTTGCTGCCAACGGGCTGAGGTCCACCAGCGTAGCTATGAGTGTCAGCGTCTTTTCGAACTGGCGGTATTCCAAGCAGTCAAGATCACCGCCTATTATGTGCTGAGCAGCGGCTATAGCTAGCACCACCGCACCGTGAAATGCGTAAAAGACCCCCAGGCCCCTTACATAGACGTGGAACGGACTGTACGATGGTAGAGCATGGGGTCCACAGAACCGTCCCAGTCTGTCAATTATAGACAGGGCTGCCGTGATGCACTTTTGCCTGGCGGCTGGCTGGAGGTTAAAAAAAGGTCGGTGCAGCAGCAGCAAGTTCTGGTCAAATAGGTTGCATAGAATGTCGTGCTTGGCAGATGCAAGTACGGTATACCCGCGATTGTTCCTGTAGGGAATATCCCAGTCCTTCATAGTCAAATTGACTTTGTCATCCAGAGCCACCACTTCGTCGTAGGTCAGTGGCTTCTTGTTCCTCATGCGTGAATAAACGGTGGAGAACAAGTTGCACAACATCACTTTTGTATTCATAAACGTCATGTGGGTGATCTGGTCGGGTCCAACTGGATCGTACACGTGCTTTGCCAGTAGATAGTCGTTGGTGTTGAGAGGCAGCTCGTAGTCGGTGGACAGCGCCAGGGCAACAGATGGCCTGCCAAACAAACAGCTCTGCAAGTTGTCGAGCAGTAGAATGCCTGCCCAACAGCGGTGCCTTTCTTCGCGCTGGATGACGTCGAGGTCAACGTCGCGAAGACTCTCGTTACAGCCCAGAGACAGTGCCATGTTGACGATCATGCCAAACATCGGCCAGCTGGGGCCGTAGTCGCCGACCCGGTGGAAAACCGAGTCCAAAACTAGCAGCAGCGTCTGTACAGTGGTAAGCGAATAGTTGATCATGAAGTTGTCAGCCACCAGGCAGTTGAGCGAGCAGATGCGGAAGTGGCTTGCGAGTTTGACCGAACTTGTCTCTACGTGGTAGTCATATTCCATCTTGAGCGCCTCGAAGCTGACGTCGTCATCGCCGAGAACCGACGCTGCCGAACTGAAAAGCGCAAATACGAGGCCCAGAAATGTCAAAGAGACGTCGGGAACAAGGCTTGCGTCGAGGTCTCTCCTCATTGCAAAATACTGTTCCTGCACTCTCGGCTCGTATATGATGTGGAACAGATTCGAGCATACGCCGACGTACCTGTTGAATAAGTAGTCACAAACCGCCACCGGAGGCAGCTGGTCAGCGAGTTCGTCCACAGACACTGGCGAAGACCCGGTATCGACAAAAAAGGGAAAGCTTTTGCCCAACAGGTGCGACGAATCGTAGCTGTCGACGCCCGACGACGACGGAGAACCGAACTCGCTGTGGAACGCGTCTTTGAGCACCTTGACTTGGCCCTCGAGCGCATTCCACTGCAGCGACGGCACAATGATCCTCCCCTGAGAAAGCATTTCCCTGTCATCTACTGCTGATTTCAGCACTGGTAATGCACTGCTGTCAGAACGAGACCCAGGACTGTACGCAGGGGAAACAGCTGGCAACCTGGCAGCACCGGTTGACGAGCCGGAGGTCTCAGATTTGCGCACCTCGTCGAGCAGGCGGTCTATCTGGCGAATGCGCTCCTGCATATCGCTATATATCTCTTTTCGCTGGCTGCGGGAGCGGTTGTCGTACAGACAGGTGTCTGATGCCTTGCGCCTGACACACTGGGAGCAGGGCCTTTTCCGGTCGCACTTGAGCTTCCGGCGACGGCACTCCGTACAGTTCAAAGGAGTTCTGATCCCTCGCGGTTTCTTGGGGTGGATATCCATGTCGTCGTCCATCGGATATGTCAGAAGGTATGCAGGTAATATCTCGCAGATCAGTCAACTAGCGACCACCAGCGACCCACCAGACACAAAGACGGTTCGACAACCACAAGAAAAAATTAAAATCAACAACCGTCACTAGAAATGACAACAGCAAAGCCGGTTTTCGAGGAATTTATATAGTGTTCTGCTCGGTAGGGGCTGCTTAACTGAACAGAGAGTAGCCGGATAATTAGCTGAATTGGGATGCATCGGAGTTAAGCCGTATGTAGTACCAGTTGATCGCCCACTAGTCGTATAGAGAGCATCGAGCGTGACACAGCACACAGCACACAGAACAGTACAGCACAGCACATCGACAATCACATACTTGGCAACTGTGGTATTAAATAGAGAGTATTTTGGCAATAAAAAACAACAACATAGATGTCTACTAACCAAAGTTCTGATTTTGTGGCTGAAATATAAGACTACAAAGACAGTAAGTCAATTTCACTTGGCAGACTGCACGCTGTGAGGTACCGAGCCGAGCGGTAGGCTGCATTTCCACAGTGTAGCCATCTAGTTGGTATAGACACAACAGCAGCACTCGTATAGGTATCGCAAGACATAAACGGCACCACCCAGCACGCTGATGAAGGCCAATCCGCGGAATAGCTGTACAGTGTGGGCAGGTCATGCCATTGTTCATGTGTTTAATGCCAAATGTGACGAGCTTCTGCACCTCGTACGCACAAAGCAGCTCATATCTCCCGAAGTAGTAGTACAAACGAACAGCAGTCGAGGTGGCGAGCGTAGCGTTTATATTGTAAAAACGTCGATATTCCTACTGCTGCGACCAACGCTCCCTCACGCTGTAGACAGAGCCGGCGGGACGACCAGTACCAAAGGTCGACCGGTATCGGCGGGCTCGTACTCATCGGTCACGTCAAGATCTCAGCTGTCAACGGCGCTGCAGGACCTAACCTCGGGGGATGTGCGTCGATAACCTAAAGTGGGGCGCCTAACCCTTGAGCTGGGAGGATGAAAAGCGAGAGGGTTAAGCACCTGGCTGAACGAGCAGCACCCGACGCCATCCGTATAGCCCTGAGAGCCCACCAGCAGCGGGAGACCAGCAGGTGGTGGGCAGGGTGCACCTGGAAATGGGCGGGTGCGCAGTGGCGAGCTTATTTGGGGCGGTCGACCCAGCCTGTATATCTGAGCACGGCACCGGCGGTGGCAGCACCCACTGCATCGCTGTAACGGGGCGCGCGGCGGCGCCGCGGCAGGGACTACCGGCGACCATCGCTGTAGCGGGGGCGCGGCTGCCTGGCGGGCTGTCTTGACCGGCCCAGCGTGGTTTTGCGATACCCCATCGCTGCTCCTCCAGTGGCATTTTTGCTTGAAAACCGACCGCTATTGGCACTCGCGTCCCCCGCCGTCGGTACTGTGGGCCAGCCCGTGCAATACGTCGCCCAGCCGATCTCGACAGTTTTGGCTACCCATCGTGTGGTGATCAGGTGAGCTGAGTGGTTCGCGGTTTAGCAGTTGGAAACCAGACAGTCCAGGACCTTAGACAACGCCCGACGCCATGAATATCGATAACCATCCCGTGCAGGCGGGCTCGGGGCCCTACGCGGTGGTCCCAGGCACCGGCACGGCGCTCAAGTCGGAGAAGGAGCTGCTGAATGCCTACATTTACGACTATCTGCTCAAGCATAATCATGTCGAGTCAGCCCGGTCGTTCAACCGAGAAGCGGACGTGACGTCGTTCCACCGGTCGCCCAACTCGCGCACGTCGACGCCCAAGGACGACAAGCTTGCGTCGGCAGTGAATGGCGATGGCTCGCCGTCAGTGATGGTAAGTTGGTGTGGTGTAGCCAGTCAGGACCAGACAGCAGACAGACAGAACATACGAGACAGAAGAGACACAAGACAGAAACAGACAGAAATACAAGACAGAAATACAAGACAGAAACACGAGACGGAAGAACATACGACTGAAGCAACATGGAACGGAACAACATGTGATGTTTCATGTTTCCACAAAGCTGATGTCAGCCCTGCTAGTCGTCGTCGCCTCAACTGCGTGACGGAGTCGCAGGAGTTCCTTATTTTATCTTGCGACTCCGTCGCGCTGTTGCAACTGCTGCGAAGTTGAGGCGAGGACTCTGCAGCGGGTTTTGCCAGGGTGGACCCATATGGTCGCTCTGGCACTGCTGTGCTGTTTCAAACTTGTCTACGAACCTGCCAGTCGACATCAGAGTCCTCGCCTCAACTGCGTAGCAGTTGCTCCAGTGCGACGGAGTCGCAAGAGAAATATGGCCTGAGGTCTCTTGCGACGGCTGTGGCAGCTCGTCTGTGTGTTTGGTGCTGTTCTACTGGCTGCACGCAATGTCATATGAATGTTTAGCTAACTCAGAAAAAGAAGGACGACATGAACGGGTCGCTGGACGGCACCAAAAAGGAGGACGACGACCTGCCCAAGTCGTCGGTGCCCATCGACGCCCCGCACGGGTTTTTGTACGAGTGGTGGGTGCTGTTCTGGGACATGTACTCTGCGCGAGGCACCAAAGGCGGAGGTTCACCGTCAGCCCAGCAGTACGTGCAGGGCACCACGCGGCTGCGCCAGGAGCAGGCAGCACGAGCGATGCAGATCCAGCAGAACGCCGTTTCGAACGGGATGCTCAACGCGCACGGCCAGCTCATTGGCCAGGGCGGACTCGTGTCGTTCCCGCAGGCTGCCAATCCCGCCCAGGCAGCTGCCATGCTCAACGCTCGCGCCATGAAAGGAGGCGCTGCGGTGCCTATGGGGCATCTGCCCGACAACATGTCGGAGGTCGAGAAACGCAACCAGCTGGCCCGCCAGGCGATGCTCAACAGTAGACGAGGCCTTGGCGGCGGCGTGATGCCCAATATGAACCCCCAACTACAGGCGCAGCTTCTCAAGCAGCAGCAGCTGTTTGTCCAGCAGCAGCAGCAGCAGCAACAACAACAACAGCACCAGGGCCAGCCGGGCCAGCCAGGACAACCAGGTCAGCTAGGACAACCAGGACAGCCAGGACAACCAGGACAGCCAGGACAGCAGGGGCAGCCAGGACACCCGATGGGCCATCGCGAGTCGATTGGGGGCGACGACGTGGGCAGGTCGCACTCGCCGACCCCGCAGGCGCAGTCGCCATCGAAACGGCCTCGCCTGTCGCCCGACAGCGAGTTCGCAGGCAGCCAGGGCCCTGCTGGACGGCCTATGAGCGCTGACGGGCAGCTGGGGTCGCAGATGCACCAGTCAGGCGTCGTAGCGACGCAGGGCCAGCAGATGATGATGGGGTCCGCGCCTATTGGCCAGGGCAACCCGTCGTTCACGCCCCAGATGATCGCCCAGCTCAAGTCCGCGCAGGCCCAGAACCAGGCGGCAGCAGCAGCCCAGCAGCAGATGCAGCAGCAGTTCCCGCAGTACAGCAGCGCCATGGTGGGCAACCAGCGCGCCATGATGACGGCAGCAGCGGCGGCAGCAGCAGCTGGCAAAGTCGTGCCCCAGGGCATGATGGCTGGCGCGGCAGCAGGTCCCATGGGGTCGCCAATGGCCCACCAGGACAGCCGCCAGATGCCGATTTTCCAGGTCGACGGCTACAGCAACGGCATGCGACTCCCGCAGGGCCAGCCAGGCGTCGCAGGTGTCCAGCCAGGAGTGCAGCCAGGCCAGCCAGGAGTGCAGCCAGGTGTTGTTCAGCCTGGAGTCGTGCAGCCGGGCCAGCAGGGCCAGCACCAGGGCATTGGCGGCAATGCTTCAGCGCTGCAGGACTACCAGATGCAGCTGATGCTGCTGGAGCAGCAGAACAAGAAACGGCTGTTGGTGGCCAAGCAGGAGCAGCAGGATGGTAAGCCTCTGGAGGCCGGTCCCGGAAACGGCATACCACCAGGCCAGCAGCCGCCAGGACCCCACCGTGGCGTCATGGCACCCAACCAGTTCCAAAAGCAGCAGCAGCAGCAGCACCAACAACAACAGCAACAACAGCAGCAACAACAGCAGCAACATCCACAACAGCAGCAACAACACCCACAACATCCCCAACAACAACATCCACAACATCCACAACAACAGCAGCAACATCCACAGCAACAGCAGCAACAGCAACAGCAGCAACAGCAGCAGCAGCAGCAGATGGCCATGAACAGGATGGGGGTCGCGTCGTCGCCGTCGAGCGCACCTCGCACGACAACGCCTCGGCTCGCCAACCAGCCAGGGCCGGTGTCGCCTATGACGGACGTGCACCAGCGGTCGTCGCCCCAGGTGATGCACGCAGGCGCTGGCGGGGTGCCCAATGCTGGCGCTGGCGGTGCTGGCAGCTACAACAACGGGTCCAACATCGGACTCGACTTCAACGTGATGGTGGGCGACATGAACGCGCCAGTGATGCGCCCGTGGGTCATTGCTGGCCAGCCAGGGACCAACGGCCAGCCAGGACCCCAGCCAGGCGCCAACGGCCAGCCCAGCCAGCTCCGGGGTGGCCAGATGGTGTGGCAGCAGCAGCAGCAGCCCGGCCAGCAGGGCCCTCTGGGAGCAGCTGGGGCAGCAGGAGCCAGTTCTGCCGGTGGAGGGCCTGGCCAGGGCCAGCAGCCGCCGTCGCAGGCTGGTCGCATGCCGCCTCCTCAGGGCCTCGTCACGGCAGCAGTGGCGTCCAACAGGACCCAGCCGTCATCGCCCAACCTCGCGAACCCGCCGACGCCTACCCAGGCCAACAAGACGCTCTCCAAAGGCAAGAAAGACGCCGGAGGCGCCTCGTCCAAGAAACGAGGCAAAAAAGGCGCTGGCGCGCCTGCGACGCCCATCGCGTCGGAACCTCCGACGCCAACAACACCAGTCACCCCGCACAACCCGCCCAACGCGTTTGGGCTGGGCGCCAACCCCGCTGGCCACGCCAAGAGCGGCCCGTCCGGCCAGCAGAACGGCGCTGCGTCGTCGTCGGGCGGGAAGAACCCTGCAGAGGTTCCTGCGTCTGGCGCTGGCAACCCGTCGCTGCTGTCGATGGCAGCCAACTTCTCGGGCCAGCCAGGCCCGTCCAAGGGCGACGACGGCGGCGACCCCGCCGACACGGGCGCCACGGGCTACGGGGACAACGACAGTTCATTTTTCAACGACTTTGGCGCCGGCAACGACGGCGACCTCGAGCTCGACTTCGACTTCGAGAGCTTCCTCAATACTGATGCTTGATTATTTATTTGTATTTAATTTCTTTGTTTTTGGCGACGGTGCGGGGCCATACGGTGTCAGCACAGTGTAATATAAAAAGAATTGGACTGCTGGGTCAATAAATTTTGGACTGCTACACACGATTCTCTCTGATCTTTCATATTTTGTCTTGCCGCTGGAGCGACTGCTGCGCAGTTGGGCGTGGATACTAAACTACATTGAAAACTCCACAATCGCCAATGAAATTGAATTTCACCCAACTAGCAATAGCACTTGCCGTACTTTATCTTGCGACTCCGTCGCGCTGTTGCAACTGCTGCGCAGTTGAGGCATGGACACTTTAAATATTCGCAGTGAGGATCCATGCATGCTGCTCGCAGCTGCATAGCGACTACAGCAATATAACTCCACCACAGTTCTCGCCTCAACTGCGCAGCAGTTGCTCCAGCGCGACAGAGTCGCAAGATAAAACAAGAAAGACCGGGATTCTCTTGCGACTCCGTCGCGCTGTTGCGACTGCTGCGCAGTTGAGGTATGGACACTCTAGATATGAGTAGTGAGGAATTTAGATATGAGCAGTGAGGAATCCGTGCATGCTGCTGGCAACTGCATAGCGATTACATGCGAATAATAACAGCCACAGTCCTCACCTCAACTGCGCAGCAGTTGCTCCAGCGCGACGGAGTCGCAAGATAAAAAAAAGAAAGAGACCGGAATTCTCTTGTGACTCCGTCGCGCAGTTGAGGATTGGACACTCGAGGTGGGCAATGAAGAATCAATGTATCCTGCTTAGCGATTACACGAGTATAACAGCACCCAGTCCTTTGGATGGACACTCTAGATATTTGGAATCAAGAATTATAAAGCGAGTATACATTCAACAGAGTCCACGCCTCAACTGCGTAGCAGTTGCTCCAGCGCGACGGAGTAGCAAGATAAAGTTTGGGGGCTGCTGCTGCTGCTGCGCAGTTGAGATGTTTTTCCCCTGCATATTTCTCCCCGCCTCGGCACCTGCCTCATGTGGCTATCAAAACAATAGGAGCCCTAACCCGGAACATTCTTCTATATAGTCAGACCGAACGCCTTGGCCAGTCTTCTTGATCAAAGTTCATTCGACTTTTTTTTCTGCTTCGACTGGCTTGGTGTGGTGAAAGCATCGGCCATGGACCCGCCGCCGGATGCGTCGTTGGATGGCGACGACGACACGGCACTGTTCGACGGACCACTTTCCCAGAACTTGTCGGACACTGGCGTGTCTGACTGGGGCATTGATTCGTTCGACGACAGCGGTGGTCGAGCAGCGACCAGAAAGCATGACTACTACCAGCCTCTTGGTGCCACTTATAGGCACCCAGCAGGGCTCGGTAGCTCGGTGCGCAAACGAGTGGTGCGGGCGAGCTCGCAGCCGTTTCCGCTGATGCTGGCAGCTGGCATCACGGCGCCCCAGGTGCGACGTCAGCGGTTCATGGAGCTGGTGCGCGCAGCCGTGAACCCCAAACTGGGCCACCAGGAGAACTCCAAGTTCATTGAGCGGTTCCGCTACATCGTGGTGAGCTCGCAGCTGCTGGAGCCCACCGTCAGCGCTGGTGCAGCAGCAGCCAGCGCCAAGGAACGCAGCCACAATATCCTGTTTGGCGACGCAGGGCCGTGGCAGACGCTGAAAATGCACAACAAATACTGGACTGGCGGGGGCGGCTGCGTCGTTGTGGTGGCGATGCTGTTGACGTGGCAGGTCAAGTCGGGGTCGCTGGTGCGCGCGATGCGGGTGTCGGCCCACGACGAGCAGGCCAGCCAGGCGTATTTCCGCAAAGAGGCGGTCGTCGGGCTCGTGGTGGCGCTCTGCGTGGTGCTGTTTCTGTTTTCGCACTCGCGGCGCCGAGTGGTGCGCATGCTGCGCGCCAAGAGTATCGCCTACGCATCGTACTTCGTGGAGCACAACCGCCAGCTGGACACAGCAGTGTCGAAGTGCCTGTCGCTGATTCAGGAGGTGGACCTCCTGAGCCTGGGATACCGGCCCGATCTCGTGCCGGCGTCATCTCGAAGCTCCAATATTTATATTCCAGCATCCAAAATCGCTGCGTCCAACTACGCACGACAGATCCGGACTGCTAAAGCACTGAGATCTGCACTGTCAGCCACGCTGTTCCTCGCTGCCAGCGCCTACGTCGACGCCATCAGGGGCTGCATGGCCCATTGCTCGGAACTGGACCTCCAACGCTATTTCGACATCTACGAGCTAGAGGGCCCACAGGAGGAGTTTGGGTTCATTATGAACGACGATTTTGTAGGGTTCGCCAAGCACTGGAGCGCAGACCAGTTCTACGGGTCTCAGGGCGCCCATGTGTCGCTGCAGGCGCTCCGCCATGAGTTCTACAGATTGCATTTTCTGCGACGAGCATTCTTGTGCTGTCTCTTGTCGATGAACACCGCCGGTGAGTGCACCAGGCACGAGCTCGCCAAATGGTCGACAGTGGTAGACCACCTCGAGATGTGCTCAGGGCTCGCGATGAGGTTGTCGCTGACCATTTCCAAAGACAGCCTCCTCCCCAAAGACGACAGCGAGCAATTAGGCGAGCAGTCGTCTGAAGAAGGGTCGGCGCAAGACGAATTCACAAGATCCCGCCAGGCTCGCGTGAGCCGGCTGCTGACGCCCCTCCAGCACTTGCAGGCGCGGATCCACCTTTTGCATGACGACACTGACCAGGAGGACGAGTTCGACAGCACCTTCAACATGCTGGGAGACGATATCCAGGAGCTGCTGTCTGTGTGGCAGTCTATGAAGGAGAGCAGTGAAGGTTCAGACAGCAGCAGCCGGCCTTTCCAGCGTCGTCACAGTCCGTCGTACAGTCTCAGCACATCTGCGACGCTCGTTGATGACAGAGAAGAATTGCAGGTGCTCGAGTCGTCACCCTCGCAGATCCTCCCGCACTACGGATCCATCGGCCCAGACAGCAGGAACTCGATGACGATACTCGAGGGCATTGTGGATACCGACCACAAGAGTCGCCGGGTCGTTTCTCGTGGAGCACGCATCCAGGCCATGAAGCAGCATCGCGAGGCCGAGGCACAGCGCAGAAGCGTTTCCGCGCAGCGACACAACTTCGTGCTCGAGCTCGGCAACGTTTTAGACCGCCGACGCCAGCTGTACGACGAGTGAAGACAACTGTTTCCTGTTGCATGAAATGGTCGCTGCTCTACATGGTGTATTTATCCTTCTTTGATGAAACACTTTTTTAGCATGATTTAATTTATATAGCTTATAATAGCAGCGGTTAGCGCGTTTGTCATTACAACATTAGATATACATCGCCAATGCCATCTTGCGCGACTCCGTCGAGCTGTAGCAACTGCTGCGCAGTTGAACCACGGAAGTGAGTTTGACGGATGTCAGTGTGACGTATTTCCCGTATGAAGTGGAACAGTGGAACACACCCGCTAATCATCAAAAATCTGCTGCACCATTAAAATCCACATATTCCTAGCAACACTTATAACTGATTGCAACAACGCTATCTAATTATATCTAACTATTCTACCTCAATTGAATCCAGAGCTTGCGAACAAGTACAAGCATTTTGCATATTTGAATTGAGCCACCAATACACATTTTCGCTCTACACACATATCCACACGATCCACGCCAACTGCGCAGCAGTTGCACCAGCGCGACCAAGTCGCAAGACAATAATCCGATTCCATATTTATCTTGCGACTCCGTCGCGCTGGTGCAACTGCTGCGCAGTTGGGCGAGGACTCTGGCGATATCCATACAGTGTGTGCAGAGTCGAGAGCGGTATATATTTTCTACATGTCTGATGCACCAGTTTCATGACTTTTGCTGAATTACATAGCTCCATTACATATATAGCGTATATTAATTGAATGCACCACACTTGATTCAGATGATAGAGGAGGCCCCGATACTTTTGCCAGCGTACGCCTCCAGACCCTCGCCAGCGTAGCTCGTGAAGGGCGACACCTCGACGTCGCTGTCGCAGTGAGCACCTGCTGCTTGCAGCCAGCGTCCCGCCTGGGCGAGCAGGTCGCGGCGACACGTCTCTGGGCAGTCGTTGGCGGCACCGCTGGCGTTCTTGAGCGGGCTGAACTCGTCGGCTCGGTTGACCTCCAGACATGCAAATTTATCGAAACCGAGGCTCGGAAACACGTCGAACACAAACTGCTCCAGCTTGACCCCGTTGGGCGTCGCCGGCTTGGCCACCACCTCGCCAGTGGCCAGATCGATGTAGGGTACGCGCTTGATGGCGATATGGAACGGCAGGTACGTGGTGTGCCAGTTGAGCAGGAATTCGGCCGAGTAGTAGTGGTTGACGATGTTGGCGGCCCGCAGCTTGAGCAGGCTGCTGTCGTGGTCCTCGGTGGCCGATGCAAGCTCAGGGGTGATCTCCGAGTACTCGATGACTGCCGGTGCGCTGTTCTTGGACACAATGAGCCCAACGCTCTCCGAGGCGTCGCGCTTGCGCACCACCTTGGTGGCGATGTCGACCTTCTTTTCGGCAGCGTAGCCAATGAACACCGGGTCGGCGACCCGCACCAGGCAGTTGTCGACGCAGTACGTGTGGACGTGCTCAATCCCCCGCTGCTTGATGTCAAGCAGTATGCCATTTTTGTCTAGAGCGCTGTAGATGCCTCCGTTGCCATCTGGTGCCACTGCCACCTTGTACGTGTCCTCCATGATGATCTTGCCGGCCGGCGTCAGGCACGGCAGAATGCCCTGCTCGAAAAAGATCACGTTGGCCGGATCGAGGCCAAAGTACTTGTGCTCGCGGAAAAAGTTCTCGATGGGCTTGCGCGTGGGTCCGCTCGTCATGATGTACCAGGGAATCACCACTTTGGACGAGCTGGCCGAGCTGGCCTGGGCAGCCAGCTGCGACACCTTGACGATGCGCTCGGCCTGGATCTGGAACAGGCTCTTGTGAGAGGGCAGGCCCACGTCGTAGCAGCCCTTTGGCGTGGCGGATCCCAGACGGGTTCCCTGGCCTCCTGCCAGCAGCACGACAGCGACTTTGTTGTCGGCAATCGCCTTCAGCCCAGTGGCTCGCCATCTGGCCACTACAGCCGGATCCGCGTCCAGCAGCGAGTCCGACGCCGACTTGGGCAGCGGGGAAATCACGTCCTTGGCGAATCGAGCGTCCGATCCGGCCTCGGACGCTACCTGCGACAGCGTGGAGCCCGCGATCTCGGTGACTTTCTCGGGGTTTATCTGCTTGAGCTGCGACACCAGCTCATGGCGCTGCTGCTCCGACAGCTGGTCCCAGAACGTGAAAACGTGGTCCTGGCCTGCCAGCCGGTACTGCTGGCGGATCTGGGCGTAGTCTGGCAGAGTCATGACGAGAATATTGCTGACAACCCGAAAAAAGACCGAACAAAATACCAAAACCAAAAACCAAACAACCAAAACACCGGGAGAAAAAAATACACAACCGAAAACCCGAGCAATCTAGTAATGCGCCAGGTTAGGAACCGGGGGATTTATGGTGCGACAACTGCGACTGGTGATATAGCAGGGCACCGCCGAGGTTCGGAAATGTGATGTTGTTGTCAGAGATGTCCTGTTCAGAGGTTTCCTGAGCAGAGGGATGCCTGTGACGGTGGGCATCCCCAGCTATTTATATGCGCACCACCTCGTGCTAATTTAGGCATGCCATGCATGGCGCTCGACGGGACCCGACGGTGTCGGTCGCGGGGGACCGGTTTGGCCGCCAAACGCGGGCCGCTTGTGGCCGAACAGTTTCAAATATGCCACAGCTCAGGTCGAGATAGTTGTGGGCGGTGTGCTCTGGCCAGCGGGCCCGCCAATGGGTGCTGGAACTCGTGTTGTTGGAGGCATTCCGTCATGCCCCTGAGCAGCATGCACCTCATCTGACAGCGTTGGGTCGTTTGGCTAGGGAGGACACCGGCCAGGGCTAGGGCCGCACCCGATCAGGCGGTTTGTTTTCTTATGCCCCAGACCGGCATACGCCTATTTTTAGGCGCGCCGCCTGCACGTCAACGGTGGGCAATATACGGCCTGCCGTGACTGGACGGCTATGGCAATTGCAGGAGATCAAACTCTAATTTGGGCTCGCTGGCGACGCACTGGACTGACGTAATGTGGTGGCAGAACTGTATGGTGCTGGAACTTAAAAGTGGATGTTGCGGTTGTGTTGAATGCAGTACGGACGAGCAAGGTGTCTTATAACTACACTTCGCTGCAGTCATCATGTCAACTTCGCATAGCAACAGTAATCGTAGCTGCTGATTCGTGGTCAATCGGAAGTGTATCGTTTATCCGCTGCGATGTGCTGACGATCCACAGATAATATACGCGTCGCACACAGCTAATTTTACCCACTGCTGATCCACACTGCACTAGTAATAATGCACTAGTAATAATAGCTCGGTCGATCGATTCAGCCATGCCAACTATGTAGGAATCAATTCTGTAGACTACTGATTCATTGATCCCGTCAGTCTCCTGCTTGTTCTGTTTTCGAAAAAAACGAAAACACTAAGCTGGTCGTGCGACTCCGTCGCGCTGTAACAACTGCTGCGCAGTTGATGCTAGCTTCTCGTCAATAGGCGCATTTTTATTGTACGAAGCGGTTAAATAGAGTCGAACCACCAGTATCCATCGCTCAACTGCGCAGCAGTTGCCACAGCGCGACGGAGTCACAAGACCACCGTTTGCAAACAGCACTAGACTTCATACTCAAAATGATAGTTTATATGACTATTGACTTATCCTGCTCCATTCTTCGTGTATATGTGCTCTAAAGTCCCGACAAGAGCTTTCCAATTTCAATCAGCTTTTCTTCACTGTATCTCAGTCCCACGACGCCCAGATTGATAGGTGCGTTCTCAAAGCTATAGGGACTGTCGTACTGCTCGTGCACAAACTTGTCCATTTCACTGATAGGCGTATACTCGTGATCCACCTTGTCCACCGCCGGGTCCACCTTGTCTACTGGGAACACCAGTACAGGATAGTCGAGCAGATTCCATTGAGCGGTATAGCCCCAGTATTTTGTAGTCCGGTGCTTGGCAGCTACTCCTGGAAACACCGGAGCAATGACGGCATCCATGATGTCTTCTCCGGTGGGATTGTTGTATTTGCGCCAGTACCGGAGATAGTCCTTTCTGTACTTTTGCTTCTCGAGATTCCAGTGCCATTGGCCATGCATGTCGAGTGGCTTGACATTGGTTCCGCCCAGAACCCATTCTGTCTGCGGACACATAGGCTCGCCTGTGGCTTCAAGGGTTGACAGCGTGTCGGCACCACCGTCCTCAAAATACAGGGTGGAAATGATCTCCCATGCCTTTGCGTGGTCGTAGGGCTTGTAGTCAAACACTTCGACATTCGGTAGTCGTTGCAGCTTCTCCTTCACAGAGTGTAGTGCTCTCGTTATTGGCGGATGTGGGGTCACTACTTCGTCAGAAAACAGAATGCCAATCCGGAGCTTGCTGTGAGCAGGTTTCTTCCACTCAATGGCAGTAAGCGTGGGGTCGACAAGCCACGGTTTAGCGTCGACCACCGTCTTCATGACCAGCTCGAGCGTATCGAGCGATCTGGTTAGTGGGCCAGTCACCGACAGTATACTCTCGGAGCCCATCTGGCACGAAAAGTAGTCGGCGGTGGGAATTCTGCCCACCGTCGTGCGCATGCCGTAGATGCCGTTGAACGCAGATGGGCAGCGAATGGACCCGCCAATATCCGACCCCAGGCCCACTGTCGATGCATGGATCCCATTGATGGCACCCTCTCCACCAGAAGAACCTCCACATGTCAAGCTGCTATTGTACGGGTTTACAGTCCTTCCATGGGCAAACGATTCACACTCGAGCATCATGAGCGACTGCGGGTTTGTAGTGCGAATGAACGGCACAGCCCCTGCCGAGATCAAGATATTCACAATGTCAGCATTGTAGTCGACCACCCTGTCTAGGTAGCACAGCGACCCGTGGGTCACTGAGTGTCCTGTGAGAGGGATCATCTCTTTGAGTGATACAGGCAGACCCAGCAGCGACTTGCCAGAGATGTCTGCAGACTTATCCAGAGCCTGTGCTCTGGCCAGCGCTTCCTCGGGCAGGAATTCATAGACGCAATTGACCAGTTTTGATGCCAATACAGCTGCATGGAAGTATGCTGTCAGTACTTCGACACAGGTCAATTGTCTGGCCTTGATCAGCCCGACCATCTTGGCGGGGTCCATTTCTGTTATTTCGGCATCCTTGGCAGCCAGAGTGCTGCGATACAGATCAATTGGGAATTTTGCCGGGCTGCCAAAGTCTGTGACTGAAGAGCCAATGGCAGATGGCAGCTGGTAATATAGCTCGGCAGTGTGGTTGTCAAACGGGAACAGCTCAAGTGTTTTGGCCAGTGAGCTTTGGTAGATGGCCTGTGCCTTGACTGCAAGAGTCTTCCAGTCGTCGGTCAGCATGGTATCTGTTTGATGCTGCTGCTGCTGATGCTAATGACGAGCTCAAATTTAAATTAGAAAGTGCCTCCATTATATATATTTGCGGATAAGCTTGGCGATAAGGATGCACCAGATCCGGTTAGCGGCTGTTTTACAGTGAGACAACTTTGAGGGGTGTAAGAGTGCCTATAGGCGTATTATATCAGACTTGTTATGTCAGTTATCAGCACAATTGATTTACAGCCATATGAGATTTGCAATTGTTGCAAAATAATGACGTCTCGTTAAAGCAATAGTGGAATTGACCCATTCAGCGGTCTATTTTTCAGTCTGTCTGAGTCCGGACTATCTGCACCTTTCCCAGCGGAGCACCCTACCCGCTAACGCGCCAATCAGCCAACCAATCCCGCGAAATACATGACAAGTCATTAGTCTTCTCCGACCGCATGCAGTTTCCAGCTATGTTTAGCGATATACATAGCTGGATATACATATACAAATCTAGTTATTGTTATATAACATTAGTTCAGTTGACTAGTCAGTTAATTAAAGTACATCTATTTGGTCTAGAGTGTGTCTACGCCCAGGAGGGTTAGTGTGCTGCTGGTTTGACAGGTCACGTTCATAGACCGACAGGGACTGGTAGTATAGACGCCGGGGCCACAAATAGCAGCAGCAGTTTGAATGAAATTCCCAATTCATCTCTGTCTGTCCCTCCAGAGATGTCTTTATCATTGGCCGAGTCCGGCCGTCGCCAGTGGTTGGCCAAACACCCGTCGATAGAACTAGCAGCAGATAGAGGTTAGGCCATGCACGGTACGGTACCTTGCAGCCCCATCAAGCCCATCCATACCAAACCAGGCACGGCATGGCTGCGTGCTCAGAGGCTGACGCGAGCATAGCGACGGCCGATCTCAAATCATATTCGCCAATTGAGTCGGCCTGGTCGCTGTTTGAATTTTTTTTAAGCCCTGTACAGACTGTGTCTCAATGCGTGCTGTTTTGATTGCTTGGCGCTTCATTGCAGCAGCATTCTTGGCCCTGGAGTCTGCTTGGCCGGGAGTCTGCTTGGCAGAGAGTCTGCTTGGCATCGCCTAGGGATCCGCTGTGAGCAGGCTGACCAAGCACGCCACGGTTTCGCAACCACCACATTCACGCCGCTGCTTCCATTCCGCGTTGCCGCCCCGCCCTCGGCACGATTGCACGCGTGTTTTGGGTGGTGGCCAACCCGGTGGCCGGCTGGTGACAGCCTTGCTACCCCTGAAATATTGGTGCTTGAATTACGAGCACCATGACATCACGGCGCGCCTTGCGGCGGGACCCTGCCCTGGCAACTCGGGCCCTTATTACTATATTGGGGATGGGCCCGCGGCGACCACAGGCACGGTGCGGCCGATATTCTCAAAACGGGTAAATGGCCAGGCACCGATCGGCAGTTGCACACCGTTCCAGGTAGCAATAGTAGGCCAAACTCCGATCCAAATCGCTATATGGGGGTAGGCTAAGCCGTGGCGGCTAATCCTTTAGGTTTTTGCTACATTAGGTCTGCGTTTCTTCTTTACTGACAGTGCCTGGTGGTTCTATACAGTAGACGACCCGTTTCCAAGTCGCTCCCGGGGGTACAGTTTGGCCGCTTTTGTGATCCGCTGCTGCGCTTTGTAAGCCTCTGTGCCAATTTGCATCGCCATCGACCCTGCACGTCTGTGTGAAGCTGAGCACGGCGGGTTTTTTTTTGTTTTTTTTTTCTGCTAGACTTTTTGGCCCGTCAAGACATTCTGACACCACTTACTTCTCGCTTGGCAGTGTAACCCCTCGTGGATGGTGGATATCTGAAACACGCGAACCGGTTTGCAACAGTTGAGTCTTGTTCGTGTTCTTATTGTCGTTGTCAGTGCGTCGTTTCGCGTGCAACAATGGCTGCCGTAATGTCCCAGCCACTGGCGCTGGCTCCTCACGACGAGGCCTACAAGGCAGTCTACGATATAATCCGCAGTGGCGACGAGCCAGTGGCGTCGCTGGCGCTGCCAGGACCTGATTCACGGGTCAAGCAGCTGCTTCTGGCTGAGCTGTCGCGGGCGATTGCAGCATCAGCAGCATCAGCAGCAGCATCATCTTCATCAACAGTGTCTTCACAATCGCCACCGACAGCTTTACAAGCACCAGCTTCACGAGCAGCAGTAGCAGCAACAGCAGGTGCAACGTCAGGAGGCGCCAATGGCGATGCAACAGCAAACGGGGTCAAAGGCGATGGGCTGCTCACCAATTTGTACTCCAAGGTCCAGCAGCACCAGGTGCAGATCGAGTCCAACAGGCAGACGGTGATGTCGCTCGAGTCGAATCTGTCGCACGCGCGCGCACTGGTGTCGGCGTTCACCGACTCGATCCATCCAGACCACAAACGCGTGGTCGACACGGACCTGCTGGATCGCGAGCTCACAAAGTCCCAGAACGCCAACCGCGCGTTCCAGAAAGCGCTGCGCGAGATTGGCGAGGTGGTGATCGCAGTGGCCCAGGGAGACCTGTCGAAGAAGGTCACTGTGCACGCCCAGGAAATGGACCCCGAGATTGTTAAGTTCAAGGAGACTATCAACACCATGATGGACCAGCTGCAGCGGTTCGCCAGCGAGGTCACCCGCGTAGCCACCGAGGTCGCTGGCGGCACGCTGGGCGGCCAGGCAGAAGGCGAGGGCACTGTAGGAGTGTGGCGGGAGCTCACCGACAACGTCAATGTGATGGCGTCCAATCTCACGAACCAGGTGCGAGAAATCGCCGACGTCACTCGAGCAGTCGCCAAAGGCGATTTGTCGCGCAAGATCAACGTGCACGCCCAGGGTGAGATTCTCGAGCTCCAAAAGACCATCAACACCATGGTGGACCAGCTGCGGACGTTTGCGTTTGAGGTGACGCGAGTGGCTCGCGAGACGGGTGTAGAGGGGCGTTTAGGTGGCCAGGCCCAGATTGACGACGTCGAGGGAATCTGGAAGGAGCTCACGGACAATGTCAATGCTATGGCAAGTAACTTGACCAACCAGGTGCGTAACATCGCCAACGTCACTACTGCAGTCGCTCGTGGTGACCTGTCGCAGAAGGTGTCTGCCGACTGTAAGGGAGAAATCCTCGACCTCAAGTCGACAATCAACAAGATGGTGGACCGACTGCAGACTTTCGCGACTGAAGTGACCACTTTGGCAAGGTCGGTGGGTACTGAGGGTATTCTTGGAGGCCAGGCCCGTGTGGAGGACGTAGAGGGTGCCTGGAAGGAAATCACCGAGAACGTCAACGTGATGGCGTCCAACTTGACCACCCAGGTGCGAAGCATTGCCCACGTCACCACCGCAGTGGCCCAGGGCGACCTGTCGCGCAAGATCGATGTGCATGCCCAGGGTGAGATGCTGGCGCTCAAGTCGACCATCAACAAGATGGTGGACCGTCTTCAGCTGTTCGCATCCGAGGTGACGCGAGTCGCCAAGGATGTCGGTATTGACGGCAAACTAGGTGTCCAGGCGCAGGTTTCTGACGTAGATGGACTGTGGAAGGAAATCACCACCAACGTCAACACTATGGCTGCTAACCTGACGACCCAGGTGCGAGCATTTGCCCAGATCACGGCGGCTGCTACTGACGGTGACTTTACTAGATTCATCACCGTCGAGGCGAGTGGAGAGATGGACGCGCTCAAGACCAAAATCAACCAGATGGTGCTCAACCTGCGCGAGTCGATCCAGCGTAACACGGCAGCCCGAGAGGCCGCCGAGCTGGCCAACCGAGCAAAGTCCGAGTTCCTGGCCAACATGTCGCACGAGATCCGCACGCCCATGAACGGCATTATAGGCATGACCCAGCTGACCCTCGACACCGAGCTCACCCAGTACCAGCGCGAGATGCTGTCCATTGTGCACAACCTGGCCAACTCGCTGCTGACCATCATTGACGACATACTAGATATTTCCAAGATCGAGGCCAACCGAATGACCATCGAGAAGATCGCGTTCTCGCTCCGAGGAACCGTGTTTGGTGCGCTCAAGACGCTGGCTGTCAAAGCCAACGAAAAGCCGCTGGACCTTGTGTACAAGATCGACAACACCTTCCCAGACAGCCTGGTGGGCGACTCGTTCCGGCTGCGCCAGGTCATTCTCAACCTGGTGGGCAACGCCATCAAGTTCACCGAGAGTGGCGAAGTGGCCCTCAGTGTGCGTAGGGCCGACGACCAGTCTCTGGGCACTGGAGACGAGATGATGATTGAGTTTTGTGTGTCTGACACGGGGATTGGCATCCAGAGTGACAAGTTGGACGTCATCTTCGACACGTTCTGCCAAGCAGACGGGTCGACGACTCGAAAGTTTGGCGGCACCGGACTTGGGCTGTCCATTTCAAAGAAGCTCATCAATCTGATGGGCGGCGATATCTGGGTCACGTCCATCTATGGCAAGGGCTCGCAGTTCTACTTCTCGATAGCGCTCCAACCGGCGGGTGCTGGTCTGACCCAGCTGCTCGAGAGCATCGCGCCTTTCAAGAACCATTTTGTGCTGTTTATCGACACCGTTCACGATCCAGCAGTAACTGCGCAGCTCGTGGAGAACATGGCTCGTTTGTATCTGAACTGCATGGTGGTACACTCTGTGGAGTCAGCACCTCTTCCTGAGAACTACTCAGGCCCCAAATTCGACACCATCATTGTCGACACGCTGGAGATTGCCACCAAGCTGCGCATGCTCAACCACCTCAAGTACATCCCGCTGGTGCTGCTCAATCCTTGCATTCCGCAGGTCAACCTGAAGCTTTGTCTCGACCTGGGTATCACATCTTACGGCAATACACCGTGCTCGGTGCACGACATTGGCAATATCCTGCGACCTGCCCTCGAGAGCCGAGCTGCTCCCTTGAACTCTGACGGTGCCAAGCAGTTCAACATCCTGCTGGCAGAGGACAACGTCGTCAACCAGAAGCTGGCAGTGCGCATTCTAGAGAAATACAAGCACCGCGTCGAAGTCGTCGAGAACGGCCTCGAAGCGTTCGAGGCTGTCAAGCGCAAAAAGTACGACGTTGTGTTAATGGACGTGCAGATGCCGGAAATGGGTGGGTTCGAAGCGACTGCCAAGATCAGAGACTGGGAAAAGCAAAACATCACCGTCCGTACTAGAACGCCGATTGTTGCGCTGACAGCCCACGCCATGCTGGGCGACAGAGAACGGTGCATGCAGGCGCAAATGGACGAATACCTCTCGAAGCCTCTCAAACCCGCGCTGTTGGTCCAGACAATTAATAAGTGTGTTCACAGTGTCAACCAGCTCAGGAATCTGGCACTTGGACCTCCTTCTGTTTCGAAAACTTCCTCTAAGCCCAAAGCATCTGTATCCATACTTCCGGACGAGCCAGCCAACAACAAAAACAACAACAATAATGATAATAATGCTAACAACAACAGCAACAACAGCACTGTTGGTGCCGGCTCGGACGCGACGAATGCTGGTGCGTCTTCATCGAAAAACCCCACCGTTTGAGCCTACGATGTATGCATATTATTATGATGTTTTTTTGTGATATTTATTGGACGATGTTATTATGGTATAGCTGTACTAATGCAATTCTTTTCTGATGCCGTTAAGCAACACTGTAGCTGTCAATGCTCCTACTGCTACCATGGAGCTTGTCGGTGTGCTTGGATATACGTTCCAGGCGTATTCGTACATGAGCCAGATTGGCACTATTAGAGGTCTCGTCAAATAGCTGCCACCGGTGCCTGTCCACAACAGATACGGCACACTCCAGTAGAACCAACTGTAAAACTGATAGTGCAATGATCTGGCAAAAAGTACCCCAATTACATTGGACAGAGCCAGAGCCTTCAAGGTAGAAGCGGAACTCATGAGACGCTTGTCATTCCACCAATTCCAGCAGAAGACACTCAGCACACTCAGATGCAGCACCACAAGTGACCCGGTGAATTCGCTCGATGAAAACGTGATCTCATCCACAAACTTCCAGTTCACCGACCACTTGTACAGGAACACTCTGGAAAACTCGAATGCCCTCGACAAGTACGAAACTGGATGCTGTCTCAAAAAGGGCCATCCAGCAATAACTTGGACTGCCGCCATTGGTATACCTAGAAGAACGCTTTTCTGGAACCCAATGGCTCGCCAATAGATAATCCCCGCAGCAGGAAGATAGAGCAACGCATTCATCTTGACAGATATGGCGCTGCTGAACAGAATCGCTGATAGGACCCAATAATGAGCCTGCATCAGTGATACTGCCATTAATGAAAACAATGTCGCCACGCAATCATTGAACATACGAAGCACATAAATACTATGCAACCTCTTTGAAAGAATGAGCAGCGGCAACACATAAGGTGGGACATTTGCGCGAACGTACAGGCGTAGCACCAGCGCTTGGGATGTCAAGTATATGATCATGAATACATATTGGGCTTTGAGTATATTTGTCCCCTCATTAGTCAATCGGTATAAAGCCCTGAAAATCCACACATGTCCAGCTGGATACACCAGCGGTCCTGTTCCCCCAGAGATCAGCTTATAATCGAGCTCTCCATCGGAGATTTGTCGAATTTGACTCATGTAGGCCTCCCAGTCTATCTCCGTATAACTGACCTTTTGAATGATGAGAAAGCAAAGCACAGCATCTGCCATCCACAACATCATAGCTACCAATGGCGAATACCGCCGATTCGTGAGCAGTGGCATCCTGGCCATGGTAAAGGATGAACTCCTTTTGATCTTTTCAACGGAGCACGTCTTCCTCTGGACGTTGCGCGTCAGATGTTAGGTTCAAGGCCATCATCATCTTCACCATCATCACCCCACACACACACACACACACACACGTACATACTTATCGACTTTTAACTAACGTATAACGATACGATGAGTGTTTGGTCGACGCTTGGGACTGTTGCACCGTACCACTTACTGCTCTACTCCACGCTTTTTGGAGCGACAACTTACCAATCGTTTTATGCGGGAATCGTAGCATACCGGGCTTTACCGCTCAATGAATTTGCCAATTTACAGAGCCGTATATTTCCCACCTATTTTGCGTTCCAGACTGTTGCTTCGGCAGTGCTGTTACTGACACCACCATTCAGCTTTGGATTGAGTGTCTATGCTTCTCTTGGAACTGCTCTGGTTGGCTCTGCAGTTAACGCTGGATACCTTGGGCCAAAATCAAATGCCATCAAGAGACAGCGAGAAGCGCAAATGGAACTTGAGGGCAAAAACTATAAAGACCCTACTGCAAGTGATGACATGAAGAAGTTGAATAAGAAATTTGGTACTGTTCACGGAATCAGTGTCTTGCTCAATCTTTTGGGATGGGCGGGTTTAGTGGCTTACGGAGTACTCTTAACTGACGGTCTCACTGTCAAGACGCTACGAAAATAATCATCATTTCTTGATGAAATTCAAAACATAGTTTTCTCAACTCTCTCACTATCTATATTTATATATTTGGAATCATTTGGTAGCCCATACTCTGTCCAAGTCGACGAACTTAGGGTCTGTAAATAAATGTGCCAGCTCTGCTGCAAAATCTGTATTGTGCTGCGTTTCAACTCTCATTGTATCATTAGAAGGAGTTTTGTTCATTGTTTCAAAATCTGAAGCAAACGACGTTTGCAAGAATGGCACCCGCGATAGCGGACTGAATTCGTTCAAAATAAGATGCGCTGCTGCTGGGTCGTCATCGTTATACACAGCACAGCTGATGTCGATTCCTTTGCTGTGCTTAGAGTGACTTTGCTTGGCGTGCAGCAGGTTGTCTGAAAGCTTCAATGCTAAATTTTTATCTGAGTTTTCAGTGACCACTACCCCCTTCCATCGCGATGCTATTTCATCCAGAGACATGACTATGTCCTCAAACTCTTTGGCTATCGGCTCCTCATAATAGACAGAATGCGCTAACAACGCTCTTCCAGAGATGAATAAACACAGTGCAAATTGCGGATTAGTTATTCCATTTTCATTTACTCGCAAGAAGTCAAGTGCCATTTGAGACACTGCTTGAGCAGCCGTCATACAAGTCCAGGCCGAAATCCCCTGAACTGACCTCACAACTGAAAATAGCCATTTTTCTGATGTATATGCGACATATTGATGAAGCAATATGACACTGGCATTATGCGTGACATGGGCGAGAGTCAGATTTTCATCGAATATGGGCTTTCCACAGTCACTCACAGTGCGCGGTACGATGAGCTTCCATTCATGGGGAAGATTTTCCTTCCAGTTAGCGAGTTGAGTATCGAGTTTCCGAAAAGATTGCAGCCAGCTCTGATATTTCTCAGCGTTATTTTGCTGGACTTCATACCGCAGGTAGAACCGCGCTACCAGGCTCAGTAACTCAGTTGCCTCCACACAATACGCCAGACCACCCAAGCTAGCGATCTCCTCGTCATCTTCAATATCGCTTGAATTAGCCGAAGATATCAACCGCTTCGTCTCAATATCAAAATATCTCGTTTTCACCCTGGTTCCCATAGTGAAAAAGTGGCCACCACATGGTAGCTTCCGCTTGGTATCAGCTGAAGTCAAGCTAGGGTTCCAGCCGGCACTTACTGAGCAAAATCGGTCCAAGAAGAAAACATTCCAAAATACTCTCCGCCGCTCTTCTTCCTCTATCCAATCTTGCGGTGGCTTTAAAAATGAAATCCGCTGAAAGAGCCTTTCGCGCTGGCTATTTTGAACGTCTTCGTATTCAAAAGACAATTGCAGATGTTCAACAACTCTTGTGATTGAATCCACAATGGCCCAAGTCCGCGGTCCCTTCCCACAACCGATAGAGTCAAATGCGACAATAATCAATGCCTGGATATTTTCAACCGAGTACGACTCCATGCACTTTAAGATAACTCGTTCTCTGCAGGTGCTTACCAACAGATCTCTATCATCGGGGCTGCCCAATCGCTCGTCGTCGATAAACTTTAGTGCTGCTACCACAATGGCCTCCACAACAATGGAAAACTGCGACCCTTCTCGAACATTTTGCTCGAATGTCCCTCTATGCAGCATTGGAATCCACGGATGTATTATCTTAAAGTAGAAAGATACCATCGTTACAATCAAATCCCTTGGTGGTTTGAACTCCTTTGTGTCAGAGAACCAAGACGAACATTCAGAATGCTTCTCACGAATCGCCTCATCTCTACTGACTTGACGCGGCACTGTATCTCCCGTGAGTTGTTCTAAAAGACGCTGCTGACGAGATACTACGCTCTCCAACCGTTTCACCCTACTTAACAGGCTTCTGCGGGTGCTGTCTCTAGATTTCGCCGAGCTGTCGTCATATACACAATTTATCGCCGCTTTCGTGCAGTTACTGCACGACGGTTTCTCCCTGGAACACCGACGTTTTCTGCGCCGGCAAGCCAAACAGGCTGGTGAACTTTCGTTTCCATAGCCAGCTTCTGGGCTCGTTGATAAGCTTTCGTCCATGGTAGGACATTATCTCGTATTGATTGTTACACCACGCACTAGTAGGGTGGGCATCGGCAGTGAGAAATTCCTATTTCGGCAAAACGTGGGGCAGTATGCCGAGTGATATGAAAAGAAAGTCGAACCAAACAAATGCAATAGTGTACTAACAGAATTATTTTGTTGAGTATTTCCACTCTTTTCGTATCCGCAACGGCAATGCGAATTGATATAATGTTGACTGTATTCCTATGGATCCTGTATTGGGAAGTAGAATGTAATAAAATATAAGAGCCGTTAAGTGGGGCATTCCGCAGTGTGCTTTAAGCAGAATCATAAGAGAGAGAAAAGCCATAGTACAGCATTTGCTCTCGAATGGTTTCATATCTGAACTGCTGTATGCTTTGACCCACTTTTACATTGAAATAGTGAATCGGTGACTATGTAACCCTTTCATTGAACCATTATTCCTTCGGTCGTACAAACTGTCAGTCATCCTCATCTGAACTTCCCAAAGCTTATATTATTTATCCGTCTCGGTACAATTGAGTTTGTTGAACACATTCAAGAAAGGTACTAGTGATGATATGATCATATCAAAATATTTCGATTGTTATGTGTCACTTCTCATTATATTCGCTGTGGCCGGATGCATCGCGCTTAAAATATTCCGAGAGCTCGTCTTCTCACCCGGCGAAAAGCAACATTGGAGAAGGAAGTTCCAAACAACTAGTCTGGACACATTAATCGTTATTGGACCATCAATTGTTGCTCTGAGTAATTCAAGGAGATCATCATCACATCATCCGACCGTCATAGTGGGGGTTAGATGTGGCTTCAGGAGTAATTATTACCTGAAGTGGAGGTGCAGCGGCGGACTTGCGGGGTAGCGCCCGCTCCGCCCGCTACTACTGATTAACATAGATTGCCATATAACTATAAGATATCTCCTCATTGCATTATTTCCTCATATAAATCATCGAAATGGTTACGGCAGCTGATGCGTCTGTAGAATCTGGCGCAACTGCAGTTTTGGAGCTGCCAAAGCTGTACGCTTCTGACTACTACTCTAAGGTACTGACAGTGGCTCACAGAGCAAGCAGCAGCGACAAGATTAAAGAATTTCCTCACTGTACTGCTCCTGGAGATGGAAAGTACGTCTACCAATACACTCCAGGCAATTGGTGGACATCGGGGTTTTTCCCAGGTCTCATTTGGCTGCTTTATAGGCGATCGTTGACTGATGACAGTGTTGGTGAAGATACCAGAAGTGAGCTTCTGAAACAAGCAACACGGTGGACGGCTGGAATCGAAGAGCAGAAATTCAATACAAAAACCCATGATATTGGATTTCTCATCTTTCCATCCTTTTATCAACAGTACACTTTGACAGGAGATAAGCATGCACTGACAGTGATAGTACAGGCAGCCGAGTCCCTCATAACTCGATTTAATCCTACTGTTGGTTGCATCCGCTCTTGGGACACACAAGCCAATGGTAAGAACTATTCATACCATGATCCGAATAGGGCCTTTCTGGTTATAATTGACAACATGATGAATCTCGAATTACTGTATTATGCCTCATTGAAGACAGGCGACTCTAAGTATGCTGACATCGCCAACATACACGCTCATACCACATTGAAGAACCAATTCCGACCGGATGGATCCAGCTACCATCTAATTGTGTACAATCCTGAAACTGGTGATGTTATCGCGAAGCACACCCATCAAGGTTACCGAGATGAAAGCTGCTGGAGCAGAGGACAAGCATGGGGACTACACGGTTATGCTCTCGCGTATAAGTATACCAAAGATACTACGTTTCTGGAGGCAGCGAAACGACAGACAGACTATTTCCTCTCCAGAGTTGAAGACGACGGGGTGGTTCACTGGGACTTTGATGCTCCGAAGCCTGCCGTGTGGGACGTTTCAGCGGCAACCATAGCAGCATCTGGAATGGTGCTCCTCCAGCATTTGGACAGCTCTTTGAATTATAGCAATCAGGTTTTGAAACTTCTGAGCTGTGTCACAGCACGTGCTACGAGTCCTGAAGGATCTGATCCTATTTTAATCCACAGCACGGTGAATAATAACGATTCAGCGAAAGAAAGAATCGCTGACGTTGGTCTTGTGTACGCCGACTACTATTTCATAGAGGCAGGAAACAGGCTACGAAAGCTGGATAATTCGATATAAATTAATAGGTTAACAGATAACATTTTATAGCTTTGAGCTTTATACAGATCATTTCAAATTTTAACACCCTCAAGCTCCAGAGCCGTCTTCGCTCATCAACGTTTCGAGTGGACATGAATGGGTTTAATGACAATATCGATCAACATATATGAATGAAAGGCTCATCGTACCTGGAATTCATCAGTACCTCTTCGGTATTCTCGTGGTTACCTGGTTCCGCGCTTGATGATATGGGGTCGTGCGGGGTGGGGTACAAAATCGTCCGCATGCGGGGTGTGGGGAAAGAAGGATCAAAACTGAGGGGAAAAAGAGGGGTAAAGTTGATATGTCAGAGACATATTCAATCTGATTTACCAAGACTTCAAATGTCAATTACATGTCAATCGAATAGAGATGGATATCGTATAGACGCTGGAAGCGTCATGATTGAGGCTGACGGTTGGATTTCTGTAGGAGATATGTAGTTACTACAGCGAGCAACATGCAGTTGCTACACGTAAATAAAAACTCTGATATGAGACTTTTGTGAATGAAGTTTAATAATAGAACCTAAATGAGAATCACCCATGATGTTACAATAGCGAACTATGTGAAAGATGAAAGCTTCTTCACGAAGCTCAGCTCATCTTCATACGGCTGGGGCTAGGAAATTTTTTATATGCAGCCTGCAATCCCTGAAATTTTCAAGTTTTACACCAGCTTATAGCCACAGAGAATGCCCAGTCCTAGAAGACTGCCCGGCATTTGGAGTGCTGGCATAAGAAGCTACAGCACAGAAGCCGCGGTCAAGACCCCAGCTAATGTGCGAGCTGGTTTGATTTTAAGTCGATCCCCAATAATCACTCCAGAGTTAACACCTTTCGAGCAGGCCTACTATAAGTATCAAGATGAGCTCGAACGTCGACTGATGTGGACTTTTCCGGCGTATTATTATTTCAAGAAAGGATCTCTTCGAGAAAGACAGTTTAGCATGGCCCAGCGAGGTCCGGTACCAAAGCATCCCGGAATCTGGTATCCACGAGGAGCACCGGATATCCAGCATAACAGAGAGCGTCGTTACAAGCAAGAGATCGTGATCCCACGCCAATCAGAGAGCAACGATGGTTTGTTTGGATCTGACAAGCAAGATGACGATTCATTATCAAGACCAATTGTCAAAAACCCACGGAAAACTGAGGCTGATTCCAAGAATGACACAACTTCGCTAAGCAGGTCACTCGACAGAACCTTGTATTTAGTAATTAAGGAAGCGGAGGACAGTAGTTGGGAACTCCCAGCATTTTCCCTGGAACCCAAAGAACCTCTTCATGTGGCAGCTGAGAGGGGTCTTCGAGAGCTTGGAGGTGTCAACATAAATACTTGGACCATCTCAAATACTCCAGCAGGCGTTCTGAGGTACAACAGCAATGGCAAAGCTAAGGCTATCGTAGCAGCATCTGAGGCAGGTCCGGAAACGACCAGAGAATTCTTTATCAAGTCGCATGTTCTTCACGGCCAGTTTGTTCCCCAGAAGGGACTTCAATTTGCGTGGCTTACGAAAGACGAGCTTAGCGGTTCTGTAGAGCCTTTGTATTATGAATCTGTCGCTCCCTTGTTGAGCGATCAATAATGTACATAGATAAACTAAAATGCTTTTTTTTTGTAATTATCCCGACCTGTTCCGGTTGTAGTATTGTACAATGTATTTACTTTTCGCGGAACTAGAATGTTTGTGTTCTGGCGCCAAATATACTAATACCTGCTGCTGGATCCCCAGAAAATGTAAGTTGTGGTTTGAGCGGATGCCAATGTGCGTAGGCACGAGAAGTTTCAGTATCTCGATCGTTGCTGATCGCGGTGACACTGTGCAGCGTATCTCCAGACTCAACGTCTATAATGTGGATTGGCGACTTGCCATCTGCTGCTGCTGCGAGGTAGCGTCCATCGTGTGAAAAACTGACTGAGGTTATTGACTGCTCTATTTGCGAGAAGGTTCTGATACAGATCCATTCCCGGGTATCCCATATACTGATGATTGCGTCATTCGAACCGGCTGCTATGTATCTTCCTCGGGGATCAAACGCGATGCTGGTAATTGTGGTTCGATGGCCCCGCAGCGAGTGAACGACTCTCAATTCGTGGCTACCATCCTTCATCTCGCAAATATTAAACAGTCGGACGTTTCCACTGCCTAGACCAGCCACTAGCAGGTCAGATCCATTCGACCAGGCTAGGTCAAACACAGCATCGTTCTCTTTATAAGTAGCTATAGTGGACAAATCAGAAGCACTCAATAGCACAATATTATCGTTCCGCAATCCGACAGATATATACTTTCCATTTGTCGCGTAAGATATCACCAGTGCGTCGTTTTCAAGTTTGGTGGTCTGCAACACTTTTTTACTCTTCACATCAAAAACCTTTATTGAGCCATCTCCAAAGCATGCCACCAATTGATCGGACCTCAAAGGATTCCAGCTCATGTCTTTAGCATCGTTGGCACGAATGTCTATGGGATTGCGTGCATCTACCGGGAAAACATAGATCTGCCTGCTCAGAGCGGCTACCGTGGTTCCCACATTATTCCATAGCAGTTTTTTTATCGACGTACTTCCTCTCGCCTGTATTTTATAGGATGATGTATTAAACAGACTAAAGTCTGGAGCAGATCCCACTTTCCATGGGAAAGGAATCTGCTTGAGAGGTCTCGGTTCGCCTGACATCAAGCACAGATCAGATTGGAGCCTCAGAATTGTGAAGGGCGCATATAAGTATATTTGGGTTCATATTTCATCTGGATACCGTAGATAAGTTTTACGAACGAACTAGATGAAAAGCGAAGTTGCTTCTAATACTACGAAAATAATAAGTGAATTTAACAACTGAACAGGATTTATATTATATTGCATTGAATTTGACGCACTACGGAAAGCGGTCTTAGTAGTGTCAAGCGAACAAATGCCTGTAACAGCTCTTGTTAACGCGGACCGTTTTGGTCGTGCTGCTGCTGCTGTTGCATTAGCAGACTAGCGAGCTGAGGGGGAATCTGCTGCTGGTTGGGCTGAGGAGGGAACACACCATAAGGCTGCTGGTATGGCGGCTGTTGCTGGTTACCAGCGAGCGAAGGTGGTGGTGGGGGCCCTGAGTAAGCGGAATTCTGAGGTGGCTGCTGCTGTTGCATATTAGCCAGAAGAGATTGAAGGTCTGGTGGCATTACTGGGACATTTCCAGGACCTGAGAATCCTCCAGGCTGACCGCCAAAACCACCCATAGGATTTGGCAATGGTGGTGAATCGTAGCTGCTTCCACCTCCATCGTAGCCTCGTCGCCTGTTGTCGCCATCTCGTTGATCGAAACGACGGCCACCGCCACGACTGTCACCGCCATTGCCACCTCCAAAGCCAAAGTCATCGTCACGAGTCGAGCGGGGTCCATTTCGCGAACTGTTAGTTGGCATTCTCCGACTAATAGCCTTCGATGACACCCCAGCACCAATCTCAATATCCGGCTCCTCAATAACGAGCCCTTCGACAAGAGGTCGACCACCGGTTCCTCCGTAATCTGCAGAAACTGTCCAGCGTCGATCCGCATCGGTCAGACGATTTATAGGAATAATACTGACTCCAGTTTGATAGTCGCTGCAATCGCGAGGGCCAAATCCAACACCCCACCTTGCACGGAGGGCCAATGTCCCCTGTCTATTGCGTTCTTCAAAGGCATCTTTAGCGACCTCAGCTTCCTTTCGCGTATATACCTTAACAAATGCATGCTTCTTCTCCTTGTGAAATACCATACTTTGAACACGAGCATACGGTCTGAATGCATCCGTAATGTCAGCTTCAGTCATCGACGGTAAAACGCCACCAATGAATAAAGTCCTACTATATACCTTAACAGTACCTGGGGGAAGAGTGTTGTCAAACGACACGTTCTTTGGAGGAATCGACATGTCTTGAGATGGGCTTCGAGACCTGCGACGTTGTCCATATCCATCATTACTTCGATCTCTATATGACCCTCCCGGTGGTTCGTGCCTTCTCGGCGACCTGGAGCGACTTCGATAGTCCTGCGTATTTGCCATATTGCTGCCTCCTTGGTTCGTCAAATTCCATGGCTGGCCACTGACAGCCGCGGGGGTAGCAGCAGCTAGTCCATTCTGGCCGTCCTGTCCCAGACCAGCAGCAGGCTTTTGCTTCGCAATGCTCGCGAGTGCCTGCAGAATAGATGCAGTATCTGGAACAACAGGGGCTGCTGATGCCTCAGGAGCAGCACTCGGGGCGGTAGTAGCCGTAGATGACCTGGGGGCCGAGTTGTTGCCATTTTCATCTCTTTGAGGAGCTCTAGCGCTTCGATACGATTCCACAACGTGAGCAGGCGGCTCGCCGGGAGGCGTTAAAGAATGGACCTTGACATCAGGCGCATCCTGGTGCTTGGCTACCTTGTCTCGAACAGACTTGATTGTGGCAGGACTGAAGGTAGAAGCCTTATCCCATATGTCAATGAGCTTGTTTGTTTTTTCCACAAGTTCGTGTGACGGGGTGTGCAAAGCATCTTCAACGATATCTTCAATCAAAGCCGAAATCCTGTTTAGTCCAGCTGCAAATGTGCCTTCTGACGCGTCAGCATTCACCGACTGACCCGCTTTGCGGGCCTCGTCCTGGTAAACTCTGGCAATTGCATCTACAACATAAAGAGCACCTAGCTTGTGAGATGGGGGCGTCTTCTTAACGTGCGTAAAAAGCTTTTGAATCAATACAGATTCCGACGCGACAGATCCTACAGCTATTTGTTGGAGCTTACGAATCCGAGAGCCCGAAACACCTGGAGCCTTAACAGTCAACAGCGACTGTAGTGTACCGGTGAACTCTTCGATTTGAGACATATTATGAGTTATCGAGTTACCGACCTACGACTGCGTGTCCTTGCTTGCCTGGATGGTACGTAAACCCTTTTCAACTCTACAGTCCAGTATTTTGATTTCGACCCACCTAGTTAAAAGTAGTACGTTGAGAATTTAATCCCCAGAGTCCACGATGACAATAGTACAGCAACTGAAAATTCTCAAACTTCTCTTTATTACCAAAAAAATAAGTGTGTGGTATGATGGCAAAAAACTCCAAGCAGAAATTGTGCTTCATATAGCCCATATGCACTCCGGGTAACTTTTGCCTTGAAGGTGCTTGCTGGTTATGGTTACGGCAGACGACTATGTATATATTGAAGCGCGAACTAGCCTATGAACAGTCCATAACGTTCTCGAGGGCGCGTGCGCAAACCTTCATGTACTCTATATCTCCAGGTGAGAATGTTCTATGAGATGCAGCAAATCCAGCGATTAAATAACCAGAATGTCGTACCTTGACTTTCATGGTGGTTCTTGTAGACTCATATTTCATTTTTCTAACATTGTGTGGTAGCCTTGATCCTTCATGAAGAGGCCTCCTTTCACGGTGTTTTATATCTCTTGCTGTTGCCTTTTCATCAATTGTTGTTAATGGTTTGAGGCTCAATTCTGCCATTCCCTTGTTTAGATCCTCAGATTGGCGTTCGAAACGCGGGCCATGAGACTCTGGATTCGTTGTTCTGCGATTATTGAGTCTTCTGGCTTTATAAACAATTTTTGGCTCCTGCTTTCCAAATGGCATGAATAGTCCCGCTTTGAACGATATGTTCTCGCTAATGTCAGCTGTTTTGAGCAAAGAAAAAAAACGGTCACGGCTTACTCTGGTGCTTGATATTGAATCCCATATTGGGATCGCATTGCGACAGTATGAATCTGCTTGTCAAATTCATAGACGTCTCCCGATAACCCGTAACCCCCAATGTAGTTAATGACCACATCTGTTTCAGAAGGTATTTCAAGCTCATCTAAAAGTGGCGATACACATAGCTTGTTGTTGGAGGTAGATTTTTTGTGAGTACATAGCAAAAGCACTTCAAGAACATAAACAATTTGCAATCCAACGGTAGTTGCAACATTCTTGCAGGCCCGTTCAATAGCTACTGACAAGTCTGCACAGCCATTGAGTTCCCGCAGGATCTCGTATGATTGTACTAGCGTGGGATGTTGTTTCAGGCCCTTAAATGAATTTACATCATATCTCATGCCACAATTGAACGGAAGAGGCTCCGGAAGCTTTTGACTTGCCACATGGTTTGAATGATACAGTCCTAGTTGCTGTGGGAATATTGTTTCCCTTCCATTTTTTAGTGTCATTTCACCTGTACTAGGAGTCTCAATCCTGGAAGCTTTCGAAGGCCCAGAGTGGATGAAGTCCATTATTGCTTTAGCAGTATCCTGTAACTCAGACGCAATATTTTCTGGTATTTTCGTTCTTGGATAAGCATCGAAAACTGCACAAATGCCTATTGGGAGCTGCTCATTTGATAGAAGAGGTACAGCAGCATAGAACCTGATGAAAGGTGGCCCATGAACAAACGGATTGTGAGCCATCCTCCAATCCTGGCTAGCATCCAATAAAAAGAAATTGTCTTTCGACAAGATAGCATGACCATCAATTGAAACACTTCGCGAGATATAACAGTCTGGGAACCCCAGTTGGTGTTTCACAATCTGTCTGGATCTATCAAGAACTGAGATTGAGAATCCAGATATTCCGTAAGTCTTATACATCCGACTCATTACCATATCAAAAAAACTTGCTTGTGACCATTGTCTTTTCTCAATATACTCTTTTGCAGCTCGAGACCTCTTATTTTCGTTACACGCTTCTGGTGGTATCATGACACCATACCCGTTAAAGCAAGCTGGTTGTTGTACATTTGACAAATTATTCTTCAATTTTCCATACTTTTCTAAAAAATGTGGCCACGTTTCTTCAACGTCTCGAAATAACGGTAGTGTTACGTTCTTTTCTGGTAATTGCAACCATCGTAGTTTACCTTTAGACATTGGTGGTAAGCTGTTCTTCTTGATCTGGCGTTTGTCTCTGTGTCTTCTCTGACGCTTCCTTATCTCAACAATTGCAGATCTCATAGCTGATTTGGGAGACACTAATGGTGTTGAATTGAGTAAACCCGCAGTCGAAACGATTCCCGATTGCAACATTGATGCTACTTTGTCACGGCAGCTCGAATCTTGGGCGGCACTATTAGGATGCAGATTGGGTCTGATTCCATATTCTGTGAGATTGATTGGTGTAGCCATATTCTCCACTTGATTCCAATCACAAAGAATACTAAAGAGAGTATTTATTGCCACGTACAATTTTGTAATGATGGTATTTTAAAAATGAACTGGAGGCTAAATTCCTAACCGAAAATTATGTCGCTGTGTTTTCCTTAGGTTAAAAGAGAGCAGTATTTTATCGATATATAATTGATACAACTACCATGATAAATTCGGCCTTCACATGAATGAGAACTTCCAGTTGTATAAAAGAAATTCAGAACATGTATTCGAGGTTTGAAGATTCGAGGTTTGAACAAACATTCAACTTCGCGCTAAAGTATCCATTGACATACTTACAGACACTAGAAAAGCAAGCAAGGCTTTGAAAATAATAGAACTATGGATTTCCATGTTAACCAAGTTCAAATGCTTGATTTACATTGCGTACATAGTAAAAAAATCAAAAATAAATGCGAACTCTGTGGATCGAACACAGGACCTCCAGATATCGTAGACTAAAGTTAACTTCAGTCTGGCGCTCTCCCAACTGAGCTAAGTCCGCACCTGCGAAAACTTTATAGGGTAACAACTTGGCTCACAACAATTCAACGGAGGATAACCCTAACCCATTGCCGCCTAACCCATGGAAAGTTCGTGCCAAAAGGGATTTTTTCACAATGGGTGTAACGGTGGATCAGCTGCAATAAAATGCAGTCCAAAAAATTGTGGTTTGACAATGTTACGGAGACAAGAACCGACTATCGACACTAGATTAGAATGTGAAGTATTTACAACGATGGTGATGGATCTCACACGGTCAATTAGACAGAATAAGTTTCAAAAGCGCGCGTCACGAAATAAAAATTTCAGTTTCGAAATTGAGATCCAACTCTGTAAGGCACAGATGGCCAGATGTAGTCCAAACCTTAGAACTCTACGTTAGAGCTTACACTTACTGTGATATTTTCGAGATGGTAAATATATACGTACTCTATGTTCCTATTATCCTCCAATAGTACACTTGCCACTGCAGCGTGGCGGAATCTGACTCCCTCAACCAGTCATCCTTGAGTTCCCAAACGGTCGTGTTTACTACCTTTTGATTCTCTCACTTAATCAATCTTGATTGAAGAATAGATCTTCCTGATAAAGAAAAAGGTGGCAATATATCCAACAGTTCCAGTCAAAATGAACACAATAAGGCTCATCAACAGACTGTAGCCAAGATAGAGAGCGTTCGAAATGAATCCACCGAGCGATAGCTTTCCAATAAGATATACAATCGAGTTCAAAAAGATGTATATGCTGCAAGAGCCCGCAATGAAGAAACTGTGCCAATGCCAGTGATAGTTCTCTGCGCATAAACTGTAATAGATCATCAACACGCTAACAGTGGATGAAGTCAGAACCATGAGAAGGAAGCACACAAAAAGAAAACCGAACATATAGTAGATATTGTGAGACCAAATCGAACTGATGATGAAGAACAACTCGACAAAAATGGCGCAGAAGGGCAAGATTCCTCCGAGAAGAATGCTGGGTACCGGCTGAAGATAAGTGGGCTGTATTGGAATCTGTCTTGGGATCTGGTTAGTCCTAACTGGCGAAGCAAATCCTTCTTTCTTAAATGCGACAAATCCACCGACCACCGACAGTGGCACCGAAATGGCAAACCACATGAAAATAAGAGCCACCATCGTACCGAATGGCACCGCACCGGACGCCTGCGCAAAAATCAACAAGAAGTTGAGCAGAATGAACACTGCAAAAACTAGTCCAGGAACAACCGTCGGCGTCAACACGAGGTTTTTCTTCCATTGCTCGCCGCCAAAGGTCCTGTATGCGGTCGCAGAGACGTATCCACCAATCACACTGAAAAAGGCAAACAGCAGTATCATCACAGTAGCCAAGGATCCGCGATTCGAAGGCGACAGGAATCCCAGCAAAGCAAATGCCAGCGTGACGAGAACCATCGCAAACAGCTGTGCTCCGCTGCCGAGCAGTACGGAGAGCAGCATGCGGTGCTGTGGAGTCCGGAATACATCGCCGTGAACCAGTTTCCAACCGCTATCTTCCTGTACATCCTCCGAGAGGTCGACCTCATTATACCGAGCGATGTCCTTTCGGATTGCCCTCAGGAGGATTGCACTGGCACTGACTGTCAATAACACCACAATTATAGTGGAGTTGATCAATGAGAACCAGTGGATCTTGGGATCATATACATGTAAATACTTGTCCCACCGAGTAGCCCACACAGTCGGGGATGGTACCCAGTTAACTGAGTAGGTGAACATCGCTTCGAGATCTTTCTCCTTGATGTCATTATTGCTGATGTACAGCTCGGATTGCTCAACCGAACACGAGTAACTTCCAGCCTCAGCGCCCTCATCACCCTGGTTAAAAGCAATGGACCGCGGTTCTACAGTGACTCCCACCACTCGATAGTGGCCGTCCTTCGTCTCGTGGTACTCAATTTTGAATTCATAGTGGTTGTACAGCTTGACAAGCTGCTCTTCGTCGTTATCAGCCACCGTCTCTCCAAGCGGGAACCCTGCACTGTAGAAGGGAGTACCGGTACTCTCGTCGACCACCTCGTGAGCAACTGGAAGCCCGTCGATCAGCCAATTGAAATTGTACTGGTGCCAGATCCGGCGCATCACAAACGCTGCGTGGTTTGTGGTGTACTCCGTATGGCACAGCCGTTTGCATGTCTCGTTCTTGAGCATGCGAAGGTCAAATGGAGAGTTGAAAATTCGATCTCCAAACAGAATTGACCCCAGACTCTCACCCTGCTTCTTGGGCCCGTCTGCTGGCTTGCAAAACTGGAATGCTGGGAAGTAGTAGTCGTACGACAGCACGCTGCTGAGCTTTCCGTTGTGGCCGTCGTAGTTGGTAGCCGTCAAACTGTTGACAAACAATGGCACCGCATCACCCTCATTATAGTCAGAGGGTGCGACTCCCGGTAGATAGAATGCCGAAGACATTCCACAGAACACGAGGGCCCATGTGAGAAACACCGTCAGCGACATGCTGAAAATTCTGTCCAGATCACGATGCGACGGGAAAAGCTAGTCAAATAAACCTCCACAGAGATGAACCACACGATCACGTGAACAAAATCAGTCGGCCGGCACGTCGCGAGCTATATTCTACAATTTTATCAATTGTTCGAGACGAATATCAAACTGCACCGATGTGAAAATGACAGGGGGAGTGTGTTGTCCTCTTCGCGTATGGCGTCTCCTGGTCTCCACTTTGCGCCCCACTCGCCCCACTTCATACGGCGCGACGCAGTTCTTACGCCAATACATACATATATATACCGGAGGATGTGCGTTCATTAATATATCTATCTGTTCGCACTGTGTAGGCAGCTGCTGTTGGGAATTCACTGGGAAGTACCGTCGAGTAGTAGCAGGGACGGGTGTGAATGAGGGATGAGCAGTTTAGCGGTTTCGGAGGCTTGCCGTACTGTGATTTCCAGAGCATTTTCGCCATGTGTTAGCGTCTCTGAGTCGGACGACACCACCGAGCTCTGCAAAGACCTTGGCTTTAGTTCACTGCTCGAGCTGTTAAGGCCGTTTGGCGACACAGTGTCTGGGCGCATCACGATACGGGACTCACAGGTATCGAGTAATTCTTATGACGATTTCGGCGTGCGGTTTACTTCTCCTACGATAGGTGCCGCTGGAGACCTTTTCAGTGACGATGATCTGGAAACCTACTTGAGACGCCGACTGGAGGAGCTCCAAAAGTCTGGCAGTGATATGACAACGCAGTTCTCGGACAAGTTATATATAGACATTTTCCGCGGAGTACTGAGCTCTGATGCGGTCAACGCGTTTGAGACTTTCAACCACCCCGTTGCCGGAACAATTGCAATTTCATCGCGCAATGAGAATCCCATTGA
This sequence comes from Sugiyamaella qingdaonensis, assembly GCA_030569235.1. Classification (NCBI taxonomy): domain Eukaryota; kingdom Fungi; phylum Ascomycota; class Dipodascomycetes; order Dipodascales; family Trichomonascaceae; genus Sugiyamaella; species Sugiyamaella qingdaonensis. Next base: position 325,866 of record JAJMKI010000009.1, read on the forward strand.
GACGCTTTCCCAGCTTTATAAGCAGAGCCACGAGCCTGACGACATTCCGGATTTTGTCAATAAGGACTATCTGCGATACTACATTCTTGTCCACGACGAGCAGACCGGTGATCTGGACAAGTCGGTAGCGCTGTTTGAGAAGATGAAACGGCATTTTGGACTCCATTGCCACATGATCCGGCTGAATAGAAAGGTGGACGATCCCGATACCGATACCTGCGCAGTGCAATTGTCGGAGTGGACTGCCGTAGCACAACAGCTGCACGATAGAGAGTCATGGCCTCGCAAACTCCACCGCGAAGACTTTGATGCGTTGACAAACTTTGCCAGAGAATTGGTAGTGCAAAGTGTATTGCCATTCATGGAACGGTGTGTTGCGTCGTGGAATGATCAAATAGCCTCGAGTCGGAGAGGAATTACCGGCCGGTTCTTCTCTGCGTCGAAAAAGTACTTCTCATCATCGTCGAGGGCAACCTCGTCTATCCTAGCGTCATCGTCGACGACGTTCCCATTTTCGCTGGGCACGAATTCATCACCAGCAACTCCAACGTCATCTCGCTCGCCGACTCCTCCGAGCTCTCTAATTCGCGGCAACTACAATGCTGCTCAGTTCTCGTACAGCGCAGCCACGCCAGAGGCACAGTTGCGAAAACTAGCTGATTTTGCATTCATGTTGCGCGACTATCCATTTGCATACTCGACCTACGACCTTCTCAAGCGGGATTTCCACAACGACAAGGCTTGGGCTTATTTGGCTGCTTGCCAGGAGATGGCCACCATCAGCTATCTGATGCACCACAAGACAGTCCCTACTAAAGTGCGACTTGACGTCATTGATCCGCTGTTGGACTCGGCGACATACTCGTATATATCGCGTTGTGCATTATCTACCTATGCTCTACGGAGCATCCTCATGTCAGCAGAGCTGCTGTGCATCACCCGTCCACCATTATCGGCTTCAGACGGTGCAACAAAGTGGATACTCAAAGCCGTCAACGAGCGGTTAGTGGGACGGTTGGGGTATGCGCTTCTCATGGAGCGTATTAGTGCTGCGTATAGCTCGTATGATGAAATGGCAGGCAATACACCAGTATCTACGATGGATACCGAAAAACAACTGCCAATTGCCAGTGCTGAGCCTACTATTGCGGACATTAAATCGAACAATTTGAGACTTTCAGCCACCAAGAGGACGAGAAAGGCTGCGTTCTGGAAAATGCTGGCGGCCCGCGAGTGGCACGACGCTAACATGCTCCAGAAATCTATCTATTGCATTGATCAGGCCAATGCGTCTGTTTATAACGATCTGGAATGGGCGCAACGTCCAAGTGGACTCTTGAAACGCCTCCAAGCTAATAACATATAATTTGTCTAGATTTGAGTGTTCAAGGAGTGCGTTCCATGTTGTAATAACTAGTTATGCTGTATTGAAATCTGAAATATAACTAATGCTGCTATTAACTTGTATTATTATTAATCATACTATATTACGATACATGGCGTCGGCCATCCTGACCACTTCCGATATTTCTGAAACGTCATGTACTCTCACGATGTCGGCCCCCCCAGATACTAGCTGGGTAATCACAGCAGCAGTACCCATCAATCGTTGATGAGCTTCTGGCTTTCGGGTTATAGTTCCAATGAAACGCTTTCTACTAGGCCCCACAAGCCACACCATGCCAGAGACAGACTCTCTGCTACGAAGCCTTTCGAGATGACGGACAATCGCTAGGTTATGGCCCAAGTTCTTGGCGAATCCAATGCCTGGATCTAGAATCAACTGCCACCTCGCGAGTCCTTCGCTAATGGCAGCTTGAACTCGTTGTTCCAGCTCCCTGCCAACAACTTCAATAACTGCTTCGTCGCTATCATCTGCGAATGCCGTATCAGGAGCAGAGTACTTGGCCAAGCTGTTCATCTCCTGAGGTGTTCCTCTAGTATGGTTAAGGATTACAGGGACATGTAGTTCACGGGCGACAGAAAACATCGACGGATCCAACTTCCCAGCACTAATGTCATTGATGATGTCTGCACCACTTTCGATTGCCTGGTGTGCAACGGCACTCCGAAACGTGTCGACAGAAATCGCAACCTCACGAAGCTCGTCACAAGAACGAAGTGCCTTGATTGCTGGTATGACTCGCGAAAGCTCTTCATGCTCGCCAGGATCCTCGGAATTGGGATTGGTCGACATACCACCGACATCCAAGATAGAGGCTCCCTGCCTGACAAACTCGAGAGCTTTTTGGACAATGTTGTCAGTAGTCAAGATTCCGCCGTCTGAAAACGAGTCTGGTGTAACATTGAGAATGGCCATTATTTGAGTTGGCTTAGTATGGTGCACCGGATCATACACAAGACTTCGCCCATGAGGAAGTGGAACGCAGGTGGATAATGCTGACGACAGTTGCACATCACTTGAGGAAGGAATTTGCGTCAGATGCGACTGAAACGACTCTGCCGTTAATGGATGCATCAACGATGATGGCACCAAATCAGTTAGCGGCTGTAATACAAACGACCTTGACAGCATTCCAATGTGGGGGATATTGAGCCGAGGATGGTTCATTACTAGATCATCATAAAGCAAAATATCCAGATCAATGGTCCGGGGTCCATTATCCAACACCTTGACTCGTCTTAGGGCATTGAATTCGACGTCCTTCAACGCGTCAAGCAGCGCCAGTGGTTCTAAGGACGTCTCGCATTCAAACACTCCGTTGTGAAACTTGTTTTGATCTGCCACAAACATTGGTTCCGACAGATACAGCGAAGAGGTATTAATTACTTTGACGCCTCTTTTCTTTAGCTCTACAATAGACTTTCTTATGTTTTCGAGTGGATTTCCTTCATTGCTGCCAAATGCAATGAAAACCTTATGGACTGAAAGACCAGCCGATGTTCCTGACGGAGGAAACAGCGACACTTCAGACGGCGTAGATCTAGGGCTGGACAGAGCCGACAGGGCCTCTTCGCTTCCCTCAAAAGACTTGCGTGTGCGGGTTATTTCGACACCTGCAGCATCCGCAAACGTCAAAGCACTGGGCTTCTCTGCACGTACCGTAATCTTCTCGACTCCATACCCGCATGCTACTTGGGCTACTGAAGTCACAAAAGCTTCAATCGTTTTGTAGCTCGAGTCCTCAACATGTGACGAAACCGCATCAACCACTTGGCGGAAATCATACCGCTTATTGTACGTCATTGTACCGTCAGCCTCTGACTCTTCATCTGGCTTGTATAGCGTCAAGTCGATCACCACATTCTGCTTGTGCAATCGCTCAATCGTATTGACACCAATCACTGTCACCAACTGTAATTTGTTTATTTTGACCACATCACTGGTTCCCGGGGCCTTTATGATCTGTGAGCCACCGTCGATGGTCACTTTTTGGCGAGATACAATGATCTCTGGCGATTCAGCTCGCAGAAGCGCTCGAGGTTTCTTGACATTAATCGTAGCCCATTGTCCACCGGTACTATCATGCAACACTATCTCTGCCACCCGGGAAGCCAGTTCTTCAAGTGTTTTGAATCTGTTTGCTTCGACCATTTTTGTGACATTGCGACTGATCACATCGTAATTGAGCGAGTAACTTAGATGATCCGTTGACCCTGCTTCTGCAACGCTGGTATGCAGCCATATGGAGATACTCACCGGCTGTGGTTGTTGGCGTTTCCAGGCATCGACGCCTGTTATAGCTTTCACGAAGAGCTCTCGGACAAATACCAGATCTTTGGTCAATGAGTCTGAAGTAGACCCCCGCTTGCTTTGTACCATTCTGTGCGCAAACGTGTGGAAAGGATTGGATCGATTAAGAAAATGTCGAGATGCACCCAACAGGGGCCTGGCCAGTCGTGGGAGCTGAATGATGAACTTTCAGATGTGACTGAGATTGAGATGTCCAATTTCAAGCTCGCAGAGATTATCAGCCGTAAGCTGTCATCGATTAGGGTTAGACGATCTATCTAACGAAAGGAACTCTAAAGCGATAAAAAGATAACGGAATTAAACGGAAAAAATGTTTCAAGTAATGCCACTGAAACTTCTAAAGTTCCCAAGAAGCTGAAATTTGAATATAAAGAATTGGATGCTTGCATAGCTTTTTTCACACAACGACAATGCAATCTCGAAGAAAACACAACTAACCACTAGATCAGACGTGAGTCTCACGTCTTCAATTAAGCTCATTTATAACAAGACGCAGCGACGCAATTAATGGGGGTATCATTCAAATATAACACAAAGTAGTGGGATTTTTTTGGTTTTGTTTCTGGCCTTAACCGCTGGCATTTTATTTTTGAGGCGTATCGCATTGCAGCTCATCTCATAGCTGCTGCAGCCTCAGCAAACCCCGCGTTCCACTGTGGGCTATAGTTGGCAACTTATTCCTTTATCTAACCATGTCTAATCTGGAGGTAGATGGAAATAAAAAATCGCCTCTCATGGGGGCACTTGATCTTGTCTACAAGTCTGGGAGGACACCTCTGCCAGCTGCATTGGCTTCTACCAGCTGTAAGTAGGAGAACTGCTCAGTATAATCGAACAGTCGACTTCTTTGTTACGACTGCACAACCAACGGCCGTCACCCCACATTACTAACACAGTGCTGCTCATGTGGCCTCAGGCGTCAACTATTCGGTACTTTAAGCCTGCTCGCCCATCAATTGCGGGCTTTGGGTCAATTTTTGCCCTCGGAGGTATGTCGTGTTCATGCTGGCGAGCTAACATGAAGGATTCATCATCTTCGACGGTGATTTAGTGAATGGAGCAGGATTCACGTCTGGTATGTGTGATTTATTCGACCGCTATTATTATCGGTCGTCATTTGTACATGTCACATAGAGCTAATCACAGCATGGAGTGTTTTGTATTTGATGGTCAATGGCCGTGCATCGCTTCGACAAATGAAGGTGCTTCCTCTGGCGGCTTCCGGACTGATAGCATTCAATGCTGTGAACTACGGACGAGAGTTTTTCTTTCCGGAAACACCCCAGGACGTCGATGATTTGTAAATAGTTGTGTAACAAATCCCCTGTTTGACATCTGCAATGGTCAGGGCATACTGTATGTCCGACTCGGCATTGTCCTCCGAGGTTTGGCCGAGTCCGTCGTATTTGACTTCTTTCACCAATCCACATTTAGATATCTTCAGGACATGACAAAAATATATTCCGAACATCACGATACTATCATTCAGCATCCGTTCTTCGTGGATCTTGTACAGTCCGGCAAGTACGACGTTCTCCACCAGTACGACGTAGATCAGTCGACCACCCATTCGCTGACTGCTGGCACACTCATAGGCAGTGATCTGATAGCCAGGACGCCAGTGTCACTCTTTTTGAAGGACCATTTGATTCAGGAATCAAATTCATCAGAGTTGTACGTTCTGTACCATCTGGGAGGAAAGCTATGTGGTCACAAAGGGATCATTCATGGAGGACTGTTGGCTACGCTTGTCGACGAGTCATTTTGCCGTTGTGGATTCCCGTTACTGCCGAACAAGCTGGGTGTCACAGCTAGCCTTGAGCTCCAGTATCTCAATCCGACCAAAGCTGACAGCATCGTGGTGGTGCACGCTCGTACTGCCCAAGTAGAGGGTCGAAAAGTATGGATTGATGGAAGTGTCTTGCAATTGCCTGCTGCGGACAAGTACACCCCTGGCCAAGAGCTAGCCAAGTCGCTAACTGCAAAGGTGCTATTAGTAGAACCTCGATGGGTAGGCAAACTGGATAATCTCCCGAAAGGGACTGCCGTGGAGGAGCAACAGCCAGCAGCTTAACTCTCTGATAGGATCCGTGGTATCTCCGTTGCATGAAGACGAGATCAACCAACTGCGCAGCGGTTCCTCAGCGCGACGGAGTCGCAAGATGTGCTATTGCGGTACTCTAAATTCAACGAACTTCTTGCGACTCCGTCGCGCTGTAGCAACTGCTGCGCAGCTAATTGTCGTGGTCTCCTAACTGGCGAGTTTTTTATTTATATAGAATGGACTGAAATATAGATCATACATTTACTGCTCTCAGATGCATTAACAAGTGGTCCGTTATTATCTGAATGAGATGAATTTCTTACATATATGATCTATAAAGTCGGTGATTGTCATAGATTCAGCTCACGATATGATCGGAAATATATATCTACAGCATTACCAGACGTAAGCGTCTTGGAGAGGACTGCAATAAAAGATCACAATAAACTATCATACGATTAAATTCAACAATAAAAAATTACTCTAAATAACATTTCACGGTGGATACAACTCGGCCAAAAGTATCCTTTTGTAATGTTCCGATCTCAGAACTATACCTTATAATAATCACTGGACTGGGTGTAGGTGCGCTGTGAATTACCACGAGAACCCGATCCTGAGCCAGAAGAAGAACTCTGGCTTGGTACCTGCTCATCACTGCCAGTAGTTTCTGAAATGACCTGCTCATAGCTAGGGAGATCACCAGTCTGCTGCTGGTCGTCTTCTTGGTATTCACCTTGGCCCTGCTTGCTGTCGGGCGTATACGAGGGTCGGGCTGGCATACTAGGTGGAGCAGCTGGCCTGGGACGTGCTGGCTTTGCTGGACCGCTTTCGCTTTGAGCCATGCCAGAACCAACGCTGACATTGCAAAATACCGAAACATGGTCTGTAGGGAACTCGGGACTACATCTAAACCCAACGTCCAATTCGAGGCTGTAGGTCCGGCGAATGTTGCACGTTTCGAACGAAGGACTAACATAATCGGGCAGAGTCACACCTGATAACAGCGAATCTGGGATTCGCACCTCCCAAGTTGACTCTCCATTGCGGGTTCTGCTGACAGCATCCATCAGGTTCACAGGCACCGTGAGGTCGGTCTTATCGTCGATTTTCAGCTTGCGAGGGATTTCATCCTTATAAGCATGGGCCGAGATCATAGTCTGCGCGTATAAAATGACTCTGAAAGACACAACATATAGCGTCTTGAAGCTGGTTAAAGACGATGGTGGTCGGTTGAACACCGCGTAGAGCTGGAGCGGCAGGCGCAGAGTGGGTATCAGCCTGGCTTGAGACGGATACCTCAACTCAAAAGTGAACGTCATTGTTTTACCAGGCCAATGGTTGACGCCCATGATCTGGGAAACAGTCGGATTCGACATAAGCTTGGACAAAAATCCACTTCCCTTGCTCGATTCAACAGTGGGCTGGTCACCAACTGCTATGCCCACAGTCAGAGGCCTCCGTACAAATGAAAGCTTGTTGTCGTTGAATGGCGACGGTGCATCCAGCGGCAAGAATACAAACGGTCTGGTATCCCTGGCATTCATCGACAACAAGCCGGACCGATTGACAGTGACTTTGACAAAGTACTTGACAGACGCCTGCTCTCCAAAGCCCGAAAACGAGGGTGGCAAGTACCCCTGGATGTGCGAGCTCGGGGGATGTGCGTAGTCGACTCCTGAAGAAGTCACCATGATCTTGGGAGACTTTCCATTAACAAAAGCCCCCAACAGTCCACTGGCTCCGCCTTGAGGATTCGATGTCGCTGGGTGTCCAACCCCCTCGCGTCCACACTCCGACTCGACAGGAATCTTGAAGATAAAGTCATACGAGTACTTTCCAGCAGGAAGAGTGAAAGAGTTTGAGGAGCTCGAATTGCGAACATTGGCAGGTGGAAATACCGTCTGGGTCCTGTACAAAACCTTGTGAATCTCAATTGACATGGAATTTGAGCCGTTTTTGTTGCCTCGACGCCGTCGCTCGTTGTTTTCATGGTCGGGAATTCGCACTGACGACTTTGCGATCCCTTCGAGCTTGACCACCACCGATTTTATGGAAGTTTCCGATTTCAATGTCAGGTTGACTTTGCCACGGATCGTGTCGAGACTGGTGTAGCAGTCGCCATTCCCATTGCGATGGTCCACTGAGTCAACAAAGACTACCCATTGGGTACTTACGTTCCACCTGTGCAACACACGATGAAGATAGTGACATTTTGTGCTATCAATATGAGATAGTTGTCAAGCAAAAGTGGTCCGCATTATATTGAACGCTAATGTGCCGCAGTGTGGACCCCCGCCACATTTCCTCGCCACGCTATGAATAGAAATTAGGCTAGCGTTAACCTAGAATGAAATATATCTAGTCTATAGACAGAAACGGAAATAAAATACCATACTTGGCGAATGTGCTGAATGCGATATAAATATAGATGTATATAAGGTTTTTCAAAAGACTACGCTTGATAAGCACACCAAGTTGGATACTACAGCCCATGTCTCGAGTAAGAGATGCGCAGTAAGTTTACTGTAGTAACAGATCTGCAAGATTCTATAGCCAATAGCTGGTATTCATTTTCTGGCCTACATTGACTGATAAAATTAATGTACAGTCCCTTTTTCTTCCCAAATTGTCTCTAGATATATATTTGTATCCGAATAATTTCTAGTTGATACTTGTGTTCTGAATTTTGAGGTCCCTGAGCCTTTGCCTACGCAGATTTCCCTCTGACTCCGATAACAGTTACCCCTGCCCCTATCGGAGCATTCATATACTCGGAAGAATGATCTAGTCAATGTGAGCAGTTTTTGCAAACAAAAGGCAATTTCGGAGCTCATATACGCAGGACAGCATAGATTAGGCTTTGCACAATTTTGGCTGAGCATTGATTGTGTCGTGTTCTTCAAGTCATGTCTGTAGTCGTGTCGTGTCCGTAGTATCTAGCCGAGTACATTGTGGCGTACCTACATTTTATAGGCAACACATCGATTTAGATATCACATCACCTGCTTTTCAACAATACGAAGTTAGACGTATGGGACAACACCAGGTCAGGATCACTGTGATTAAGTGGTTTGGTTGGTCTCTTGGTATAGGAAGTATTTGTGGGACATTGCTGACAGGCTCTTGCATGGTCTGTGCTTTTGGCAGGTGTGGATCCTTACCTCAGTGCATATGCTTGAAATTTAAGACTCCTATTGCTTGCGCAACATCATGTGGAGGTCTACAAGGATTTTTGCCAGGAGCATTCATATACACAGTGGAGAGGCTGCTATCCAGGAAAGTGCCAGACTGGTTGCAAATGCGAAGGCAGCAGCGCTCGAGTGGAGAAACACCCCGGCTGAGCGCAAAAGCCAGATATTTCTCAAAACGGCGACAATATTAGAGGCCAAGAAAAGCCAAATAGTAGAGACAATCCGTCACGAGACGACCATCCATGCAGAGGCATTCACCGACGACGCAATTGCTGCTGTAAAGGCGCTGGGTGAGATCATTGCAGATGGGACTCATTTCGCAGATCGAGTTCTGGCTCCCGAAAAGGGCCGAATCCCCATTATCTCCAAGGAACCCATCGGCCCGGTACTTGGCATCGTGCCATTCAATGCACCATCAGTTCTTGTCCTGAGAGCTGCTTCTAATCCATTGGCAGCGGGGTGTCCGGTCGTGGTGAAGGTTTCGGAACATTCTCCCCAGAGCCAAGCACTTTGCCTGGAAGCATTTTATGAGGCGGGTCTTCCTGAAAAGGCGCTAGGAATACTATGTACAGACACCGAGAGTTCACAAGAAACAGTCAAAGCAATCATTTCCAACCCTGCTATTAGAAAAATTAATTTTACAGGGTCACCAGAAGTCGGGTCTCAGATAGCGTCTGTGGCAGCTTTGCACGTCAAACCAGTGCTTCTCGAACTAGGCGGCAAAGGAACCGTGATTGTGGACAAAGGAGCAGATTTCCATAAGGCAGCAATGGAGATTCTCATTGGGTCTTGGGTCAACTCTGGACAAATATGCATGGCTACGGAGAGAGTGTATGTGACTGAAGCAGTGGCTGAAGAGTTTCTGTCTGTTCTGTCGAAGCTGGGCAACGAAAACCTGTCAAATACAGCAATCCAGGCCAGCCAGGTAAAGGCGCAAAACGCACACAAAGTGCAGAAAATGTGGGAAGATGCCGTGTCAAAAGGGGCTACTCCGCTAGTGGGAAAAGCTGTAGTAGATAGGTCGAACGTATCAATGTCTGTACTTGCGGACGTGACGGCCGACATGGACATATTCGACACCGAGTCGTTCGGCCCAATTGTGTTTGTCAATAGAGTGAAGGATATCGACCATGCAATCACAGAGTCCAACAAGAGCAAATACGGCTTGGCTTGTGCAATTTGGACAGGCGATATCCCCGGTGCAATATCAGCGGCTAAGAAACTGGAAAGTGGAATTGTACATATAAATGGAAACACCGTGTTTGACGGTGGTTACATCCCTCACGGCGGTGTGAAATTATCGGGCTACGGCAGGTTCGGTGCCCAGTGGGGAATTGACGAGTTTACTGTCACAAAGCTCGTCACCTACCCCGAGAACTAATCTTGGGGTCAGTATATAGCTTTTGTTCTGTACTCCCCATATCAACGCTGAAGTGATGTTGAAACATGACCAAATTCCACAGCTCAGTAGGCAAACGAACAACTGCACAGCTGTTGCCACAGCACGATGGAGTCGCAAGACAGATAAGTTAATATAGCATTCATTATTGATTCGTCGATCGATATCCCAATACAGAACCTACATGCAGTGATCTGCAATATTCACTGCAGCTGACAGGTCTGCGTAGGGGTAGTTTATTCAATAACAATATTTATAGCAAAGAGGCTCTTTTCCGCGACTCCGTCGCGCTGTAGCAACTGCTGCGCAGTTGAATTTAGAATTTCCAGTTCGTGTGCGTGCAGCTTCCACGAAACCAGCTAAATCCCACGGTTGAACTACGTCTCACGGATCCACAGCCCAACTGCGTAGCAGTTGCCACAGCGCGACGGAGTCGCGGAAATCCAGTCTACAGATTTCCCTTCAAACGGTAATATTATAGCGCTCTTTCTGTGTTGAATTTCTACGGTATTTGTTGTATACTAGTTTGTAAACATGCAGTAAATATATGTCTATTACTCAGGATTGAGCATTGAATTGAACCCCGTTCCAATTGAGTTTCAATTCATACTTGTTGCATTGCAGTGCGCACTTGTGATTTACGTGCAAGCTTCCAATTTGCAACTAGAAGCCGTCTTCGGCTAGCGTGTTCATTATATGCAGGTACAGCGCAAATGCATTGAAAGAGGGCGGGCGTTGCAACAGCTTGCTGACCAGATAGTTGATGCCAACAAAGTTGACGACGTCCAGGTGGTCGCAGTTGTCGAGGGTTCCCATGTAGGTGCCCCATTGGGCCGAGGCCACCGACACGAGGCCGTCGTTGTCGCCGTCGTGTTTGGCGAGGTATCTGCCAGGATACTTGAGGAGGCTGAAAAACCCCGGCACAAACCTCGCTCCGTAGCTCATGTAGTACACGTCAGGGTGGTCAGGCACTTCGCGGTTGAAGTGGTTCTCCATGTAGTCGGTGGTCAGCTGGTAGACGCCCTCTGTGTCGCGGATGCCGATGGCCCGCAGCAGGTGCAGCGCTTTCCGCACCAGTTTGGGGTCAAAGGTGTCTTGGAGCAGCAGGTCAGCCACTCTGGTGCCGTGATGGGGCGTCACAACCGTGGTGAGCGAAGCAACTGTGAACGATGACGGGTCTAGGGCGCTGATCAGATAGCGTCCGTCGAGGCCCCCCATGGAATGGCCAATCAGGTTGACTTTGTCGAAAGGGCCACCAGCCGCCTCAATGGCGCGCTGCAGAGCTCTGGCGCGCGTGCTGATGCTGGCGGACGGAGGCACTGCGACCGAGATGGCTCGGGACCCGTGCGACTCGAGCACCTGCTTGATGCCATGCCAGTACGACAGCTCCCTGTACGGGGTGGCGATGGTGTCCCAGCCAAACAGCCCGTGGCACAGCACTATAGGGTACCTGGTGGGCTTGTAGGCGGCCTTGAGGCGCTGGAACTGGTCGGTGATGATCCGCATCGCACAGCAAAGAAGCGTACCATACGACGTCGAGTCTGCTACAATCCCAATCAAAATCTCTATTAGCAGCCTGATCAGCAAATAAAATCTGTAGCTGCAGTCGAATACAATAATTAATGACAGTCCAATCAGAACCCACCACCCAGCAAAGTCACCAGACTCAGACAATCACAGACGGCACAATCACAGACAGCACAATCACCAGACTCAGCACATCGACAGAATCAGCACGATCAACCAGATCAATAATGGCAGTGCAGTAGTCACACAGCAGACCAATCACCTCCACAGCAATGCCCAGTCAGCCAGCAACAGCTGCTAGCATCAGCAATCAATGCAGGAACAAACTTTACAAACAATGGTGCCAAAAGTAGCCGATCACTATCAGCGGCAATGAACTAGTGAACATAGCAGACTCGACTGCGGCTCCAACTGCGCAGCAGTTGCACCAGCGCGACGGAGTCGCAAGACCTGTACTGCAATGGTACTGGAATGGCATTGTCTTGCGACTCCGTCGCGCTGGGGCAACTGCTGCGCAGTTGGGCGAGGACTCTGGGGTGCGTCGCGACGCCAATTGCATGGTCGAGCTGCACTCAGGCAATGCGTGGTGGGGCTAACGCAGTCCGCTGACGACGTGCAAATGCGCTACCGCCCAAACGGTGCTGCAGCGTCCCCACCGTTCGTGTGAAACCGGCTAGACCCACTGTGGCCCACTGCTGCAAAGGGCAGCGCATGTCCAACTGACAGCCGCTAGCCTGCACTGACAGCGCTGACAGCACTGACAGCACCAACAGTATAAATAGTTCACACAGCACCAACAGAACCAACACGACCACCATCACCAACGGACCGCGCCTGAGCTGGTAGCGTGACGTCAGCTCGGCACACAGCAACCGACGTGCATCGGGCAGTCCCGTAGCGATCTGTAGCGATCACTCGGAGCAGTGGAGCCTCGTCAGCCCATCACCCATAGAGTGACGCACCGTTCCCGGCCTAAACCCTAACTGCCTCAGTTAGCCCCATCACCGATGTGGGGCGGGTAGAGGGGGCTTCCCATTAGTTGCATCTGGGACCTCATGACGTCATGGGGGCCTTGAGGTTGAGAAAACAGTTTTATTGCAGGTCGCTAAGCTTGCAGTCCTTCAATCTACACCCGACAGCTGGACAACTTGGTTCGACTAGCATGGCTTCGCCGCCGTTTCTCCACACGCCGTATCCGATATCGCAAATCACGCCGTCGACGATAGTGCTGGGGTCGTCTGGGTTCAGCGAAGAGGCTGCTGCCACTGCTCAGGAGCTGGCTAAGTCCGTGGAGACTGCCCAGCTCGAGGCTGCTGGCGACACCGCCGCCATCGCGAGCGTGCCGGTGGTGCCCAGCGAGCCAGTGGTGGCTGCTGATGAAGAGGCGGCCTCGGCTGTCACAGTGACGAGCAGTGAGCCTCCAGAGCGATGCACGTCGCCTCGGCGCGACAACGTCGCTATCGAGCGAATAGGCCGCGAGAAGGTCCAGGTGCTGCGACGCGAAGCGCAGATGATCCAGCAGTCGCTCACCGAGATCCTCGAACGCATCATGAAGGTCAAGGACGACTACGACCGCCTCAGCGGCGAGAACAAATTCCTACAGGACTATATTGGCAACCTCATGAGCACCAGCAACATCCTCAACGCTGCCAGCAAATCCTAACTGCATGTAATGACTAATGTACAGTAATGAACTACTCCCTCTTCGAACGCGGTTTGGTGGTGTTTGTAGTCTGTAGGCGCGTCGGTCGCGTGTGGTGACTGCGTGACTGCGTCGCGACTAAAGCACTTGATCCGTGCTAGAACAAGACAAATGTTCGTTTTTGCAACCTCCCTTCATCAGTATCTGTCAGACCTGTCTCTGTTATGCCTGCTTTTGTCATACCGGTCTCTGTCAGACCTGTCTTTATCATATCGATCTCTGTCAGACCTGTCTTTGTCATATCGATCTCTGTCAGACCTGTCTTTGTCATATCGACTTCTGTCAGACCTATCTCTGTCATATCGATCTTTGTCAGAGCTGTCTCTTTCAGACTTTCCTCTATCAGACCTATCTCTGTCATATCTTCCTCTATCAGACCTATCTCTGTCATATCTTCCTCTGTCAGACCTATCTCTGTCATATCTGTCGCCATAAGACCTATTCTCTCTGTTATAGCTTCCTCTGTCAGACCTATCTCTGTCATATCTGTCTCCATAAGATCTATCTCTGTCATACCTTTCTCTGCCAGTATCTCTGCTGCGCTTGTCGTGGTAATCTCGTCGCTGTGATTGCCCTTCGCCAGTCTGCCGCTCACTGCTGTCACCAGCTGGCCGCCTACTCCTCTGATTCTGGCGCTTTTCGTTCGTTTCGGTTCTCCACGCACTGCTCAACCGCGACACGCTCTGTGAAAAGTCGACGTGAATGCGATTATCGTCAATGAGCACCCCTTCCATCTTGAAATATGCTCGCTCGCAGTCCTCCTGCTTCTCATACTCAATAAATGCATACTGTAGTGATTCTCCAGTGGTCTTGTCACGCACAATCTCGCACGATACAATGCTCCCAAACCGCGAGAAAATCAGTTCCAGATCCTCATCTTTTGTCACCGGATTCAACTTGCACACAAAAAGCACGTTCTCCACGGGTTTGACGTCGGCAAACGGCAGGTCGCCCACCATTTCGAGCGTCAATGCTTGGGATCGGGCGTCCTGCTCCTGGCGCTTCCTCCGTGACGACTCGTCATCCACTGGCTGGTCGAGATCGTCATCGTCTCCCAGTCTGACAGACGCCAGTTGTTGATCTGACGGTTCAGGGCTCTGATCAGGCTCCACCAGTCCTTCGGGATCACTAAACGGGTCGTCCAACACATAAGTGTGTTTGATGCGGATGTCCTTGAGAGGGCGACCATCGTCGTCACACAATGCATTATTGATTTTTTCCAGCACATCAAACCCCTCCATGACAATACCAAATGGTGCGACTCGGCCGTCCAGTTTCTGGAGATCACTGGCCAGCGTGATGATGAACTGAGACCCGCAGATGCGTTTTGGCTGGCCCTCATCATCGAGCTCGTCCGACTCGGTTGTAGCCATTGACACAATCCCTATTGAGTCATGCGAGTGCTTTTTGGGGTCCATTTCCGGCACAAATGACCTTGATCGTGATGCGCCTATAAGTCCCCATATAGACGACCCTCCATTGCCATTTGGATAGTCTGGATCCCCCGACTGGCACGTATAGTCCTTCTGCACGTTAAAGACAGGTGCGAAATTGTAGAACTTGACTTTGCAGAGCTTGACAAAGTTCAAACAGGACTTTGGACAGTCGTTGACCCATAGATCAATGATGATATCGCCTTTGTTAGTCTTGTAACAGCAAAAAAAACAAACAAACTTTTCTACTTACCGGATGTCGTTTCGACTAGGACGCTCATGTTAAGATGCCGCATGAGATGTCATGGCAGAAAGCTATACATAAAACGACTGGGAGAGTGCATGCAACACCGTTAGCGCACAACTAACTAACGACACTTCCGTATAAACGCCTATAGTTTTATGATTAATCATCTGTGATTTTTAGTTATATTTTTGTGGTTCACGATTTGTTGCTAATCAATTGCGATTGATTCGTAGTTTGTACCTCGTAGTCCGCAGAGTCCACGCCTCAACTGCGCAGCAGTTGCAACAGCGCGACGGAGTCGCAAAACTTCAGCAAAGGATCTTGCGAGAAAGATCTAATCTATACAAAGCTACACTTTCCAATCCTGATTGATATGAAATTTAAATAAGTCTATGAAAATCTTCGAAGAACTCATCAATCGCCACTACTGGAACAACGGTGATAGCAATGGGAAATCCAAAAAAAGACCGCGAATAAGAAAATCGGAAACAAAGCAAAAAATAAAAATGGAAAACGCTAATAGCGATACATAGGAAACTGATCACCGCAGATAGGCGGATCTCAAATAACCTCTTCGACATTGCAGATCGCCGAGTGCGTGCATATGCATGTCAAAGTGAAAGGTTAAGGGAAATTTTTTTTTCAAGGAATTTCAACTTTGTACGATGAGCATGGAACTCGAGCTCACGTCGCAACAGCGGCAGCTAATAGACCAGAAAAATGATCTGGTGGAAACCACGGTTGAAAAGTACCGCCTAGCCGGCCAGATCGCCCAAACGGCGATGACGTATGTCCAGGCACTGCTTCGCGAGCCCGGCGCCAGATCTAAGACCATTGGCGAGCTGTGCAGACTGGGAGACTCGTTTCTCCAGCAGGCCACCGCCAGTGTTTTCAAGAAGAATGTCCAGGAAAAGGGCATCGCGGTGCCAGTGCAGATCGAGAAAGGCTCGTTTGTGTCTGGCGTGTCGCCAGAGGAATCTGACGAGTTCCAGGCTGGCTACGTCAACGATGGAGATGTCATCAAGGTCACCCTGGGAGTGCACATAGACGGGTATACAGCGCAGATCTCGCACAGCACGGTGGTGTGGGATGAGCAGCCAAAACAGCCTCTGATGGGCAGCGAGGCAGATGCGATGATTGCAGCATACTTGGCCAACGAGGCCATCACGAACCTCGTGAGCATGGCAGCAGACTCCAACCACCACCCCCTCATCAGCGAGCTGGGTGCCGTGAGCGGGAAGCGGATTCGACGAATCGTCGACACCATTGCATCCACTTTCAGAGTCAAGGTGGCGCCGGGGTCGCGGGTGCGACGCATTAGGCGGTTCCTGGCTGGACAGAGCGAGGTGGTGCACGAGCAGGACTTCAAAGGCGTGGTGTGGGAAGAGGAGGACGAGATTGCCCGCGAGTTAGCGCGCGCATCTGGCCAGCAGTGGGAGGACGAGGAGCAGACTGGCGACAACGACGTCGTGGTGGGCGGGGAGGCGTGGCTGATCGATATTCGCATGGCAGCCACCGACGGGGCTCGAGGAATCCTCCGACACACCCAGGTCATGAACCCCGTGTCGTCGACCCTCTACAAGCCGTCCATCTACAGCCGTGACTTCACCATCACGTATGGGCTCAAGGTGAATGCATCGCGGCAGCTGCTGTCCAGAGCAGACACTACGACGTCGGTGTACCCGTTCAAGCTGTCGTACATAGCCGACAACGCAGCCGACTACAAGACGTACCGGCTCGGAGTCAGCGAGGTGGTGCAGCACCACATCTTCGTGCCCCACAATATCCTGGCCATCGAGTTCGTGGCGCTGGCGGCTCTGCAGAACGGCAAGCTTCCACGCCATGGCACCGAAGTCCCGGTGGCCCGCGAGATGTCCACCGTCGTGCTGGTGCCGTCCAGCAAGTCGCAGTCGGGATTCGGCGAGGCCATCAGGCTGACGGGCGGCCACCGCGTGTGTCCTGCCTCGTGGCTGCACAGCCGCTACGAAATCGACGACGACGAGGTCAGTGCGCTGCTCGCGCTCGCCAAGGACAAACGCACTACAGGCGTCAACTTCCAGGTGGTGCAGCCTTCGCAGCTCACCAACGACATGTTTGCTGCCATGGAGGTGGACGAGTGAACGGACGTCTGAATTGACATTGTTTTGGGTCTGATACGGTTCAGAATATCACCAGCATGAGCTGCATTTACACGATTCGCTTGAGCAGATGGATACGATTACCACTGTTAAGCACGGATCCCGTTTTCAGCATGACGATTGCCAGCTGGGCAGCATGACATGTAATTATTTCGCACTTAGGACAGCATCTGTAACGTACTGTATTAATATAACGTGATGATATTTTGCATGGCAACCCAACTTGATGATATTTCGTAAGGCAATCCAACTTTGATCTTGCGACTCCGTTGCGCTGTTGAAACTGCTGCACAATTGGATGCAATTGGATGCTAACTATGGGATCTGCCATTACAGTGTGTAGTAGGTACTTTTATCTTTGATATTTTTATTTTTATTTTTTGCAATGGTTTGCTAATTGTAGTCAGCTACTCCAATAGAAATTCGATTTTACACTCCAACTATCTAATTGTCGCAACCTTTCGCATTGTGGCTTCTGCATGTAGAGTAGGCGTGCATATAGTCAATGCACGAACTATCACAGCCCAAACAGTCTTCTATAACCAATTGCTAGCAAAAAGCCAAACATACACTCTACAAAACTCAGCCAATTGAGTCTGATTTCTTACGATCAATGGCACACAGTTTCTGTGGCAGATCATGACAGTCCATTTACTAGCCAACAAATATACACATCATCGCCTCAGCGGTGCCAGACGCATGCATCAATCAGACCACTCCGACAGCCATCACTTGTTGAGGGCAGCCTCGTCCTGCTTGAGCTGTTTGATCTCCGCCTCTTTCTTGGCGATCTGGTCGCGCAGCGCCTTGAGCTTCTCGGCCTCGTGCTGGCGCACATAGTAGTCCTCATTGGCCTTTTCACGTTTCTACGTCAGCTACCCCTCCACAACAAAGGAACCCCGCCATGCTGAGGCTACCTACGTTGAAAGCATCCTTGCTCTGCTCGGAACGAGGCGCACCGACGTCACCTTCTGTGAGGCGACGCACAAACATCATTGACCCCATAGGGCGTGACACAACTCGACGAACACTGAGCATTGTTTAGGTGGTAGGTTGGAGAGTTGACAGTGGCAATCTACGCAGCCCTTTTATAGGCGTGTGCGCATGCGGGACCCCACAGAGCCCGAGCCGCACCACCCTCAGTGCATTTGGCTTTCGAAGGTCGATTTGGTCTTCATCTTGTACAGCTGTTGTTGTGTTGTCCATTGTATGTTGTACAGCTCCACGTTGTACAGTGACACCGACTACAACTACGCAGTGCCAGCCAGAGCCACCACGATCTCGCGCAGTTGCAGCTGCGTTTCCCAGGCGACGGCTGTTGGTGTCGTCTGAACCAGTCTTGGCTGGTGGATCGAGCCAATATCGCCCACAATCGTGCCCACAGTCTAGCTGATTCACCTGTTGCCCCAGCCGGAGTACAGGCGACATGTCTAAGAACACAGGGTCGCCAGCGACCAAGAAAGGGCGGCCTCGACGGTCGGAGGACGACAAGAACGACAAGAACGACAAGAAACGTCCTCGTAAGGCCCGTGCAGAGTCCAACAGGAAGAAGGCTGCCAAGGCCAAGGAAGTGCAGGTCGATGTAGAGCGCCAGTGCGGAGTGCCGCTGCCGAACGGCGGCCAGTGTGCCCGGTCGCTGACCTGTAAAACCCACTCGATGGGCGCCAAGCGCGCGGTGCAGGGCAGGTCCCAACCGTACGACGTGCTGCTGGCAGCGTACCAGAAGCGCAACCAGGTCAAGCTGGCGTCCATCTCGACGCAGCAGCAGCTCGACCTCGACAACGAGGCGCTCATGGACGACACGCCGCTCAACGACGACGAGGAGTTCGAGCAGGTCATGGCTGGCGTCGTGCGGGCCCTGCCAGTGCCTCTGGAGCGCAAAGTGGTGATGCCCACCCGGCTGCGGTCGCGGTTCTTCCGTCTCCGCGAGACGCTCATCGGGTCCATCACGACGGTGCCGCCAGTACCCAGCGGGTCGGGCGACGGTGCCAGCTCGGTCAACGCCGTCATGGCTGCGACTGGCGCAGTCCTGGGACGCACTATCGTGTTCGACACCGTGTCCAAGGCCCAGTACGCGCGCCCGCCACGCGTCTACGTCAATCCGCAGCACCAGCTCCAGCAGAAACAGGCGCTCCTGATGCGGCAGCGCCAGCTCGCGATGCTGCAGAGCGACCCTGCACTGCAGCAGGCGATGCTCAGGCAGGTCCAGGCGCAGGCACAGGGACAGCCGTCGCAGGCCCAGAGCCAACCGCAGGCGCAGGCTCTGGCAGCCCAGGCGCAACTGCAGGCGCAAATGCAGGCCCAGATCCAGCGAGCTCGGTAGATCCAACATCCAATGCTCTAACATTCAATACTCTCTTGCGACTCCGTCGTGCTGTAGCAACTGCTGCGCAGTTGTGGCGTGGACACTGGAGTATGAGTTTGGCAGGCCAGAGGAGACTGACCAGTGGTTATAAAGCAGATTGTTGGACAAAGCAGAAACCAAGCATATTGGTAATCACTAGAGTGAAAACTATTTATGTTGGATAATGCAGCGCTGGATAAAGCAGTCCTGGGCAAAGCTGATTAGCAATTAGTGGAAGAAAACGTACATACTCTGTGGTGGTGGTAATTCTAGTATGAACTGATTGTACTGCGAGCTGGACTGTCAAGCAGACTGCAGGTACTCTATTTCGGTCTATACTACCATTCATACTACAGCGTATGTACGGCTGATGGCTGCTGCACATCGACACCATTAGTACTGCGAGTATTGATTTGGGTTTCTAATGGACCAGTATCCTTGAAGGACTGCCACCTGTCTATGCCAGTTGAATTCCAACATGTCATTTGTGGTGATCTCGTCGTTGTACTGGTGAACCTTACGCCAGTGTCCACGCCTCAACTGCGTAGCAGTTGCAACAGCGCGACGGAGTCGCAAGATAAATGTTGAAGCTGTCTATACTGCCACTCGACATCCTATGTACGGCTGATGGCTGCACATCGACACCATTAGTACTACCCCTCTAGATGAGGTGCTTCTAGTTGATGAGATATTCGAGCTGACAAGATCGTGCCGAGTTTGTTGAATAAGTGCGGCCATCCATGCAATTGGCTTTCTGACATGACGTTTGGAGGTGGTTGTGTCGTTGACTACAGTAAGATCATACCAGCGAACGTCACCCAGTGTCCACGCCCAACTGCGCAGCAGTTGCCACAGCGCGACGGAGTCGCAAGATAGTTGAAGCAATCCAACTTGACTGAGCTGTGGATTTGTAAATTGTGACAGCTCGGGTGCAATCTGTGCTGTTGAACTGGCTCTGCAGTGGACTAAATGTGACAGCTTATACGGGGTGCATGCGCCTGCAAGCTGACATGTCGGCATTAGCGCTGTGCCTGTGCCCCCAGGGCCCCAATTGCCGAACACAGTGGCGAGAACAGCGCCAGGCAGCATGTAATGATATTGATGTGTATGTACAGTTATGATAGTTATCGATTAGGCGTCTAGCTAAGGTTGTTTCGCGGTGGTCCCCATTGCCCAGGGCAAGGCGCTGCATACCAGAGTGGCATCTGGAGCCTCGGGCGCCCCTGCCCTGTGGACAACAAAAACAAGTGATACGCCAGCAACCCAGTTGACTTTGATTTTATCCGTTAAAGGTTTTGGACTAATACGTGAAAGTAGATAGAAAGTAGGTACCGTTGGCTCTCTGGGCGGGCGCGCGTACAGCAGGGGACGGGCCCAATGGGTGGCACGCACGCGTCGCGTCGCTGATTCGGGTCGTCGCTGGAGGAGGCTGGAGGCGTTGGATTGGGAACGGCATGGCTTTTTTGGTGCTGATACCGTCGTGGCGCTGCCGTGGCTCTGGTGGCTGGTGGAGCTGGCAGTGAAGCAGGTGGACGTGGCGCTCAGCAGAGGTGGCCAGCGATTCTCGAACACCAGCAATTGGTTTGGTTTGTAGCCGTTTTTTTGCTGGTGGAGACATGCTGGTGGTGCTGGCTGGGCGCTGGTCCGTCGCAGCAGGTGGTGAAGTGCGGGACGATAGGGGAGCAGGGCTAACCGCAGTGTCGCGAGAGGATTCAGTTTACCTGGCCAAGCTGGCCGAGCAGGCCGAGCGCTACGAGGAGATGGTGGACAACATGAAGGCGGTGACGGCGCTGGGCGAGGAGCTCAGTGTGGAGGAGCGCAACCTGCTGTCGGTGGCCTACAAGAACGTGATTGGGGCCCGGCGCGCGTCGTGGCGTATCGTGTCGTCGATCGAGCAGAAGGAGGAGTCCAAGGGCAACGAGCTGCACGTCCAGCTCATCAAGGAGTACCGCGTCAAGATCGAGGCCGAGCTGGCAGGCATCTGCGACGACATCCTCGACGTGCTGGCTGCGCACCTGATCCCGTCCGCCCAGTCGGGCGAGTCCAAGGTGTTCTACTACAAGATGAAGGGCGACTACCACCGGTACCTGGCCGAGTTCGCGGTCGGCGACAAGCGCAAGGACTCGGCCGACCAGTCGCTCAAGTCGTACCAGGCCGCCTCGGACATCGCAGGCGTCGAGCTGCCGCCCACCCACCCGATCCGCCTGGGCCTGGCGCTCAATTTCTCGGTGTTCTACTACGAGATCCTCAACTCGCCCGACAAGGCGTGCCATCTCGCCAAGCTCGCGTTCGACGACGCCATTGCCGAGCTCGACACGCTGTCCGAGGAGTCGTACAAGGACTCGACGCTCATCATGCAGCTGCTCAAGGACAACCTCACGCTGTGGACTGGCGACATGTCGGAAGTGGCGCCCGAGGGTGGCGCTGGTGGCGCTGGTGGCGCTCCTGAAGGTGGCGCCCCTGCTCCTGCTGCAGAGGGTGCTGCTGCCGACGAGGCTGCCAACTGAATGTAGAGCCGCGCTGGTATACCTATTTTTGTAGCTTGTTCTTATTCTATGTTGCTTCTTGTTTTGTAACATCAACTATGGAGGATCTGTCCAATCTGTTTCGCATCGTCAACCTGGCGGTCGCGCTCCTGGCGGTGCTGGGCGGCGTGTCGCAGTTCTTCCCAGTGTCTTTGTAGGTGCCAATGGTTGCTCCCACTAACCGCAGCCAGTCGGTAAGCCAGCCACCGGGATCAGCCGGTGATTTGCTGAAGTCCAGCTGAGATTAAGCTGAGATCAAGCTGAAGTCAAGCTGAAGTCAAGCTGAAGTCAAGCTGAAGTCAAGCTGAGACTCAGCTCAAGCGTGATGTAGTGCTAACAAGTCCATTATCGCCATCTACGTGATCCTGTTTGGCGCAGCAATAGGGCTGCTGGGTGCGTATTGCCGAAGTGGCGCCCAATTAACGTTAGAGTTCCAGGTGCCGCCGCTGGCGTCCAAGTACGCGTCGTTCCTGTTCTCGTTTGTGGGCCGTGGCGTGTGTAAGTAGCTTGTGGCTGCCGTGGCTGAGGTGGCTTGTGGCTGCCGGCTGCTGTGGCTCTGTGGCTGTTGTGCTAACTAGTTTACATCTTCATCGGCACTATCCTACTGCACGACCACATTCTGCGCATCATCGCAGGGTCGGCAATTGCGGTCGTGGGCGTCGTGTACGCGGTGCTCGAGTTCGTGCCGTCCGTGGAGGCGCCCGAGAACATGCGCACCGCCACGGGCCTCGCCGACTACGAGCCCTCCGACACCCTCTAGACCACCAATGCGCAGCGACTGTAGACTATACGTGCTATACATATACTATACTCCATTGTAGACACCATCAGTGTCCTCGCCCAACTGCGCAGCAGTTGCAACAGCGCGACGGAGTCGCAAGACACATACTGTGACGATATACTATGACGGTTTTGTCTTGCGACTCCGTCGCGCTGTGGCAACTGCTGCGCAGTTGGGCATGGACACTGGCAACGGGCTCGGTCGTATGTGATCATCTCTGTATACTTCAAATCAGTATCATGTAGCATCCAGCTAGTCTCATTGTTCATGTTCGCTATGACGTGTCCGTGTGCTTTACTAGACTTGTATCAAGCGCTGACATGTTAAATGCACCTATACATCTGAGTAGATCAGCTCTGAAATTCAGGCAGTTGTGTCGTAGTGATTTGACGCTTTTAGTAATACTTGTAGCATCTGAGGCACAGCATGACAGGAGTGCATGATTGTATAGACCTTAATTCCCAGAAAGAATGAACAAATAGTTGGAACAGTTGTAAAATTACTGTATGACTAATATATGAAAAGTGTATCTGAGTATATCTGATGTGGTTGTTGGGTTTCAGGCAATTGCGTCCAAGGGTGATTCACTTGTCTCTAACGTGTTTGCTGCACGTCGAATATAGATGCATGACAGGTGTGCATGTACAGTGTGCTTCTAGACGCTAGCTCAAGAGCCAATGAATGTAACATTTGCAAAAAAAGAAAAATTGCTGGGGCAAATATTCGTAAATCAACGGCAAATAATCGTGTGAACGGCAGTTTTAGAATCGACTGGAAGCATTTTCATATATACATGTTGGCACCCGCCAAGTTGGGCCAACTATACTTCTATAATACTGACAATCTCGGATAGTTGCATGACAGGTGCATCCGCTGTGGGTGCAAATGCAAAACCAGTGATACAAGCCGATTTATAATTAGAATCAACAAACTAAGTTAATATTCGAACGAAGTTAATATTCGGTTACTTAAAATATCTTATATGAGTATCCGTTTAAAGTTCGTTTATTTTAAGAGTTTAATATTGTCGCACGCGTACGAGCTACAACAGCTGTATAAGTCCTCTAACAGGTTATACCAAGTTCGATTTAATCAACAACATATAAAACCAGTAAACCCTAACAGTTATTGATATTTAGATAATTTTGCCTGATTAAACAGCCTCCTGATGAACAACAGTGGAAAGATAGAGCTTCTCGTCGTCAAGATTGATTCCTTGTTTGGCCATTGCGTTTCTGCCAGAGACAAAATCATTTCCGAAAGCCTCTGCAACATCTTCTAAGTCCTTTCCAAAAGTCTCAGGGAACCAGAACCAAACTATAGTGAACTGAACAGCGTTCCAGATAATAAAAACAATGTAGTACTTCCATGCGATGGCCTCCATGGCAATAGGGTTGACATAATTGTTGAACAAACCAGTGACGGCACCTGCGAACTGGTAGATCATGGAGCCCTTGGATCTCATAGAATAAGGACAGATTTCCATGGTGTAAGTAAATGCAATAGGAGAGCAAATCTGGTACACCATATTGAATAGGAAGATAAGGAAAACAACAGTCTTCCCAAGACTAGTGTCCTTGAAATCCCTTTCCTGGTTAACAGCAGAAACCGTGGTGAAAACAATGTAAACGACAAACATAGAAGCGTAACCAGTTAGAAACAGACGTCTTCTCCTGAATTTTCCAACAAGGTAAGCACAAGTAACTGAGCAGATAAGAGTCCATGCAGTCAACCCCAAATTAATATCCAACTGTGGGATAGATCCAGTGATTCCGTCGTTGTCCAAGATGATAGACAAATAGTAGGAGATCCCAACACTAGAAAGCTGTTGCATAGAGGGGACTGCCAAAGCTAGAAAGAGACGGTGCATCATAGCCTTCGACTGGAACCACTGCATCCAAGATCCCATTTTTTGCGCCTTTTCCTCTTCAATAGTAGAGCCGATTTCAGCCATTTCGTAAGCAACAACTGGATGAGTTTCGTCACCATGTGCGTGATACTTGACGAAGAAACTTCGGGCTTCCTCGTAGCGCCCTTTGTCAATTAGCCATCGTGGAGACTCGGGGCCGAAAAAAGCAATGAGAATCTGAATGATGGGAAAGAACACCTGCAGTATAGACGGGATGCGCCAGCCCCAATCACTGTTAATAAGACTGTTGTAAGGAGCACGAGTGACTAAAGCTGCCGCAAACGCACCAAGGGGCCACGAAGGCATCAGCATGGCGGTCACCACTGGTCTCTGAGAGGGGTATGCGCACTCAGTAATTAAAGGTGGGGCAGCTGTAAGGGTAATAACTCCACCAATACCAACCAAGATTCTACCGCCGACAAACATACCAAAGTTCTGGGCACATCCCTGAATAACAGCACCAATAACAATAATGAAGCACCCGGTAATAATGGACCATCTTCGTCCGATATAGTCGACAATGAACGTAACAAAGGGCATAGTGATCAAATTGCCGACAGTTAGACCGTTGCTCATGGTACCAAGAATAGCACCACGAGGGTGATCAAAGTAGCCCTGCCACGACTTGACCGACTGCAAACCGTTCATCATACTTCCATCGTAACCACACACAACCTGCGCCAAAAGACCACCCATGAGCAGTAGGTTAAGCTTGACTAAGTTGGGGTAGAAGATCCAAGATTTTTCGATCTTGGGCGCAATATCAGCAAGAGTCAAATGCGAGTAGTCGGGAGTGTTGCCAGTCTCCTGACGCGGAGTAGTATTATCGGTAGACTTTTCATCCATTGCGACTGAAAGGGGCTAGAACAAGAGCTTGGCTAATTTTTTTAGATAAGATTCTGATATTTTTTTTGAATTTTGGGGAAATATCGCCCTATTTGTACCCCGCATTTCGATTGTGCAATTCTTTTTCTTTTTGCTTTTTTTGGACATTCGTTCGATTCTCGAGAAACTGACGAAGAATATCTTGACCATTCACGGGGACTATCGGTCGCGTAGCAAAATATCGCTCTATTTGTACTTTAGATTTTGACTGTGCGGTTTCTATTTTCTTTTTCCTTTTTTTGTTTTGGAAATTCGTTCGATTCTATACATTCTGGAGAATCTGGGGAAGAATATCTTGACCGTTACGGGGACTATCGGTAGCGTAGGCGCAATCAACTCCAGCAAAGTTTAGGTTGGATCAGATACATACACCGGCCAAGAAAAAAAAGATTATTACGGCAACACAATGCTCCTTGAGTTCGGCAAGACGAAGAAGCATTGAATAAATTGGCAGCTGTTTGGAGAGGGTTGTGGAACACCAATTCAGATTACATGGCCACGCAAGTACACAGTCCCAGCATTGTTGGTTTCCTACACAATCGCGGCACTATCGGTCTCTCTCCTAGATGCACAATTATGGTGATCGGTGCTGCATTCAATATTGCCGGTGTTCTGTGAATCATATTACCGATAGGTTAATGCACGCAATTTAACTAAGCCCCAAATACGCCGATCCAAGATAAAGGAAAGTAGTATCGGCAAGGAGATCAACGAGCCAGTGCAGTAGCCGCCCTATGCAGCAGTAGCTGGCAGATAATAGTAACGTCATCAAGGTGAGGGCTCTGAGTCACAATCAGGAGGACTACAGATGAAAGTGGGGAAAGCTGATACTAAGGTTCGGGGTGCAATATCATACCTTTCACTTCAAATCGGTGGCTATTTGAACATTCCCACCACCGGATTGCATAGCAAAATAAGGTGCGGGAAATAAAAAGAGTTGGGGAGCAAGAAATTTGGAAAGTGATATTACACTTACATTAACTAGCTGGTCATATCGAACAACTAAGCAAAATACTGGCGTTCCGAAAGAGCCTAGTTTTCCGACTGTGATAAGCCTGAAATCATCTTTGAAAATACGAGAGGAAGCGCATTCTATTCCAAAAACTATGGAATTTCCTTGCGGCCGAACAAAACCACACTTTAGTGCAATCCCTGGGAAAGGTGTGTTACAGGGATTTATCAATTTCTCCGCCATTGACCCAGAAGAAGAGCTCAATTACTGCTACTATGGGGTACGGTACGCTCAACCCCCGGTGGGTGCGCTGCGGTGGAAGAAGCCCCAGCCGTTAGCTCAGGGGTACACTTACGATGGAGACTACACATATATACGACCAGTGTGTCCGCAGGAGAGCTCGGACGAGGTGCA
Organism: Sugiyamaella qingdaonensis; assembly: GCA_030569235.1. NCBI lineage: Eukaryota > Fungi > Ascomycota > Dipodascomycetes > Dipodascales > Trichomonascaceae > Sugiyamaella > Sugiyamaella qingdaonensis. The sequence continues at coordinate 353,075 of JAJMKI010000009.1, forward strand.
GCTAAGGTCTCCCTCGATCACGTTTAGCGAGGACTGCCTGATTCTCAACATCTGGATCCCGGCGGGACCCCCACCAGCCCAAGGTTGGCCCGTCCAATATTTCGTTCATGGAGGATTTCTTCAAGGAGGAACGCCGAATGTTGAATCCTCTAATGATCCTCGTAATTTACAGAGCAAAGACTCTCCAGCCAGATATATTGTGGTGGCTGTAGGATATAGACTCAATGCGTTTGGGTTTATGTCTTCAACCACCCATATTGAGGGTGCCAATTTTGGACACTGGGATATTCGCATGGGCTTGGAGTGGGTGTACAATAATATTAGACATTTCGGTGGCAATGGTGACAACATCACAGTAGCGGGGCTCAGTGCTGGAGCTCATTGCGCCAATCTGCAGTTGGCGTACGAGCTTTATCATCCCGAGGTGCAGCAGATTATTAAGAGAGTGCATCTCATATCTAATGCAGTCGTCTATCAGCCAAAGGGGCCACTTGATGGCGAAGAGATATTTAAGGAATTCATCAACTCTTTCGGTTTTTCCTCGGACACTGAAGATCTGATGGGCAGATTGAGAAGCAAGAACAGCCAGGATATAGTCGCTTATCAGAAGATGCTGTCGTTTGCTAGATTCCGCACCCTAAATGATGATGAGTTTGTGTCGGACAGATTGGCAGCTGATATTTACTCTGGAAAGTTTGGAAAGATGTTCAATGCATCTGGACGATCAATATTATTGGGTGAAGTGACTGGAGAAGAAGCTACATATAGAGAGACTAACACGCCGCAATTTTTAGAGGATTTTCCCACGGCACTGTATGGACTGTATCCTGCTGACCTCGTGGATGCGTTGCTTCCACTGTATACCTCCTCTTATGGAGAGGACGGAATGAAAAACTTTAAAATCGTTTATGGCAAGGTTGTCGCTGACATGCAGGTATACTCGGCGGAGAGAATCCTGGTGGCTAGTCTGCTAAGAGGAGGAACACCGTTGGACCGTATCCTCCGGTATCGCATAGACTATCGTATAAAACTACTCGAGATGTTTCCAGTTCCTGGAGAAAGGGAGGTGCCACATGGTGGTGATATGGGCATCTGGTATCGCACAGTATACCTTTCGCCTTCAGAGCAAATTGTTGTGGATAAGTGGTTGAAATCTGTAGGAGACTTTTATGTAAGGGGAGAAGTGGAACAGTGGGGAACATCTTCTGCGACCGAGCAAAGAGTATTGACTGAGCAGGGAGAGGTTATTGTAGACTCTGATCGCCGGTGGGACTGGGCAATGAATGTTGAAGGTATCCTGCGGAAGTTATATGCAAATTTGCAATGAGAAGTTGTATCATGTAACGAGGCCATTGTCATAAAAACTATATTGATCTCAATGTGAAAAGTGGCAATCTATCTACAACTGCCGACACATCCCTTGAGAAAATCTTCTCTATAACACAATGATATCTAAACTATTATCTATTTCACGCCCCTCACTGGCCAATCGACGTAGTTCCAACAATTAATAAAAACAATTCCATAGTGTCTTTTACAATCTTTTATGTTTTGTCCAAAACAAGTGAATAACCTCGTAACTTTTATTCGCTCGTTGATCACATCAAATGTAGTATGCCGAGAAGTTGCATCGCATGATATGCAACTGCTTGCCAAATCCCATTGCCCACTATGCCGATACGAGACGCGGGTCACACGTATAAAATGGCGGGATTGCTTGGAAATTACAGACAGAGCAGAAGAGCTTCTAAATATTATAGTCTACCATGAGCCATGAGTTCTAGCGGGCGAGTCATGGAGCCAGCTGGTCGCACTGTAGCAACTGCGCTGTTGAGGTGAGGACACTGTAATGACGGTGCTGCTTTAGGTAGTGGGCAACAGCAGTAAAAAAACTCTGTTAATCAGAAGTACGAGAATAGATGAATAAGCAATTGCTGAATAACAATTCAAATAAATCATTGCAATTGCAAAATGCTATTCTCTGGACAAGTATATTGTAGTTTTATTTTTTTGCATTTGGGGCTCTGCCTGGTTAAAGTCGGTTGCATATGCAGCGTGCATCTAGTTTCTCTGCATCACCATCTACACATGTCGCTGGTCAAACGGCCCCGAACAGACCAGCTGGGCCAGCAACTGACCCAGACAGGTGCTCCGAGCGCGGGTCCGCTCGCGTCTTCGTGTACTGCGCTCACTGGGCACGAGGCAGAGGTGCTCGCGGTCGAGTTCGACAGTGCTGGGCTGCTGCTGGCGTCGAGCTCGGCAGACACAAACATCCTCCTGTGGGACGTACATGGGCAGAACGACAATTTTGGCATCATATCGGGCCACAAGGCGGCGGTGCTCGACATCAAGTGGTCGCGCGACTCGCGGCAGCTGTTCTCGGCGTCGGCAGACCTCACTGTAGGAACCTGGGACGTGCAGTCTGGGCAGCGGGTGAGAAAACACGTTGGCCACAACGACATGGTCAACAGCATAGCCGTCGTCCGTCGCGGCACCGAGCTGGTGGTGTCGGGGTCGGACGACGGCTCGATAGGGGTGTGGGACCCCCGCGAAAAGGACGTTGTCAGCTACTTCACCACCGAGTACCCCATTCTAGCGGTCGCAGTCGACTCAATGGGCTCCCAGGTGTTTTCCAGCGGCATCGAGGGTGCCATCTCAGTATGGGATGCCCGCAACACCACATCTCCGCTCTACAAACTTGCAGGCCATACCGACGCCCAGCCGGTGACTAGCCTGGCGGTGTCGCCAGACGACCAGAGCCTGCTGTCCAACGGCATGGACAGCACTGTGCGGACGTGGGATATCAAGCCGTTTGCACCAGACGACCGCGCGCTCAAAGTGTACGACGGGGCTCCTCACGGGCTCGACCACAACCTGCTGCGAGCGTGCTGGTCCGCAAACGGAGCAACAATCGCAGCAGGCGCCAGCGACGGTACAGTCGCAGTATGGGACGTTACCAGTCGGTCGCTGCTCCACAAGCTGCCAGGCCACATTGGCACTGTAAACGCCGTGTGCCTATCGCCAGTGGACAACTTCATAGCGTCTGGATCCTCAGATCGCACTGTACTTTTAGGTCGCTTACTGTGACATCGCTGTGAGACGATTACGAAAATGTGTACATCAGAAAAAACCATCATATAGATGAAACTAATGCATGATCATCAACATCTCAGTGTCCTCGCCCAACTGCGCAGCAGTTGCCACAGCGCGACGGAGTCGCAAGACACGTCCTGTAACGTCCTACGCCCTGTAATTTGTCTTGCGACTCCGTCGCGCTGTAGCAACTGCTACGCAGTTGAGGCGAGGACTCTGAGAAGTTAGATGTGTGGTATGCATTACAATATGTATTATGTACAGCATTTGATCTCGTGCATTACCAAGATGCTACCAAGTGACCGCAATCATAATTGACCTGCACTAGTGCTTGCTCAGAAAGAGCTGACAGAATCTGGTCCTTCAGGTCCGTGTATTTGTGAACGGCATTCGTAAATGGCATTCAGTATGTATGACGATATGCTTGTTTGGCGATCATGCACAATAAATATCACTCCTTGGTCTTGCGTCGCAGACGCTGGGCGTACTCTACGAGGCTCTCAATGACGCCCTCGAACGTCTCCTTGTCCTTCTGGGCCGACTGCAGCAGCTGCTGCCACTGGACCGACACGGTCTGGGCGCTGTCGAGCGCCTGCTTGAGCGAGCCGACATGCAGCGCCAGCTCGTCTGACGACATGCCTTCGAGAGCCACCTCAGACACCGAGCTCAGCTCGTACCAGCCCGCCAGCCTGCTGTCAGTCTCGGTGCGTAGCGCGTCGGCAGGCGTCTGGGAGGCGTCGTCGCCGTGTTTGTGGCGCTGTCTGGGCACGCTGGGGAGCACCAGCTTCTTCGTGTTTTTCTGAAAGATCTCGTCCAGATCGAGCGGGATCCCCAGTGAGATGAGCAGCAGCCGCCGGATCGATGACTTGCGCCAGTCTATGGGGTTGGCGGTGCCGGTCGGAGCGACCAGCTGGTTCCACAGCGATGCACTGCGCTCCGAGAAGTACGACTCGTTGTGGTCTTTGGCGACCTGGACTACCGAATTGGCGCCTGAGATCTGCTGGACAATCGACAGGATAGACGCCTGGAGCTGCGCAGTGTTGGAGAACTCCGATTCGGGGATGGCAGCACCCAGTTGCTGGCCTGCGTCGACAGCACCCAGCTGCTGGTTGTTGTCGAGCTCTGCAAAGTCGTCGAAATCGCCAAAATCGTCGTCTCCGTTGTCTGCGTCTCCTCCATCGCCGAACTCGTTTCCAAAGCTGTCGTCGCCAAAACTGCCGTTGTCATTAGCAAAGGACGTCGAGATGTCGACTGTTGCTGTCGCAGCAGGCTCGATTTCAGAAGCAGCAGTCGAGTCGTCCAATTGCGCAGACTCTTGTCTATTATCCTTATACTCCGTCAATTCAGCAGATTCATCCTCATCAGGAGGATTCGGGACGTCCCTGTCAATGCTGGTTTCAGTGTTGGGTTCAGTGCTGGGTTCAGTGCTGAGTTCAGTACTGGGTTCAGCACCAGCTTCACCCCCATGTTCGGGTTCCAGGCTCAATGTCGCGAGATCCACATCCGCCTCATTGGTGTGGTCCGAACCGGGCGGGATATCGTCGTCAGGCACACTGCCACCAGCGTGAACTCTATCATCCAAAGTCGCAACGACCTCTTCTGGACGGACCTCGCGGTCTTCGCTTGCCAGCTGGTTGTCCATGGAAGACGCAAACTCAGGGGGTTAGGCAAAAACCGACATGAGTCTGAAACCAATGCATAGGCAGTGAGTGAATGTATGTGCAGTGTTGAACGGCTGTTATGTCAATATCATTTAAAGTTGACGACTCAATTTCGACACCACCGTTTTTTACTGATTCAATTAACAACGTTTGAGTTGATCACTGAAATTCGAGATAAACACTAAAATTCGAGTTAACGGCTGACGTTTGAGGCTGCAGTGATTTCAAAATTACGATTGACTTCCAAGGTTCCTGCTAACGTCTATAGTGAGGGTGATCTCTGATTGACGACCTGACTTGTCAAGCGACGACCAAGTATATTTATAATCTGGCATAACAGAATTCAACGGATGTCAGCGAGTGGGGTGCTGCCGAAGGCCCTGCTGTCGAATGGCGTGCTGTCGACGGTGGGGTGGTTCTATATTCCCAGCATGGCGACCTCGTTTGCCCATAGAGCCTACTACACAGTGACTGGCAAGGCGTACGCGCCTGGCTCGCAACCGTTCCAGCGCCATCGCAGGCATATCCACATCCTGATGGTGTCGCTGTACCTCGTGTACTCGGTGTGCGACGCCTACTGGTCGGTGTTCAAGGAAGGGTCGCCTGTCAACGGAGCTGGGTCGGGCCTGTACTCGATTCTGGGCGTCGACGGAACTGCCACCAGCCAGCAGATCAAGACGGCGTACAGGCGCATGAGCGTGCAGTTCCATCCCGACAAGGCAGGCCCGAAGACGGGCGCGCAGACGGGGTTGTACGACGAGTCGGAGGAGTACTGGCTCACCATCAAGACCGCCTACGAGCTGCTGTCGGACAGTGTGCTGCGGTTCGGCTACGACCGGTTTGGCCTCGACGTCCAAAAATGGGGCGCCAACCTCACCAGGAGCGACATCATGTCGACGGGACTCACATGGTCGCTGGTCGGGTTCTACGTCAAGGCGCTCGTGTCCATGGAGCTGCTCAGCTTGTTCAACGTCGTGGGCCCTGGCCGCTACTGGAAGTACTTGCTGCTGGCAGCAGCGCTGACTGCAGAGCTGACGCTCGTCACGCGGCCAGCTGGCGAGCTGGGACTGGCTGGCGTCCGCATGCTGCCGTTCCAGCTCATCCTCTTCATGCGCCGGCTCGTGCTGTCGGTGATGGTAGGCATAAATCAGATCATGCCGCTGTTCAGGGCTCCTGCGTCCGACGCAGCCGCTATCGACACCGAGCTCCGCAACCTCAGCGTACTGGCGCGAGAACTCGCTAAGCAGTCCGAGGTGGGCAGAGTCATCGAGTTTGCACCGTACGGGACCAACTTGAGCACCGTCAAGACCAAGCTGGCCGACCACATGGCCGAGATGCAGCTCCGCAGCGACCCCGAGGTGGTCGACGCTGTGCAGACAAGCAATTAGTCACGTAACATGAATAACATCTGCATTTCAGTACGGGTCTTGCGACTCCGTCGCGCTGTAGCAACTGCTGCGCAGTTGGGCGTGGACACTGTTGACGAAGTCGGCAGGTGGTGCTACGAAACAGCTGAATCCATAGACGAACCACGCTTGTCAGTGTCCGAGCCTCAACTGCGCAGCAGTTGCTACAGCGCGACGGAGTCGCGAAGCTACGTTTGCAATTTAGTAGAATAGAAAACAGAGGATAATCACCATTACAGTAGCAGTCCATAGCCAAGTAGAGACAGAATGCAGCAGTCAGGCATTGCGACGTAGTGTCACACGCAGGATGTCGATGTCGCACGAGTGCGGGGGTATGAAGAACCGGCACTGGAACGGTTCCGAGTAGGTGTGCAGCAGGTGGACGTCGAGTGATTGGCGGGAGCACTCGGCCAAAAAGCTCGCCATAGTGTCGCGGGAGCGCACTGCGGCAGAGATGAACGCGCAGTCGGTGGCGGGCATTTCGAGGAACGCGCGCAGACATGTCACGAGGGCGCCGAACTGGTCGTCGTCGTAGGTGACGTCTGCAGCCAGCACGATCTGACGATGCCCACCTGCCCGAATAGGCTTATCAGATCCCCACCACAACGGCTGACATCTGCAGGGGGACCCGTTGAGCGCCACATTGGCCTCGAGCCGAGCCACCACCTGGCTGTCGCCATCGGTGAGCACCACTGCGGCCTCGCCACATAGCCGGCTCGCCACAATTCCCACTAAACCAGTGCCGGCGCCCAGCTCGACGGCGTCGAGTCCACGCACGACCTCGGGGTGGCTTGCCAAGTAGTCGGCCAGCGCCAGGGCTGCTTCCCAAGTGCGGTGCCCTGTCGATCCCGCACTCGCAATCACAAACGGCTGCTCGTAGAGCCGGATCTTGCCAACCGCGCCAACATCGTATATCACCACCGTGGTGTCGGTGCTGTTTGTGCTATTTGTGGTGGTGGTGGTGGTGCTTGGAGTGCTCAGCGCATATGCATAAGCCTCAGTGAGCTCTTCGTGCACCTCGACAGCTGCCTGGTCAGCCAGCAGCAGCAGCTGTTTGAGCACCATTCGCCGGTACGACAGTGGCGCCGACGCCGTCAATCGCACCACTTGGGGCTGGCAGTCGTACGACACGAGTGGCGCCAGCCAGGGCGTCAGGTACTTCGGATGCACCTGCTGGTCGATGAGCTGGCGCAGGCCGGGTGGAGCCTCGGCTGGTTCCGCCATTTTCCGAGCGCCACGCAAACCCACAACAGCAATCAGCAACCAACAAACCTCAAATTGAGCCTGCAACAGGCCACTATCAAACAAAATATGCCCAGATCACCGTCAAGCCAAGCAATTGCCAGTAATATCCAGCAACCAGGCTGCAATTCCAAGCAATTCCGAGAATTCTCAGCAATTCCCAGCAATCCCAGCAATCCCAGCAATCTGCCTGCAAGTCCCAGCAAGTGCCCTAAATAAGTGCCAGCCACGCCCGATAGTGTGGCTCTCCCAGCACACCCCAACATCGAGTCGCACCATTTGGGCAGCTAGGGTAAGCCCAAACGGGAGCAGCTGCAGACCCGAATGTTGACGTGCAGGCTGTTGGGACCGAATCCCAACATGTCTGTGTGGGCAGCTCCCAGATGCAGCCGTGCATGACATGATGCACCCACATATAAACCGGACAAATCCAGCATGTTTTTTTTCTGCACCTTGACTGCGACATTCTGACCTGACAAGCGACCAGTGGCAACAATGTCTGGCATCGAGTCTTTGAGCGTAGAGGAGCTCAACGCGATTGCGTCGGGCGCCGAGTCGCGACGTCAAATGGACATCAACTCGAGGCGGCTGCGAGCAGCTGCTGCTGAAGCTGCCGAGGCGTCTGCTGGCGAGCCTGCCAAGAAGAAACACATCTCCGAGAAGCCATTCACGGTCGGCAACTGGTACCAGCACATCAACTGGATCAACACGATGCTGATTGCCATCTATCCGGCGATTGGGTTCTGCTTTGTGCCGTTTGTGCAGCTCCACGCCAAGACGCTGGCTTGGGCGCTGCTGTACTACACCTTCACGGGTCTGGGCATCACTGCTGGGTACCACCGCATGTGGTCGCACCGCTCGTACCAGGCGTCGCTGCCGCTGCAGATTTTCCTAATGCTGGGCGGTTCGGGCGCTGGCGAGGGCTCGATCAAGTGGTGGTCCAATGGCCACCGCACCCACCACCGGTTCACCGACACCGACAAGGACCCTTATGACGCTCGTCGCGGGTTCTGGTTCTCCCATATGGGCTGGATGGTGTTTCTGGCCAACCCCAAGCTCAAGGGCCGCACCGACATCTCTGATCTCGTCAGCGACCCGCTGGTGCGGTTCCAGCACAAGCACTACCTGTGGTTTCTGTTCGGCATGGCCTACATCTTCCCTACTGTAGTGGCAGGCCTGCTGTGGGGCGACTGGAAGGGCGGATTCCTGTACGCAGGCGTGCTCCGGCTGTTTGTGGTGCACCAGTCGACGTTCTGCGTCAATTCGCTGGCACACTGGATTGGCGAGCAGCCTTTTGACGACCGGCGCACTCCGCGCGACCATGTGCTGACGGCGCTGGTGTCGTTTGGCGAGGGTTACCACAACTTCCACCACGAGTTCCCGTCCGACTACCGCAATGCCCTGCAATGGTACCAGTACGACCCCACCAAGATGTTCATCTGGACCATGAAGCAGCTGGGGCTCGCGTCCAACCTCCAGAAGTTCTCCCAGAACGCCATTGACCAGGGCCTCGTGCAGCAGAAGCAGAAGAAGCTTGACAAGTGGCGCTCGCGCCTTAACTGGGGCGTACCTATCGACCAGCTGCCCGTCGTGGAGTTCGACGACTTCAAGCAGCAGTGTGCCGACGGCAAGAGCCTGGTGCTCATCTCCGGCATCGTGCACGACATCTCGGACTTCGTGGACCGCCACCCCGGTGGCAGAGCCCTCATTAAGTCGGCTATTGGCAAGGACGGCACTGCCGTGTTCAATGGTGGCGTCTACAACCACTCCAACGCCGCCCACAACCTGCTGGCTACCATGCGTGTTGCTGTTATTCGTGGCGGCTGCGAGGTCGAGGTGTGGAAGAAGGCCCAGTCCGAGAAGAAGGACGTCAACATCGTCACCACCAACAGCGGCGACCGCATCGTGCGTGCTGGCGAGCAGGCCACCCGCACGGGCGAGACAGGCGTTTTTGGGCGTGCTGCTTAAGTTATTGCATAGATAGGTCAAATATGATTATTACTCCGTTCACTATATTTCACAGTCGTCGCCAACTGCGCAGCAGGTGCTACAGCGCGACTCCGTCGCAAGAGCATTTGCCATCTTTGTTTTGATTGTTTGCGACTCCGTCGCGCTGTAGCAACTGCTGCGCAGTTGGGCGAGGACACTATCGGCCGGCTCGCGACATGCAAGTTGTAACTTGTTCTGGCTGAGCTCAATTATATTATCTGTTAGCTACAAGTTAAGTTAGCTTAGCTAGCTAGGAGTTCGCTGACCAGCGATGCTCATCTCTCGCTCTTTGAACATATCAGCGCTATTGCTGCCCATATACTGTTGGCGTTCCAAACTAGCCAATTGGTCGGTATCCAGCTAGATTCGAGTCGATATGGCTGGTTGCATTCTAGAATCTCGTCAACGCTGCGTCATGCACAATTCCAAGCTACTGCGACTGTCTAGACTAATCTCCGACTCGACTGCCTATTTCGGTGCCGTCCTCAACCCTCCGTCATGTTCATCGTTGGCTGGCAGGTCAAAGACAAGCATGTGCTGGTCGTGGGTGGCGGCGACGTCGCAACTGGGCGTATTGAGACTGCTTTAAAGGCCGGCGCCCTGGTCACGGTGGTATCTCCGACCTTGACGGCGCAATTGCAGGCGCTGGTCGATGGCGGCTCCATCTTGAAATGGCACTCTCGCCAGGTCGATCTGGCCCTCGACTTTGACGAGCACGAATACTCGCTGGCGTTTTCTGCAATCGACGACCGCCAGCTGTCCCACCAGATCTACTTAGAATGCTCCAAACGCCGGATTCCGGTCAACGTCGCTGATATCCCTGCCGAGTGCGATTTCTATTGCGGTTCGCTTATCGAGAAAGGGCCGCTTCAGGTAATGGTGTCGACGGGTGGCCAGGCGCCCCGCCTTGCTAAACGAATAAGGGAGGTGATTGAGACCAGGCTGGACGAATTCCAGCTGCCACATGCGATTGAGCGCATTGGCGACCTCCGTGGCAGGCTGAGGCAGCTGACGGCGTCGCAAGATGGCTCGGTGGGCTACGACAAGCAAACAATAAACACCCGCATGAAATGGCTGTCCAATGTCTGCGACCAGCTGGACTTTACTGAGATGGCATCCCTATCTGACGACCATATCAACATGCTGCTCGACATGTATCCACAGCCTATCGACAGCACCTGGATAAGCCAGCACCTACATGAATGAGTAATCACGATGGAATCGAGCCCGACTGCGCAGCAGTTGCTACAGCGCAGCAGTTGCTACAGCGCAACGGAGTCGGAAACAATAAAAACAAAGATGGCAAATGCTCTTGCGACTCCGTCGCGCTGTAGCAACTGCTGCGCAGCCGGAGAACAGGTCATTTGGTCTTGAAAATCGAGAATAAAAATGCTAAAAGACAGAACTATAAGGGTCACTATAACACATGCCTTCAATAATATAATGTCAATAATATTTAAAAAAATGATAATAAGACTTGCACAAAACGGCATTTCCACATGGTGTACATCGTACGGCTGAAGCTCTAGTAATATTAGGTTTCGACGGCTAGGACTCGTCGTCCTGCTATGAGGATCAAAGTCATAACCCCGACTGACATTTTCTGGTGGCCGCTCGACAAACGGACCCGTAAATCAACTGCGCAGCAGTTCGCGAAGCAACTGCTTCAGAAAGATGGGTTCCAGGTATTTCTGGATGGAGTGCCTCTCAGCAGGCACCACATGATGAAATATTTTGTGAAAGACGGCGACACTATAGAGATCAAGCGAGCTGGGAAACCATCCACACAAAGCAGAAATGCGCGACGAGAAAATGTAGTTGCCCGCATTTCTGCGACTTCTCAGCAGCCAGTTGATCTGAAGAAGATTGTGGACGCAGCACCAACCGAGCAGGAAATCTCTCGTCGCCAGCAGCAGTTTCCCGGCTGGACTTTCGGCTCCACCGAGTGCTATGAACCTGATAAGTTCGACGCATTGATCCCTCCCTATCCTTATAGACATGTACGGCGACAGTTCAAAGAACAACAGGATGTGGTTTCTTTGTCAGAATGCGAACAAACCGAATCGTCTTCAATTCCTTGGGAACATATCCATCTAGGAGATGACTCAGTAATCCAGTTCAAGGAGCTGCTGGTAGGTGATATCCTGGCTGTGAAAACGCTGGTTATGCTGCCACCAACATATGAACCAGCGGTGAAGACGGTGTTATGCCAATGCATTGACAAGTCAAAGTCAGACTTCACCATTAAGTTGGACAGAAGATCCGTCAAAGATGGCCCAGAGAGGTTTGATTTCCAAGGCACCCAGACCCTCGTCAAACAGTCGGTCGAAACTATTTGGAAGCTTGGCCATGAAGATGTGAACGATGACCCTTTCGAATACAAGCTTGAGCTGTGAAGATGGAATTTTAGGCCGATAGCTTTGTAAATAATTTTGTTAGTTATGCATTGAGTTTAGTTGTTGGCTGGAAAATTACAGAGAGAGCGTAGTTCTGAGCTATGTGTTCTGCAAAATAGTCACCGACATTGTAGACAGTAATTACAATAAACTTAGCATTTGGATCCTTAACTACTATGTGAACCACTTTTTGTCAGTGAACATCGCTCGCTACAATGCTTTTAACAATAGACCAGACTGATAACGGTTTGCTTCTAGTAGGCAATAGTAATTGTTCCGCAGCCATCGTAATACTGGAGAACAATATCCACGTCTCAACTGCGCAGCAGTTGCCACAGCGCGACGGAGTCGCAAGATATGATTGTATCGAGCCCGTTGAAATCATGTCAACTTAATCACACAACATCGGTCACTATTGATCGGAGCAAATCAGAAAATGCCTCACTTAGGGACGCGCGTCATATGGATATTATTCTTTGCAGCCAATTCGTAGGTCAACATGCTCGCATTTCTTTCGTATGCCAGTAGCAATTGTCTGGGTTATACATTTTTTTCACTTAGGTTGCACCGCTTCTTCTGAGATTATGCCAGTTTCACGGCTAACAATGACTTCAGTGGGAGATGACAATCTGACCACTACTACATCTTATGTTGAAAAATCTCAAAGTCAAGTACCGACAGTTCCAACTGGGATGCAAAGACTTTTCAATTAATTGCATCCATTCTTTTGGCAAAAAGACAGGTGATGTTGCTAGTTTGGCGACAAGTCTGGTGCATAAAGTCACAGAATCGATTAGCACATTGCTCAGCATTATGATCATTATTCCAGTCGAAATCAGCATAATTTGTCTATTCGGTTTACTATTGACTTCTATCTTATTGGTTATCGACTTGGTCGGCCTTGTTGTTGCTCTTTTATGAATTCACAACTTTGTCAAATATTATCGGATTACAAATCACCATTATGGCGCCCTCTGATGAGAATTCCAATCATTCAGCTTCACTACAAAGCGTTTACATACTTACAGTAGCAAATACGAGTTTAGTTGAGATAGATACAGTTCTCTAAAACTTCAGTCAAAATAGATCTGTTCAAAAATCAGGATATTTATGTCGCAAAACGGAGAAGTAACTGCAAGGTCTTTCATATGAAATAAATTGATAAACGGCATTCTATAGGTACCTCTTCAGGCAATACTAAATTTCTGTAGTACATCAGCAAGCTCAAGTCGACTCTGAACTCTCTAATGGTCTCCCTAACCAAGATGTATCGTCCAGTTTCTATTAGTTCGGTCAAGAACGACAGCTTTCGATATTATGGGGGTTTTACGGCTGACAATCTCTGCGAGGCAAGTTTTCAAGCTAAGCATCTACTACTGATGTTAAAAAAATTTCAAAGTTAAATACGAACATTTCCGCGAGCGGTTTGAAAGCAAGGGATACAAATATCTCTGTTCCTTTCATGGCATATTTCCAACTCCTGAGCGGATCGGAGAAATGGCTGGTGTTTTATTCCAATACCTAAGTGTCATATAGATGACTTTAACCATAGCTATACCGCTTGCTTTGCTATTTTGTTCAATCTTGCTGGTTTTCGATATCATTGGTCTTGTTATCGAAGTGTTATAAATAACAAACTTCGTGAAACCGTCGTCAGGCAATTAACCACATTATGGCGAGCTTCGAAAATGGGAATCCCGGCTGTTCAGCTTGATTAGCGCAACTTTAGCGTGATTTTGGATCAAAAACTCGATTTCAAATAAAAAGATATAGTATATGTTTAGAATTTCTCTCAATATTGATGTGAAACAGCAATGAAGAGTGTCACACATCAAAGACCAGATTACTCCAAGAATTCACGTAAATAATTAGGTTTCTTAATAAACAGCCATCCTCATTGTCATAAGACCTGTATATTCACTAAACCAGCAGTTTTGCTTAACCTCTAATTGGTACTGTAATTTCTGTAATCTCGTCTGCACAGCTGCGTTTAAGATTATGCCAGTTTCATGGCTGTCAATAACTAAGAAAATATGTTATGTCAAGAATTAGTATCTCATGCCTATGTTGAAGAATTTCAAGTCTAAATTTAGAGAGTTCCATGTGAGATTCAAAAACTCATCGATGGATTCGCTTATGTCATATTGTGATTACACGGGACGTGTGATTCCTGGTTGGATAAAATTATGGATTACTGCGAGTATGCTAGGCATCAGAAGGGCCTGTGTCCTGTTGATCGATTGGTAACTTCTCCCAATATTGATCAAAGCATAAGTGGCGAATGTCAAACATCGGGAATAAGATTGCTGCAAGAATTGTGATAAAGTACATAATTATAACGAACAGTCAACCGCACATCAATAGGCCCACAGTCTCACATGAACTCAGCCTTATTAGAAGTCTCCAATCAATGTACGCACTCGGTGCTATAGTGTCGTCTTCACAACTCATTTCAGGATCATGCCAGTTTCACGGCTGGGCAGTATCTGCGATGTGACTGTTCAAGATGAGCACCTCTTATTTATGTCGAAAGTTTTCAAGTCTAAATCCAGACAGCTCCATCGGAGATTCAAAGACTCCTCAATGCGCTTCATTGAATCGTTCAACGACTTCGTGGAGGATTCATTTTAATATTGGATGCTACTGCGAATGCGTGAAATTGAATTAGGCGCAAAGAAGCTGGGTTCCTTGTTGATCTACTGGTCGATTATTTTTTCAGATTTATCGAGCATATATAGTTGGTAATAACTTAACTATACCTAATATGCAGTTCGATCGCATTTGTTCTCGAAATGATTGTTTCCGCTCTATGAAGTAACAACAGGGCTGTCAAACCATCATCGGATATCACATTACAGCGCAGATTACAAACACGGAAATCAGAATTCTAGCTACTCAGCTGCAAACACCAGTGTTTCAGAAATAGAAATTCCAGCTTTATTCAGTGACTATGCCATTGTAGACTCAATCCTGCGTCTGCTGATTCGAACTTGCCGCATCTCCACCCTGCGTGCTCAACGCGAAGGATGGAGGTGTGGTGGGGGAGAAGGACGGATTCGAATTTCGGCTCATTCTCAATCAGGTGAATCCTGTAATCCAGCCTTCTCTATCACAGTGGTACATGGGTTTTGAGCAGATGTGACTTATTTATGAATGACTGAAATCCAAATCGGCCTCTTCTGGTGGAGAGCCCGCACTATTCTCACTAATTTCTGTGGGTGGACAGACGGGGTCATGCAGTTCGTTAGTCACAGCAAGATATCCACCTTGTTCACCTTCCTCACCATACTGGCTGGGACCATTTTGAGCGTATTTTTCTCGAGAATCCGAGGCATCATTAATTCCGTCGCCATCGTTTTCTGGTTCATCAACTACCTGATAACCTTCGAGCTGTCCTACAATCAACGTTGGATACTCAACTACCGTTCTGCCACTGATTTGCGAAATAAGCGACTTTGAAGAGTTCAACTTGACCATTTGAGGCCTGTTTGCAGGCGAATCGACAAGTTTCAAATGAACAGACTCTGCATGCAATAAGCCAAAATGGATCTCTGCAACGTCTTTCAATATCTGCGACTCTTCCATCTCGACAACTATGGGCCGATTTTCCTCAGCAGAAATCCATTCAACTGTCCAAAAGTACTTGCCCTTGTTTCTGCCTGATTTGTTTGTAACTGACCGTTGCATTCCCGCAGGTACTGTTCGCACTCGAACACCATTGATGATGAGCTCCTTCCTACCTACAGGTCTTCGTCGGTTGCCATGCCTTTTTGGAGCCGACAAAGTTTCCTCGGCTGTTCGCTTGCCAAGCTCTATTTTCCTGTCAAGGCCCAGTAAAAAATTGTAATCTCGATTTATTGTAGTCGGAGAGCCAGACATATCGGTTTTCGAAACATATCTCGTCGGATCCACCTGGCCAGTACACAAGGTCCTGATCTTATGAGCCTTAGAACAATTCAGCGAGCAAGTTCGGATTCCACATGCGGGACACTTGTACCTGGACTGGTTCCTACGGCATGATTCGCACAAGTTCTGGTTATCCATACAGCACGATATTTAATTTATTTCTCATCTGAACAGTACAATTGAGCTCGCTTGCAGGAGAGTCACATGACTGCGCCTTACGACACTAAACGAGTAACTACATACAACACCTAATCGTCACTGCCGTTTGAACGTTCATCTTCAACACAAACTTGACAAGTCATAATGGTACGAGATCAGATGCCAAGCGTTGTATGCTAACAGAAGTCTGCTCAGAATTCGACAGGAATCCAGACTCTGCTGGAGGTGAGCTCGAGATAGTAATCGTATTTGGCTAATGCAGGCGGAGCGAAGAGCCCATGAAGTCGTTCAGAGCGCACGAGCTTGTATGTAATAATAGCTCGAGAGATTGGTAGCTAACTGGTAGACCGTACTCAAAAGCTGAAAGCGGCCAAGACTGACGCTGCAAAGGAGATTGAGCAGTACAGACAGGAAAAGGAAGACGAGTTCCAGAAGAAGGAGTCTTTGGTATGTTTGTTTGTTCTGTAGTAGTACCATTAGTACTAACAAGAACTCCGGGACTGCGTCAAAGGCTAGTCAAGAAGCAGAGTCCACGATACAGGCAGAGCTGGAAAAGATCAAGGCCGATGCTGCGAAGGGCAAAGAGAGTATCATCAAGCTGATGCTCGAGTCAGTAGCTACTCCAAAGCCTACTCCCCATATCAACTCTTGAGCGAAGTCATTTAGATCAATTGAAGTGAGCGTTAGAAATGCCGGTCGTGGTGACCTTAATGGCTTGTTGCTGTGTTTTTGACCGCTTTTACCCTTCCTTTGTTACGTCTTGCTTTATTTCGTCTTGCTTTAATTCGTCTTGATTTGTTTCGTTTCCAGCATGTGGTTTCTATGCTGTATTCTAGTCCTGTTTTGTTGTCGTTTTCGTGATTTGTTGACCAGACTACTAACTGAATTATAGAAATTGCGGTGCAGCAGCTTGAAAAGCAACTCGTTTATTAGTCTTCGTGCTGTGGCCCCACTGGCTTAACATAGTACATGTCAACAGACTGGCTACACGGGAACATTGTGAGTCTTGTGAAATGATTTGTTACTTGATAATTGGATACAATGTTACATTCAAACTAAAATAGCTGCTTACATACTCGAACATAGTCTTTTCAATTTAATTGGACATCTCTATCTACTCAACTTTGTCGAGGGTATATAGTTAAAGCTCCGAGCGACGGAAATCGTGGGTCGTGTATATGTATGGTGTCCAGAGTTTTTTCAATTGCTAATCTGATTCAACTTCAAATTAGTAAGCTGTCGAGGATTTATATAAGTTTTGTGCCTCTCGGCTCTTTCAATATTATTTCACAATACCTTTAGTTCTGTAGCGGATGCTACCTCAGAGTAGAGACTTTCAGTGGGCTACTTGTCTATCCTGTCTAAAGACCCCAATAAATCAAAATCCTTTCATCTATTACGCCCTATTATCTATCGCCCAATGAAAGTGTTTTTGGAAAAAGCTCCTCACGAAGTTATCGTTATGAGTTAATGAATGCTAGTTCTAAAATCCCGATTCTAAATAGCCAGTCTTTACCCCGCTGTACCAAACCGGACAAGCCCTTCCCCTACCGTCACCTAATGTTGAGAACTTCCATGAAATTGCCAGAACTGTCGGTAGCACTGCTACTGGTAGTCCTGCCTTCGTTATATTTGCTAGCCAGGCGGTTCGTCGAGTTTAAGCGTAAGGAAAGCGGTAAAACTTTTCATGTTGCAACCCCAAAAGAAGCGCTGCCACATTGGAAGGGCAAAAGACTGTCACCGCTAGGCGTGTACGACAGTAATGATCCGAGCCACATTCAGTGCTATTGCCCTGCTACGGGCCAGTACCTCGGAAAAGTGGCGGCTGCCAGTCGAGACGATATGGATTTGCTTATATCAGAGGCCCGCGGTGCTCAGAAAGACTGGAAAAAGACTACGTTCAGCGACAGGCGAAGAGTCCTAAACACTATTGCAAAGTACATCGCCGACCACCAAGAGGAAGTTGCCCGGATTGCGTGCCGAGACACTGGGAAAACATTGTTGGACGCGTCTTTAGGCGAGATATTGGTGACACTCGAGAAGCTCCAGTGGATAGTGGTGCATGGAGAAGCGGCACTGACAGTGTCGAAGCGACCTGGGCCAACCAACATTCTCATGTCATACAAAGGTGCTGAGGTCCGCTACGAGCCATTAGGATTGGTAGCAGCCATGGTATCGTGGAACTATCCTCTACACAATCTCATGGGACCAGTGGCGGCAGCTCTTTTCACTGGCAACGCTATAGTGGTCAAGTGCTCTGAGAGTGTCGCATGGTCGTCAATGCACTTTATCGAGATTGCGAAGCAGGCTCTACGAATCAACGGCTACGATGATCGAATCGTGCAGCTGGCAGCATGCTGGCCAGGCGACGCAGACCACCTCACTTCGCACCCGGGAATTGATCATATTACATTTATAGGGTCTCGACCAGTAGCTCATAAGGTAGCGGCAGCAGCAGCGATTTCACTGACACCAGTGGTGTGCGAGTTGGGAGGCAAAGACCCGCTGATTGTATTGGATGATGTCCGGAATGTCGACGAAGTAGCATCTATTATCATGAGAGGGACGTTCCAGAATGCAGGCCAAAACTGCATAGGAGTCGAGCGAGTGATCGTGCTGTCAAAGCTGTACGACCGGCTAATGGCAGTGCTGGAAAAATCGGTGCGCGAGCTCCGAGTCGGGTCGTCTATTGACCAGCAGGAAGATATTGATATGGGTGCTATTATCAGTGGCAGCAGGTTCGATGCTCTCGAAGCTTTGGTGGCAGACGCAGTTGCCAAAGGTGCCAAACTACTGCATGGTGGCCAGCGATACAGCCATCCAAAGTACCCACAGGGGCATTATTTCTCACCCACGTTTCTGGCAGATGTAGACGCCGATATGGACATTGCTCAGCAGGAGGTGTTTGCACCGGTTCTGCTTTTGTTCAAAGCGAACTCGCTCGACGATGCAGTCAGCATTGCGAATTCGACGCAGTATGGTCTGGGAGCGTCGGTGTTTGGCACGAGCACAGCGCAGCTGAATAAGGTGGCTGACCAGCTCGAGTGTGGAATGGTGGCTATCAACGACTTCGCGACGTACCACGTGTGCCAGCTGCCTTTTGGAGGCATCAAAGGGAGTGGCTACGGCAAGTTTGGTGGAGCAGAGGGCCTGCG
Source organism: Sugiyamaella qingdaonensis (assembly GCA_030569235.1). Lineage (NCBI taxonomy): Eukaryota > Fungi > Ascomycota > Dipodascomycetes > Dipodascales > Trichomonascaceae > Sugiyamaella > Sugiyamaella qingdaonensis. The sequence goes on from JAJMKI010000009.1 coordinate 372,082, forward strand.
GGGACTGTGCGTGGAAAAGAGCGTGTGTTACGACCGGTTCCCGCTTGTGCACACCAAGATCCCGCGACCGCTCGACTATCCGATACCAGACACGAAGAAGGCGTGGGACATTGTGCGAGATATCAATGAGGTGGGCTACGGTGAGGGCCTCTGGAGCCGGCTGCGAGCACTGCAGCGTCTGGCACGTACATAGATTGCATTTGTATATATACATGTTGTACAAGACCTGATTAGTCGTCAATGCAGAACGTAGAAACCAACCATCAACGACCAGCTGCAGGTGCACTATATTTACACAGACAATAAACAAAAGTCGCAAGATGGGTACTAGAAGCAGAACCCAGCTTTCCCCCAATGCAGAGCTGTCAGCGCTCAGGCAGCTTTGTGAGCATGACCCAGCTTGTCGCTGTACTCCTTGAACGCCCGGTCAGCCTGCTGGCTGAGCTTTTTGAATGTCTCGTTGTCGACTGTCTTGTCCTTGAGCGCACGCTTGAGGCCTGCCAACCCGTCTGCACGGATCTGGGTCAGTGACTGGTGCGACGCCGAGTTGCGGAAATGGTCATGCAACGCCTTAATGTCTTTAGCTTGAGACGCTTTGGTCGCAGCCTCGTCCAAGTCCAGTCGCACTGTGACTGTCTGGTTGTTTGCCGGATCCAGCTGGGGCGTCAGGCTCAGACTCGAAAGAATGGCCGTCATAACGTACTTGACGTGCTTGGGATCAAAAACCACAATGGATACCCGGTTCCCCCGCAGCTGGCAGGTCGCAACCTCGTTGAGTCGGTGAGTCTCGCCGTGCTGCAGAGGCACCGACAGCTCGTTGAACTTGTCGAGGTTGGTTCTGCTCTGTTTGATGAGTTTCACCCTTTCGTTGAATGCTTGGATAGACGCCTGGAACTTGCGCTCCAGAGCCGACAGGTCAAGCAGTTCTTCATCTCCACCTTTAGTGCCAGAACCAGCACCAGCATCAACACCAGCAGCACTATTGCTTCCAGATCTGTGCTTTTTGAGGAGGCAGCTGGACTGTGTGAGCAGCCGATAGCATCCAGGGACTCCATAGCTCACGCTGGGAACCAGCCTGGGGGTAGCCTGAGCGCCAATTCGGGGCCAATTGCGAGCACTCCACCGCGTAGACAGCATTGGCAAAATTTCAGGGTTGCGACTGCAACTGCATCATGGAAAATCAATCAGATTAATGCCGGAATAATTGTCAGGGTTGCGGGCAGTGCGGGGGTAGGAAAACTACCCAACTGGTCATGCCGGAAAACCCCCCTGCAGCCGCGAGTCTGTCACTGACATGTACGCGAGCGCAGCGCCTGGAAAATCATGGTCGCTGGACCACCATAGCATGGGATCGCGGAGCTGGCGGGGATATTAATGCTGGCGGCCATGAATGCGTCAGATGAGCTTACTACGTGCAGTGGGACAAACTATGATGTCAGCAGGACGCTAGCTGAAAGCTGCCATATGGCGTGAACACTAACTATATATAGCACCGACGCCAGTTGACAGTATGCAGGGAGTCTCGCCACCGTCGCATGCCATTGCCAGGTTTCAGCTGCACTAGTATCACAAAGCATCTCCACTAGCGCACCATCAGCATAGCTTCTCTCCCCCGAGCTCAGCTCACATCAGCATAGGAGATTGCCGCAGACCAGCCAGAACCGTCCTAGAATACGTCCTAGACTACCTGGAGCCGTCCTAGATCACCAACAACAGTCGTCATTTGGCCGATTCGAGACACAGGCCACCGTGAGACAAGCGCGTAAGTAAAGAAGCAGTAGCAGCGACGTCGGCCCGGAGAATTGCACCCACTGGCTATCACTGACAGGTACGCTTGCAGCACCAGCAGCTCAGCACCAAACGTAACCGATCCGCCTGCGATCGTCTCGCTATGCACGGCAGAATAATAAAAGGATCCACCTAGGGGCTCAGCACTGTTGCATCGCACGATGTGCCACCTTCGGAACCAGCCATGCTGTCATTGCAGGCTGTCGAACTGGCGAGCCAGACAGGCATCCAGCCAGCCAGTGGCTGTTGCACTATCTGAAGGCGGCAGCTTGGGTGTGTGTGTGGTTTGGTGATGGATTGGCGGCGCCAAGTCGAGCACCACCCGCCAAGGCATCACCGCCAAGCGCCCAAAATGGAGCGCTGGGCTTATCGGAGTGCAGGTACCAGGCCCTACATGGGACTTGCCCAGTCGGGACGGGATGAGCTAAAGCGCGTGCAGATGGCCCGACAGGGACGGGGGCCCTTTCCTAAACGGGTGGGCCCTAGCCCCGACGTGTCCCCATCAGGAACGAGCCACTGTCGGTCGGTGCCTTGGAATCATGCAGAAAAGCCAATACACGGTGTGCAGCCTGCACCGCAAGTGGACCAGAGCCGTGCTGACGGAGCCCACAAAGCACTTTCTAACCCAGCAAACGAGCTCGCCAGCACCCCGCCACAGGCGTCACCGCCCCGCACTCGGTGCGTCCCATTCCGGCTGGCGGCTTTCCTACCGTCCCCGTATATAAGCCGTATTGGCTGCCCTGCGGAGGATTAAACTTGGCAAGCCCTGGTGCCTCAACTTTGCTCAAAAAGAAAACACCACCACCACACACACACACACACCGTCGTGGTGCATTGTTCGTTCCCTCGCTGCACGATCGCCCCTAGCAGCACTGGTTGCGTTTGAAACTGAGGCGTCCGAGACAAGAGGGCGCGACGTTCTGGAAGCTTGCCATTGTGATTGCTACTGGGCCGCGGTGTGTTGACCGACTGATTATCCCTCAAAAATAAAAAGAAGATTAAAGAAACCAACAAACTGCTCACTACTGGTGCGGGGCTCTTTTTTTCTTCGTTACCCCGGTTGTCGTTGCTGGCTTGTTTCCCGGTTGTTCCGTTTGTCTAGACATCTTTGGCAGACTGTCCGGGCCTCCATCGCACTGCTACACGTTTAGTGATTTTTTATTTTTTATTTTTTTATTTTTTGGTTGTTACATCATAGGGAAAAAAAACATTTGCGAGTGTACCCTGGGGTTGCAGGAGGGCTATTTTAGGTGCAGTGTTTCTGTGCAGCAACCTCGACACCTCGCAGTGACTTCGGTGCCTATGGCATAGCCTCTCGTTCTTCGTTTTTTTTCCCCCCATTCAGGATCTCTGGACCCATCGTACCGTTGTCGTCGTGCTCAGTTGTCGCTCCATTCGCTGCAATGGCTCCTGGCTCGGTCGTAGTGGCTGCTGCTGCTAGTAGTGGTGTTGGTGGTGCTGACAGTGCACTTCACCACAACCACTCGCACAGTCGTCAACCATCAGGACCTTGCTTCGACAGCACTCCGTTTTATGGGCGTTTGGCAGCCCGTCCAGCGTCGTACGTGGATATACAGTCGCTCCAACGACGCGGGTCGCGGTGGTCAATGATGAGCTCTACCACGACCGCCAGCACCCGCAGTGGGTCCGTCGCAACCGACGAGACAGCCGACGAGGCAGCCGACGAGTTTGATTTTGGGGTCGCCACGCCGACGTCGCTGTCGCCTCAATCGTCGTCCACTTCGTCGGTCACTACGAGCCCCAATGCCACCACGATCTCGTCGCACGAGTCGTCGTTCCCGCACTCGCTCAACCTGGCGTCTGACTCGAGCTCGATGGCAGGCTACCGCACCGACTCGGGCGTCAATACACCGTCGTCGTGGTCGTACGCGGCCAGCACGCACCACCACCGCTACTCTGCGTCGCACCACCGACGGTCGTCGCACAAGGACGAGCGCTGGTACAAGGATTTCAAGGCCCTCGAGGCCGAGCTGCCCAAGTTTGTGTCGAAAACCGGCGTCAACAAGGCCAATGTGCTGCGGTTGGCGCTGCTGCCGTTCGTGCGCCAGCACAGGGCAGAGTCTGCCTCGCAGTCCGACAGTAACCTGTACAGAGTCAGGGTGCTGCAGCGGTGGTGGGTTGCCATTCTGGCGGCCCTCAAAGACGGGTCTGCCGTGTCTGGATCGGACCGCTCAGCGTACCTGGAGGGCCTGTCGGGGCTGGTGGCGCGAGTCGAGTGGCTGCAGAACCGCCAGGTCTACGACGAGCTGCTGGGCCAGACGGTGAGCCTCGTCATCAGCAAGCTGTGTCTCAAGACAGTGCCGCTGTCAATCGCAGCGTTCGCAGGCAAGATGCTGGCGTATGCGTTTTTCTACTGCCGTGGAGTGGCCCCCGTGCTGCTGTACCTGCTGGCGTGTCCTCAGCAGGACATTGACCGTATTGTGAGCGTTTCGTTTGGCGACAACGAGCCCTGCGACTTCGACACTGCGTGCCAGCTGATGGCCACCCGAGCCGATCTGGCTGCGCACTTGACCCCGCTCATTGGGTTTCGCCAGGGCCGTCGTGCTCGCCCGTCGTCGTCGTCACCATTGTCACCATCGTCACCTTCGCTGTCATCGTCTTCACCATCGATATCACCCACTCTATCATCGCCATCGACATCGCCAACTTTGTCATCACCACCGTCACTCTCATCATCACCGACGTTGTCAACATCATCCACATCATCCCAGTCGTTGGCAGCTACACCATTGTCAAGTTCAAAACAACCATCGTTGGCAACATCACAATTGCCAGGTTCAAAATCACTATTGTTAACATCATCAACATTGCCAGGTTCAAAATCACTATTGTTAACATCATCGCAATTGCCAAGTTCAAAATCGCCATTGCTAACATCATCAACATTGTCAAGTTCAAAATCGCCATTGTTGGCATCATCGACATTGTCAAGTTCAAAATCATCGCTATTGACAACTTCCAAATCATCTCCATCTCTGGCGTCCAAATCGCCATCTTCATCATCATCTTCATCAGCGTCGTCGTCGTCGTTGCCGCTGTCTGCGCCTCCTCCGCCAAAATCCATCGAGGGCATGTACGGTCCGTGGTCGCGCCGATGGGCCTCGTCCAACAGCGACGTGTTCATCGCGTTTCTGAAACACTACTACTCGATCATGTCGACGGTGGTGCCCAAAGACCTGCCGTGGAACGCCCATGTCGCGTGTCCAGGGCTGCTGGTACTTCACGCGTTTGTGCTTGGCAGCCTCGACTTTGCAGTGCACCCCAGCAAAACGACTGTACGCAGTCTCGACGTGGACGACCTCGACGCGGTCGCGGTGTCGCCAATCCCGGCGTCGCGAGTGCGCAGGCGCGTCGACCAGCTCAAGGTGCTGACGGTGATGCGCGAGATCCTCCACAACGACGACGCCTGCACTCCGCTGTACGCAGCGTACGGCACCCAGTTCGAGCGGGTGCTCCACGCGGTGGCGCTCCGCACCAGTGTGTACGACGTCGAGAGCTGCGTGGTGCTCACGGACCTCGTGGAGGAGTACCTGGCGAGCCTGGTGCTGACGCACTCGCTGACCAAGCACACGGTGGAGATTCAGAGGGACAAGGTCGTGGACTGGGCGTTCTGGATCCACGTCGTGCAGCGCATGCTGGCCAGCGAGAACTGTCACACCGAGCTGAGGGCCTTGGCGTTCCTGTTCAACGTGTGGGACAAGATCCCGCTGGGCTGTGGCCAGAACACGCACCTGCCTGCTGGCGACCGGTCCCACGACGAGCTGCGGTTCGTGGCCTACGACGACGAGGGCCTGCGCTGGAGCACCGTGCTGTGGCTGCTGTCTCCGCCCATGTGGAGAAAGTACTTCTGCCACTGGCAGCCTCTGGTGCGCGCCTACTACCACCGGCTGCTGTGCTGGCGCATTGCGTCGGTGGGCCCTGAGAGCGACCTGCTGGCGTCGGTGCTGCTGTCGAACTGTATTGCCGACTCGCGCGTGCTGCTGGCCAAAATGCTCGACCACACGTACTCGACCGTGTCGGCGTCGCTGCACCACGCCAAAACGACCGGCATCACGCCTGCTACGCTCCAGCCAGCTCCACCGGTCGTGAACCGCAAGCTGTCGATATTCCTCAACCCCGCCTCGACCACCAACAGCGCGCTGCCAGCCATCCCATTTGGCCTCGACGCCACTGCCACCAGTGGTCTGGTGTCTGGAGACCAGATGAGCATGTCGTCTATGAGCATGTCGTCTGTGAGCATGTCGTCTATGAACATGTCGTCTGTGAGCACGTCGTCTGTAGGCGGTCACCATCTGCACCGCGTCAACCCGTTTGACGTGTTTGACGACTTTGCATATTCGTACCCCCCAATGGCATCGCCAGTAGACAATCTGTTTCTGTCTGTGCAAGATTCCCAGGCCACGCCCACTGCCAGTCTGCACAGCAAGCCTGACGGCTACTTCGACAGCGTCAGCCTGCACAGCGTGACGAAGAAGAAGTTCAGTTTTCTGCGTGGTGCTTCGCTCAAGAAGTACTTCAGCACCGACCGCTTCAGCATGAAGAGCGGTTCTGGCCAGTCGATCAAGTCGGGCCACTCGTCGAGAGAGACAACGCCTCGCAACTCGACCTCGGGGCGCGAAGACAGGCAGTCTATGATGTCCGAGTCGTCGTCGCCGCCGCTCACACGCCTGAGGAGCAAATCGCAGTCCAAACACGCCACTGCTGCCTCGCTCACCATGTCGCTCGTGCCGCCTCCTCCCCAGCTGCTTCGCGAGCGACCCGAAATCAGCCGTCCGCTGTACAAGTTCTGCCTCGAGTACGACGAGCGCACTGCTCGCAAGCAGGCCGAGTTTCTGTGCCGGAAAATGCGAGGATCGTCGGTTGCTGTCGACACAAAAGAGCCGGAGCCGTCGCTGGTCAAGCCTCGACTGCCGTTCTCGTACATGGCGTCGCAGCGCGAGAAAACCAGCTACTACAGCTACCACGACGACTCTGACGGCGACTCTGCCTACAACACATGTGAGTCGGAGGCAGAGGCGTCGTCGCCAGAGGTCGCCAAGCCTGTGTATCACGAGAGTGCTGACGACGTCAAGTACTGGAAGTACGCTGGTCGGTCGCTCGGCGAGTTCATGGAGACAGTGCACCAGTTCGAAGAGTTCGTGCGCACCCGCAAGATGATGGTCGGAGTGTCACGGCTCGAGGAGGTCGGAGTGCCGTTTCTGGTGGCCGAGATTCCCCCTCGCGCGCTTGCTGGCTAGTAACTTTGACTCTGCTCGTTTGCAGTCTACCCGAAGTTCCATTAATGTCAAATGGCCTGTTGTACAATGGTCTGTTCTTCACAATGCGTTTGCATTATTTATTCCACTGCAGAGTTCTGTACACTTTGTTAGTATATGCTTACATCTGTTCCGCAGATCCACATCTCATTATATATATTTATACGGTTGTTGGGTTTTAATTCGACCCATTCTATATACATTTAATACTCTATCTGATTATATGTACATGCCTGTCAACTATTCAACCCAGATTAACGAGAGCCCAACTGCGCAGCAGTTGCCACAGCGCGACGGAGTCGCAAGACCGTGATGGTGTCTATGATGGTGTCTATGGTGTCTACAACGGTCTTGCGACTCCGTCGCACTGTGGCAACTGCTGCGCAGTTGGGGCTGTCGTCACTTGTAGGTTTGGGATACAATGTGGGGTATATGCGTGGGCGGTATTCTTGCCCCTGTCGATCGTTCTGCAGGGGACGAGGTGAGGGATCGATCTCGTTGATAACTCTAAGGTTGCATGCATGTATAGATGTGTCATATTGTGGTTGGGACTAGATCGGAAAAATCTCACATATATTAATAGCAGTATCACTTGGGACATTTTAAAGCCAAGCGCAGGGATGCATAATATGACTGATTTTTTGGGCTTTGCTGTTGGTTCACAGACGACTCAAGTGATTTTGCAAAAATATATTTTACAACGTTATTCTGATTTTTGTCAAGACGACAACTCCACTGAGGGAAATTGATAGACCAGGTGCGCACTTCACGGCGACACAACTAGAGGCATGTTTTGTTGCTTAGCTCGAATGTCCGACGTCGACGCGTCTAAAGTTCATTATTATCGTTGCTTTCATAATCAGCATCAGCATCATCATCGGTATCACCCCATCCAGGCGTTGGTGTTGGGGCAGGACTCGGAAGAGACTCCTCGCCTTGATGGCCAGGATCCGGGCCCAGACTATCAAGCAAACCCAGTCGGGGCCGCTGAAACTCGCCTTCTATAACAGCTTCTTCTGCTTCCTCCTCATTGTCTCCTGCCTCTTCTTCCGGGGTCACCTTTTCAACATATTGTGTGGGTTCCTCTTCTGAGGTTGTGAGCGCTTCTTCACCGTCAGTCTCGCCATAATCACCGTGTTCTGCGTCGGCGCCTAGCTGGTAAGGCGGGGTCGCGTCGTCGCTATCGGCAATAAACGTACTCTCCACCTCAACATGAAACGTGTTATACAGGTACCATGCTACCAATAGCATCGATACCGTTTCGACAAACCAGAACACGCTGGTACCAAAGACAAACGTTATGAATCGGTATTTGTACATATAGTACCGTAGTCCCTCCCACTTGACAGACCAGATCAAATGAGCACCATTGAGGTTGACGGTACGGTCAAACTCCACGACGATGAACTTTGACGTTTTGGTTGCGTCCAAGGGCCAATCCATCATTTCAATGCCAACAACAGACCGCTGCTTGAAAAAGCCTGTCAGGTACAATATACTGAATAAATATGTGTCGATTTTCTCGAGCAGCTGGCTCTTGAACGGCAGAATGGCAGGCTTTGTACATGTACTGACGCCTCCCAGCCGGTCAAATGCATACTTGCCACTGTGGGTCAGTGGCCACCGCGTGGGGATCTCTTCAGAGTATGAATGAAACGGGTTCTCCTGCAAAAAGTCATCCAGACTGTTGTTGACTGCCGATAGCCGGACCATGAAGTTTCCCAGCTCCCGATTGTATGGGTCGCGTGGCAAGTCAAGCTTGACGGAGATGCGATAGTTGACTGGTGCGAGCGCGACCTTGGACACGTCAACGACCGCGAATGCTCCATCTCCCATAAACGAATAGTCCATGTACATTGTGGTGATGATCTGGGAGTGGGGGATATAGTAGTAGTAGGCCAGCACGTACGAAACAACAGCCAAGCCCAGCAGCGCGTACACCGCGATTGTGGTAATGATGATGAATATCCACGACCTGATTTTGGCCGGGCTCAGCAGATAGCTGGCTGTTTCCTGGGGTTAGCCACCCATCTTGCAACTTAACTTGACCTACTCTCACAAACTCCATCTGGACCCGTCGTGATTCGTAATACTACACCTAAAATTATTACTGTTCTTGTTTTTTTGCTTTTATGAGCTCATAATTGGATATTTCCAATCCAACTACGCGGTTAATTTCAAACCAATTTTAAAATGGCCTGGTGCAATGCAGTTCAATGTTGTTGTGTCTAACTATGCATATGCTTCCTTAATCTAAGCCAGCCAGCCCCACTCTGACTTAGCCGCTTCATTGTCAAAACATACGCGACTGTTGATTAGCATTGGATAAGCAGCGGTGTGCAAAACGCTGCTGTACGTAGAACGCTGCTGTACAGGTACAGTTGTGTTAAGCTGGATTATTATTCTGGTTGAATCTTGTCATTTTTTTCTGTTTTGATTGACTATTTTTTCGTTGTCGCGTTTTATTAAGCACTCTGGCGGGGCTGGCTGTCGAGAAACATGGCTGATAAAGAGCAGCATCACACCGACGGTAACGACCAAAGCCAGAGAGCGCAGTCACCCGAGTTAGTGCTGGACCCGTCGTCTGCAACTGATACACCACAAGGGACTGCTGGCTACCCACAGGTGCGCAAGTCGCGGAACCAAAAGCCTGGATCAGCCTCGTCGGTCGATTCGCTGCAAAGCACCAGTTCGAATGAGTCGGCTACTACAGCTCCAACCACTGCCGGTTCGTCGGCAAATGGACTGTCGAATGGTCCGCCAAGAGGAACGCGTATAGAGCGAGTAGCTACGGTATCGGGGTCGACGCCAGTGGTCCGCAAGAAGCGGATGAGCATGAACTTTGCGCCTCTGCCGGTGGTTTCGTCGACTGATACCCCCGACAAGACCCAGTCCAGTACCAGTGGGTCTGGCACTGCGCCTGCCAGTGCTGCTAGTGCATCGACATCGCCAGCAGTGTCGGCTGTGCCGACGTCTCCCAAACGGTCAGTGTCGGGGATCGTGCCAATGTCGCCTCCACGTACTCGCGACTACTCCAATTCAATCAGCAGCATCACCGGTTCGTCAACCCATGTTGGCGGTATTGGCAGCCCCAATGACAAGAATGCCAATGTTGTGCGGGGGACGACGTCCATGGACGAGTATCTTAGCCAGCTGGCAGCCAAAGAGCGGCGGGTGGTCGAGCTCAAGGACGAGCTCAAACGGGTCCAGGAAGCGCTACGACGAGCAGAAGTGGAGCTCAAGGTGTTCCGTGAAGGCGCCAGCCAGGCACTTGCGCCACCACCCCCTGTTGTGGCGCCCAATGGGTCTGCTGGGTCTGGGATTCAGCAGAATGGCGCCAATTCCCATAGTTTGGGTCAACCGTCAGGCGGTGCCAGTTTGGGTAGTGCTGCCCCACCAGCAGGCGCCAGCTTGAATTTCGGCGGTGGATGGCCTACCCAGAATGGGCAGACTTTGCAAGACAAGAATCTAGCAGCCAATTCGGGGGCTGCAAGGAGCCGTGCTCCGACCTATAGTGGTAGTAGTGATATGCCTGGAGACATGGCCGAACAGGCGCATTTTGCCAGTAATGGCTCGTATGGTGCCTGTCTGGACCCCGACCGGTCTCCACCCAACCAGAAGCGTCTCACGAGCAGAAACTACATTGTCCACGATATAGAGCGGTCGCGACCCCATTTCCCACCGCCCGACGACGTGCTCAATATGGGACGGCGGGTCGTGGAGGAGCTGGGCACGCATTTCTGGGGCATAGTGGAGGACATCAAGAGCGCCACGATCGGAGAAGACAGTCGCGAGCGGCCCGAGCAGCCGCCTGCTCAGCAGCTCAAGCAGTCCGAGTCGTCGCGCAAGTCGAATAGCATATACATGCTCTAGTGTGTATTATTTATTTACGGAATTTATTTGGAGTAGATGTAGGTCTATCGTGCAGCAACTCTCTTGCGACATCGTCGCGCTGTGGAGCTGCAAACGCATCAACTGCCCAGCGGAGTCGCAAAAACTCGTCCGAAATAATCACTATTATACAGAAAGGTTGTGGGATTTATGATAGTGTCATGACAGAATAGCCAGCCATGGCGGCAGCGCGCCCGGCAGCGACGCGATGGAGCCAAACAGCCCGACACCGGCATCATTGAGAAAGCCGCGTTCGGTCGACCAGTGGACGGTCAGCGGCAGCCACGCTAGATTGACCACCAGTGGTTTGAGCAGGCCAGTCTCGCCGAGAAGGCGGCTGCGAGCGATCTTGACAAGCTCCAGCTGGACATACAGTGCCCAGAAAACACACGAGTAGATCCATATCTTACCCTCCAGCTTGGCTGACAGGTTGATGACCTTCTTGGACGACAAGTAGGCGATATCTTCGAGCACCTGGTAGAGGGTGCCGGCTACAGCCTGAATATATGTACAAGACTTGATGACACAATCGTCCGATCCCGGGTCGTTCAAAGTGTCGAGTGTCCACTCTAATGTAGCCACAGTTCCCCACATTCGCCAAAACATTCTGTACTCGCTGATCATCGAATAGAGACTTCTCATGTTGGTAGCGAGGCGGCCTTTTCCGAGCTGCTTGACCAGTGCTGACAGCAGCAGCGTCACGTAGCCGACTCCGCCTAGCGAGGCATCCATTTTCGCGTTCATGACTGCCGCGACGCGACTGGAAATCCCGCGGAGCCTCTGGAGCAGCTTATGAAGCGTCAGAATCCATGCTGCTGAGGGTCTTGAAGACCCATTGCTCTTCTCAGTACTATATGGCAAACGGCTGTCTAACACTTTGGGCGCAGACTCGTCTATGACCACCTTCTTTTTGGTGGTGCTCTGGGCCTGGGAAGAGCTCGGCGGGACCGCGTCACTGGGCTCTGCCGACATCGTAGGTAGACAACTGTCGGCACACAGAAGGTCCGAGGTTGACGTCCCCGCATGCATCGATATATTAGGGATATGCAGTCAGCGCAGCAGACAGTACCTGGCTCTGCGATGCCAGAGTCCTCGCCCAACTGCGCAGCAGTTGCCACAGCGCGACGGAGTCGCAAGATGCAATTGAATAGAAAATGTAAGGAAAAAATATACCATCTTGCGACTCCGTCGCGCTGTGGCAACTGCTGCGCAGTTGGACGAGGACACTCTACATTGATTGTTCGATATAGAAACGGTCAAATCAGGCTGCCGAGTGTTTGTGATGAAATTCATTAGGGAGAGACGAATATATTGCTTCAAAATCGCTGTGTCCCCGCCCAACTGCGCAGCAGTTGCTACAGCGCGACGGAGTCGCAAGACTTGGAATCTGAGGGAGGACGCTACATGGATGGATGATACAGAAACAATATTAACTCCATTATATACTATGATACCCAAAACATTCCACATAAACATAAAAATAAATAACAACCAACACAAAATAGACCAGTCTAGGAGAACGACGTGGACCCGTCGTCCGAGATGGTGGCGCGGAACCACGGGTGGTTGAGGGCCTCGCGGGCGGTGATGCGCTTGGCGGGGTCGTAGACGAAGATCTTGCGGAGCAGGTCGATGAAGGACTGCCAGAACTGGCGGTCCCGCGAGTAGGGCACCGACGCCTGGATCATGCGGTCGAACGTCTTCATCTGGCTCACGTACTGGCGGCTGACCTCGAGCACCGACGAGTTGGGGAAGTTGAGCGACTCGGTGCGCCGGTCGAAGAACTCGTAGCGGCCGCCAGTGCGCAGCGCCTGCTGGACCATGGTGCGGTCGAACTTGCGGCCAATGACCTTCTCCATGAGCGCGAGGTGCTCGAGGTTGTCGTGGGTCTGGAACAGCGCCTCGCCCGTGCACAGCTCTACTAGTATACAGCCGATGGACCACACGTCGCACGGGAACGACCAGCCGACGCCGAGGATGATCTCCGGGGCCCGGTAGTGGCGGGTCGACACCACCGACGAGTGGTGCTCGTCGTTGAAGATGGCGGACCCGAAGTCTATGAGGTGGATGGAGGTGGATCGCAGCACGTTGCGGGTTTTGGCGGGCTTGGCGCGCCGGTACGGCACCGGCACCGAGGTGGACGACGACAGCAGGATGTTCTCGGGCTTGAGGTCGGTGTGCACCATGTTGAGGTCGTGGAGGAACGCCACGCTCCGGAACAGCTGCAGCGCGAAGTTGTGGACGTGGGACCCCGGGAACGGCAGGAAGCTGTTGGCCTTCATGAAGTCGTAGATGCTGATGCCCAGCAGGTCCGTCACGATGCAGATGTGGTTGCGGTAGTCGAAGCAGCCCCGCAGGTGGATGCACTTGTGCACGTTGTGGCGGTCGTAGGTGGCCAGCGTGGTCAGCACCCGCAGCTCGATGCGACTGGCCTCCCGATACTTGTCGACCGCCCGGATGATCTTGATGGCGCAGTGGCTGCGCGTCTTGCGGTCGTAGGCGGCCACCACCTTGCCAAAGGTGCCCTGGCCAAGCAGCCGCGTCACCTGGTAGCGGTCCGCGATGAGCTGGTGCTCGTTCACCAGGTAGTGGCCGTCCGCGTCGTCGCACACGTCCACAGGCGCCACCCGGTCGCACAGATACGGCACCACCACTTCTTTTGCCTTGACGATGGGCTTCGCAGGCGGCACGTAGCGACTAGCACCCCCACTGCTGCCAGTCAGCCGTTTGCGTTTTTTGTGCTTGGCGAGCGTGTGGGAGCTGGCGGCAGTCGACGACGAGCCTGACGACTGCGCAGACGACCGCGAGTGCGCCGCCTGCACCGTGATGGACCCCGACGTCAGCGAGTCGCCCGAGTCCATCACCGAGAACTCGGTGTAGTAGGGCGACGTGGTGGCGTCTCTGTCGCTCGACCCGTCCAGCAGGCCCCGCGTGGGGTCGTAGAGGTCGTCGCGCTGGTCGTCGTAGAGCCGGTGGCGGTTGGTGCGGTTACGGGTGCGGGGCCTGCTGTCGTAGCTGTCGATGTAGCCATTGTTGAAGCTGCTGACGCTGGCATTGTTGACATTGCCGTTGTTGGCGTTGTTGATGTTGACATTGTTGATGTCGTTGTTGATGTCGGAGATGCTGCTGTCGATGTTTGGCTCGTCGACAGCACTGTCGATGTTGCGGAGGTCGAGATCGTGCATGTCCATATTGCTCATGTCGGTGCCGTTGGCGTCGCTCATGGCCACGTCGCTCATGTTGATGTCGCTCATGTGCATGTCGTTGATGCTGATATCGTTCATGTCAATGTGGATGTTGTCACTGGCGTCGCTGGCGTCGCTGCCTCGCAGCCGGCGCTTGCCATACACGTCGTGCTTGTGGCCGTAGTTGCGGCCCTGCCGGAGGCCGTCGAAGCCGCCGTAGCCGTCGTCGTCCCTGTCGCCACGGTCGACCATGTCCGCCAGTTGCGGGTCGCTGAACGTGCCGCTAGAGCTGTACTTCATGCGCAGCCGTTTCGAGCCAGCGCTGTCGCCAGTTGCGCCAGGCGCCCCGTACAGCGACGAGATGTGGTAGTCCGGGTGCGCTTTGAGAGTCGACGACGACCGTGATGACAGCGGGTGCGCCGAGTCGTCACGGTCGTCGTCGCTGATCACAATGACCTCGGAGGGGACTCCGTTCGAGTAGAACGACGACCAGTCCGGCTGGCGCAGCCGGGCCCGACGCAGCGGATACCTCGACCCCGTGGGCGCCGACGGCGAGGGGTGTACGGCAGTAGACATTGTAGGGGTTTCAGAGTGCTCAATGCTTCGTCACTGTTCACAGACCAGCTGTCGACCAAAAAAAACGGTGGTTCCCAGCCTATATGGGGGAGCTGGGCAGCCAAAAACGAGCAGAGCAGCCAGAGCAGTAGCAGCAGCACTCAGGGACTGCTGCTCGAGCTCGAGCGCACACGGTTTGTGTACAAAAGGTCCAGCAAGTGCCAGATCCACCGGGTGGTGCGGTGCGAGAAGTGGCCCAGTACGAGGGCCCAGCAGCACGCACGCGGGCAGTTGCCTACAGCAGCACAGTCGCTGGATATCCAGTCAAACGCAGAGGCACCTCAGGCTTGCCGGCAACACCCCAGCGGTCGTCAAAGTGGATAGATGGAGGCCTCCAGTCGCGATGGGCACAAGTGAGGTTGGCGAAATCAAGTCCACCCCTCCCCTCACAAGGACGTCTGGCCCAATATCCCGCTCATGGACCATTAGCGTTATGCAACCCGTAACCTGGCTCTGGCAGCCTGGCGATTACGCATGGAGAGGCGGGCGCCCATGATTGGGTTGCTGCGCATTCCACGCCCAGCTGCGGTCGCGTCCAGTCCACAACCAGCACTCACTAGAATGCCTGGTTGGCCACTGCTGCTGAGCGGTGCCAGCATTTTCTGCGTTCATGGACGGGTTTCGACTGGCTGCTGGCCGTGCTGGGCTGGGCATACTCGCACCCGCCGATCGGGCGGTACCTGTGGTCACGGCTGGCTCTACCCGGACAGGACGCACTGATATCATTAAGCTATGCGTAAATGTCGGCCTGTATCTGCACTGCGTTACTCGGTGGTGCGTCGATAGTCGCCTCAATGGGTCCAGTCCCGGGCGCCGCCCTGCTCGCGGCGCTCTGGGGAGACCCCGCTCAACTGCGCAGCAGTTCAACAGCGCGGAGTCGCAAGACAATCCAATTCCACCAATTCACCAACTCCACCAATTCCACCAGTCCCTGTACTATCTTGCGACTCCGTCGCGCTGTGGCAACTGCTTCGCAGTTGGGGCGAGGATCTTTGGGGGTGGAGGGTCGGCGTCTGTGGTGACGCGCTGTCGGTGGTTTTCCTGGAATAGTGTGCCGTCTGTGGGATTGTATTTTTGCTTTTATTTTGTTCTACTTTAGTGCGGTTGTGGTACTATTTTTGGTTTGATTTCAGTGCTCGCTGCCGGTTCACGTTGCTCGGTACCTTCCTGCACCCCTGACCCCTGAGTCTGGCCAGGCACCCTACGACACCACGCATCGATCTCAGCAGTGCCAATTGCTGCCGTAGTCCGCATCGGCAGCAATCACAAGCGGCCACCGTAGTCTGTGCAAACTGTCGTCATTCTCACAATAGTTTAGGTGGTCTTGGCACGCTTTGCTGGCTGCACTTGGTGGCAACCTCAACCACCCTCACCTCCTGCATGACACTTCTACTTCTACTGGCAGCTGCCGATAGCACTCTACTGTATAGACCAAACTGTACAGATATTATACTTCAACTGCGCAGCCTTGCTAAATCGCGACCGAATCGGAAAATATAATAGAATAAAGAGTTGAGAGTGGTTGTCTTGCGACTCCGTCGCGCTGTGGCAACTGCTGCGCAGTTGATGTTAAGCGTGCAGCAGACATGCATGACTAGTATATAGCATTGACTGCATGAAACCTACGAAATCTGAGGACGAACTTCAGCACCGCTGTTATCACAAAAGCAATTGAGTTAAGAGTTGAGAGAAGATTGTCTTGCGACTCCATCGCGGTGTAGCAAATGCTGCGCGGTTGATGTTGGAGCTTGCAGTCGGCATGCATCAACAGTATATAACATTGTACTGCATAAAAGCTGTTAAATTCGAGATCCAACTTCCGCACCAGTGTCCTCGCCTCAACTGCGTAGCAGTTGCCACAGCGCGACGGAGTCGCAAGATGCAATTGAGGTGGGTGCTGGTTATCTTGCGACTCCGTCGCACTAGCTGCTGTGCACTTATGTTAGAGCCTGCAGTCGGCATGCATGAACTGTATATAACATAGTATGTATGAACCTATTAAATTCGTTGAAGAGCTTCAGCACCAGTGTCCCTGCTCAACTGCGTAGCAGTTGCCACAGCGCGACGGAGTCGCAAGATGCAATTGAGTTGAGAGTTAAGAGTTGATTGTGTGTCTTGCGACTCCGTCGCGCTGTAGCAACTGCTGCGCAGTTGATGGAGCTGCAGGTCTGCATGAATAGTAACATTGTATTATATGAAACCTAAAACTCCAAGCCAACTGCAGCACCAGAGTCCTCGCCCAACTGCGTAGCAGTTGCCACAGCGCGACGGAGTCGCATGACAAGAAACTGGAATATTTACGGTCCAGTCTGTGTCTAAACCTCCTCCGACCACCACCACCACCACCAACCGCAACCGCCGCCGCGGCGCCGATCCTCACGTGACGCCCTGGCCCTGAAAACTGGCAGCGAAAAAAAAGCTGCGAAGGTTTCTGACCACCTCCTTCTTGTATTAGTTGAGTGCAACGGTCATTGCTCAACACAACCCCGCGCACCGCAAGTCCCCGTCTGGTACCGCCGTGCTGGACTTAGACCGTGAGCGGCTGGAGGATTCGCATCACCCAAAACAAGCGGAATCGCGTCTGGCAGAACCGGGTCGCACTCTTTCTTTGCAGCCCATGCAGAACGGCAACTCGCACAACTCGCCAGGCGGCTACAAGCCGCCGTCGTATGGCGGAGGTACTCCGTACCGAGGAGGCCCCTCGCGGCAGCCGTCGCAGCACCACGGGCACCCTCAGCACCCCCAGCATCCCCAGCTGCCGGTGCTGGGCGCCCAGCAGCTGCCGTCGCCAGGCCACCAGGCCCACCAGTTCCTGGGATCGCCTCCGTTCAACCCCACTGCCGCCTACGGCTATCAGGCCTACACGCCCATGTTCTCTGGAGCGCCCATGATGCCGCCGTACTACGTGCAGCAGCCGGCTCCGTACTCGCCCAGCCATGGAGCAGTCGCTGGCGATTCGGGGGCCCTCAACTCGCCAGGGTCTCCTTTGCATGCTGGGCTGGCCACGCCTGTGCGCCAGCTGCCGCGAACCCACACGCCCATCAAGCTGTCGGATCCCGTCACCCACAAGCCCATCGAGCTGACACGAGCAGCGTCCAGTCCCGCAGCAGCGGCAGCAGTGCCTGTGCAGCTGGCGTCCGCGAACTCGCACTCGCCGTCGCCGAGACTGGCGGCAGCAGTGCCTGCGCAGTCGAGCAGCAGCACGCCAGATCCGAGGGCCGATTTCAAGGCCAAGATCCTCGAGAAGCTGCGACTAGAAAAGGAAGAGAAGGAGAAGAAGGAGAAGCAAGAAAAGCAGGTGCAAGAGCAACAAGAGAAGCAGCTACAGGATGATAAGGACAAGCAACAAAAGGAGGATAGTGAGAAGCAGCAGCAGCAGCAGCAACTGGAGCAGCGTCAAAAAGAAGAGGCACTGAGAGCAGAGCAGCAGCTCCAGAAGCAGAAGCAGGCACAGCAGGAGCAGCAAGATGCAGATCGCAAAGCACAGGAGCACGAGGTGGAGCTGAAAGAGCTGGCCCAAAAAGCACAGGAGCAGAAAGAGCTTGCTCAGAAAGAGCTTGCTGAGAAAGAGCTCGCTCAGAAAGAGCTTGCTGAGAAAGAGCTCGCTCAGAAAGAGGTGGATGACAAAGAGCAGAAAGAAGTGCAGAAACAGGTGGATCAGAGAGAACTGGCTCCTACAGAGGTGGATCAGACTGCACAGCAGCCTAAGGTCGACACAGGGCTCGACACAGGGCTGAACGACACAGACGAGCCAGCCCAGCCGCACCACCAGGAGCAGGACGACGAAGTCAATGTCGACGACGACAAGCAGGCGTTCGAGGACGAGGTGAGCGCGCGGTTCGAGGCCGCCAACGGCGTGCTCAAAAAGATCCGCGAGCCCTCGACGCCTCCGTCGCCGACGTCAGGGTCTCCCGCTGGCAGTCCCGTAGGCCCCTCAGTGGTCAGCCTGCTCCACAACGCGGACCGACCAGCTGCCGACGACATGGCGCAAGTCACGTACCCCGCGTCAATCAAGCCGCCAGCCGTCAAGTCGGCGCTGTCGTCGTACAAGTACGACGTGGAGTTCCTGCTGCAGTTCCAGCCGGTTGTGAGCTTCGCGCCAGTCGACAACTGGGACGCCATTAAAGCCATCATGACGCTCGACAGCGGCAAGCCGTTCAACAAGGCCTACGGCAAGAACGCATCGCGCAACCCGTCGTCGGCGGGCCACCAGCAGGCCATGGGCGCGTTCGGGTCCAGTGGGTCTGGCTTTGGGGGCCGGTCGGTGTCGTCTGCAGGCGCTAACGCATTCATGGGCAAAGGCAGCCTCAACCGCATGGGCTCGTCCACCAACCTGGGCGCCGCCATGGGCTCCAAGAGCGGGCGCCAGGGCTCTGCGCGCCGTCGTGGCGACCGCAACGACCGCAATGGCTCGCGAGGTGAGCACGGCTTCAACGAGGAAGGCGGTAGTGGCGGACAGGGCGCTCCAGCAGCTCCCGCAGTGCCTCTGGTGCGGTCCGCCAACGCGTGGGTGCCGCGAGCACGCACGAAGCCGGCTGACGACGAAGAGGCGGCGCTGCTGAGCCCCGAGGACGTGCAGCGGCAGGTCAACTCGCTGCTCAACAAGATGACGCTCGACAACTTCGACCGCATCACCAAGCAGATCATGGACATCGCCGCGCAGTCCAAGCTCGAGACGGACGGCCGCACGCTGCGGCAGATCATCGAGCTCACGTTCGCCAAGGCGGTCGACGAGCCACACTGGTCCAAGATCTATGCGCAGTTCTGCCGCCAGATGACGTCCAACGTGGACCCTGAGATCACCGACTCCCAGGTCAAGGACTCCAAGGGCAACCTCCTCAAGGGCGGCGCGCTGTTCCGCAAGTACCTGCTGACACGGTGCCAGGAGGAGTTCGAGAAGGGGTGGTCCGACAAGCTGCCCACCAACCCCGACGGCACGCCCATCGACCCCGACCTCATGTCGGACGAGTACTACAAGGTGGTGACCGCGAAGCGCCGCGGACTGGGCCTGATCCGGTTCATTGGCGAGCTGTTCATGCTGGAGCTGCTGTCGGAGAAGATCATCCACTCGTGCCTCAGCAAGCTGTGCCACGTCGACGACCCGTCTGAGGAGGTCATCGAGTCGCTGTGCCAGCTCATGACGACTGTCGGCGGCCAGATCGAGAAGTCGTCGCAGAACAAGGACCTGCTCGACATCTACTTCAAGCGCATGTACGCGTTCCAGACCAAGCCCGGCCAGCCCAGCCGCCTCAAGTTCATGCTCATGGACGTCATGGACCTGCGCCGCGCCAACTGGATCAACAAGGACTCGGACAAAGGCCCCAAGACGCTGTCGGAGATCCACACCGAGGCGGCCCACAAGCAGCAGCAGGAGGAGGCTGCGCGGGCCATGCGCGGCAACCGCAGTGGCATGATGGGCCGCCGTGATGGCGGTCGTGACGGTCGCGACGGCCGTGGCGGCGACCACCGCACCAGCAACATGATGGCGGGCGACCTGAGCCGGATAGGCCAGATCCGCAGCCAGAGCGGCCACGGCACGCTGGGCCCCAGCTCGATGCTCAACCGCGACCACAGCGGCAGCAACGGCAGCCGGCGCAGCGGGTCCTCGGCGGGCGTGTCGCTGTCCAACGAGGGCTCCCGCAACCCGTCCCAAAACACCCGCGCCAACATGTACGAGCATCTCAACGACGACGACGACACGGCCGGCGCCGACGCCAAGGAGACGGACGACGGCGACGCCGCGGTGCCCACCGAGTGACCCACCTAAAAGAGGGCCTCCCTCAGCCAGCCTCCAGTAAATACATGCCCTCCGTTGGGCGAAGACGAAAAGTTTTGATGCATTTGTGTTGGTCTAATATATGTGACGTTTGGTCAGAGTATGATGTACTGTATGTGAGCGCAATGTGAACACAATGATAGATTGAAGCACGTAGATCAAACCAATTGGCATTCTTGCGACGGAGTCGCAAACATAGAAGTGATTGGAATTAGCATTCTTGTCTTGCGACTCCGTCGCGCTGTGGCAACTGCTGCGCAGTTGGGCGAGGACTCTGCTGACCGTCTCGCGTCTAATCGCAGATCTGTGCATTTTAGCCCCATTTCTAGAGGTCACAACTACAGTGTGCTGCCCAACCGAGCAGCAGTTGTAACAGCGCGACGGAGTCGCAAGCGATTACAATTAACATTGATTACGATTAACATTGATTACAATTAACATTGGGCTCTTGCGACTCCGTTGCACTGTAGCAACTGCTGCGCAGTTGGTGGACTCCGCTGTTCGCTGTTCGCCTCAGTCCTTATCATCGCCGATCTCTGCATGTTAGCCCCATTCCTAGGATTCTCTATTTCCAATGAGTGCATTCTGCCGAGTACAGAGTCCCCGCCCAACTGCGCAGCAGTTGCCACAGCGCGACGGAGTCGCAAGATATAGAGGTGGGCAATTTGCTGTGCAGTTGGTTCCTTTACATCTGTAATTTTAATCTGTGATGAATTCGGCTGTTACTCGAACTAGATCTCTTGTCACTATGGGCTTGTATGGACTATAGCTAGTAATATTTGTACTCTTACTCGATGGTCCTTATTGATGTTAACTAAAAATATGTATTTATTGACGTTGACATTGGGATTCTATGGCCTTTATATGACCTGCAACGCATAGTTGATGGCGTATTCTGAAGGTGCCACAATCGCCGTAGATTTCAGTAAGAACCTAAAGTTGGGAACCCCAATCTTATAAATGCTCAACAAGGCGAAACCACATTGAATTCAACCAGGTAACCCTCGTTCAGCGATGAGCGAAGATCGATTAAAAGTGTACAAGGCATTGCATGCAAAGTTCTGGAGCAACCAAGACGAGGTGCAAGGGGACGTTATTAATGGTTCATTGGGTGACTACAAACAGATAATGGTCAGGCAGATATATTTGTCCACAGAGGAGTTACTAGTAGCACTGTCGAAGAATCATAGAAGTTTTGTCGTATCAGGACAGCCTGGAATAGGTAAAAGTGTATTTGCTGTGTATATTCTCATCAAAAAGATGTGAGGACATTCGGAATACGAGATTGTGTACTACAAACTAATTCTAACTGATCGGCAAATCATTAATTGTGGACTTAATGGTGTCAACAAGCTTGAAGAGCAAGCAGAGCGCGTTCCGTTTGAGGAGTGAGTATCTTATGATGCTTACTGTGGAATGCAACGAGACTAATGTTTTGGTGTCTTTCAGGACAATTAATCCGTTGATCTCGATTCTTTTGACATTCTAATCTAGTCTGAGACTTTTACGCTCGCAGGCGAGTCACTACTGGTAGCAATTGGTTATAGAATAGGTTCTTAATGTATGTGTTTGAAATGTCTGAACTAACGACCCGAGACTTTCGAACGGAAGAAGACGTAACACAGCGATTCTAGTGCAGAGACACACAAGACGCTCTTGCTACCTACGCTCACGAGCTGCTTTGAACTGCTTGTCCAGCAGCCGTTGGCTCATAGGCTGGACAACAAGTCGCCAGATAGGAGGCACTTTTGGCGGTCGCAGCTGCTCCAAGTAGTTGCTCGACTGATTCCATTCTCCGGAACCGTCAACATACTCCTGAGTGCTATAGTGAGTTACTGCTGGATCATACTTCCAACTGTCAAATGTCTCATTCGGGTTCCCTTCATCGATGATCTTTATTTTTCGAGGCATCTCGATGGTGGTCAAATCACTGCCCATCACGATACCGTGACCATTCCAAAATAACTGACGAATCACACCGAGCTCGAGTGATTCTGGCTGTGTCGTGTCGTCGAATCGCAATTTGTCGCGGTCCCTCGACACATATTGCTGAACATTGTATGCGCCAATGATCACCAGCTCCAGAGGGAACAGCACAACATAATGGCACCACAGCAAAACAAACTCCGCCAGATTTCTGCCACTGAACATCAGCTTGATTGTGATGTTAGTCAATATGCTTGTCAAAGTAATTAGCCACTGCTGCACCATCCAGGACCACGTAGTTCGGTATCTCCTTTCGGCGCGTACCAAAAGATCCATGTACTCTTTGTCGTCATCCATCGTTACGTTGGACTATCAATGCAAGTTTACAACTATCACAATGTAACCAGATAGAGAATGAAATCTCCGAAATGCCATGTAGCACGCCAGAACTGCTCCAATTGCCAGCTGGCACCCAAACGCCGGACATAACCACTTAATGATAAGCACCATAATGAATGATCCAGTCAGCCTTGACGTCGGCTAATTAGGGCCCGTATACTGTCGGCATATCTCGTGTATGTGGCTACCACCAGTAGGCTACCAGTGACGACCATAAACAGGTAGATGAAAAACTGGTCTTTGACAGACTCTCTTTGAAAGCACGACGTCATGATGGTGCTTGGATCTGCATCCTTACATGCCGCTGACCTGTCCACGCAAAATGCTCTTGTGCAATTGCTACATGGCAGAAACCATCCGTCGTCAATGAGATCTTCAACCGTGTTATTGAGTCCGCAGTCGCATCTACACAGCTGCAAATAGGCTGACACAGGCGCCAGTACCAACCCAAGTAGTATCCACCGCATGACTGTCCAAATTGATCTATAAAATGAACAACAATCAATCTCCGTTTCTACAAACAATCCAATAGCACAAATTAATAACACAAATTAGTAGCACAATTAATAGCACAATTAATAGCCGTCTGTGTGTTCAGGTCTAGTGATAGTGCCTAAATGCACAGTTGGGGAGGAACTGGTGGCAAGACCGATTAGAGAATATTCCAGATTACTAACCTGGACAGCTTGCTGCTTCCTGACATTACCAGCGACAATAACACAATGACAACAGTAGTTGCGCCAGCAGTGGCGTCGGACAGAGGAATTGTGCCAGTAAGTAGGCGAAATTCAGAACAAAGTGTCTGACTCAGTTTTTTGCCCAGCAGATCGAGGAAGCAGAGTTCCGCATCAACGAGAAGACTCAGAACCTGCGACGGCTCGAGGCCCAGCGCAATGCCCTGAATGCCAAGGTCCGTCTTCTCAAGGAGGAGCTCCAGCTGCTCCAGGAGCCCGGATCCTACGTGGGCGAGGTGGTCAAAGTGATGGGCAAAGAGAAAGTGCTCGTCAAGGTCCATCCTGAAGGCAAGTACGTCGTTGACGTGTCGCCCGACATAGACATAAAGAAGGTCACGCCCAGTCTGCGCGTGTGTCTGCGATCAGACTCGTACGAGCTTCACCAGATCTTGCCCAACAAGGTGGATCCGCTGGTGTCGCTCATGATGGTGGAGAAGGTTCCTGACAGTACCTTCGACATGGTCGGCGGGCTCGACCAGCAGATCAAGGAGATCAAAGAGGTTATCGAGCTGCCTGTCAAACACCCCGAGCTGTTTGAGTCGCTCGGCATCGCACAGCCAAAGGGTGTCATTCTGTACGGTCCGCCAGGAACTGGGAAAACGCTGCTGGCTCGTGCGGTGGCCCACCACACAGAGTGCAAGTTCATTCGAGTCAGTGGGTCGGAGCTCGTGCAGAAGTATATTGGAGAGGGAAGTCGTATGGTGCGGGAGCTTTTCGTGATGGCCCGTGAGCACGCCCCCAGTATAATATTTATGGACGAGATCGACTCGATTGGGTCGAGCCGAGTGGAGGGCAGCAATGGTGGAGATTCAGAGGTTCAGCGCACAATGCTGGAGCTGCTCAACCAGCTGGATGGATTCGAGTCATCCAAGGACATCAAAGTCATCATGGCGACCAACCGTCTTGATATTCTGGATCCGGCGCTGCTACGTCCGGGCCGTATTGACAGAAAGATCGAGTTCCCGCCGCCTACTGTAGAAGCTCGAACGGATATATTACGGATCCACTCCCGCTCCATGAACCTGACGAGAGGGATCAATCTGCGCAAGATTGCCGAGAAGATGACTGGGTGTTCTGGTGCCGAAGTCAAGGGTGTTTGTACAGAAGCTGGAATGTACGCGCTGCGGGAGCGACGTGTTCATGTTAACCAGGAGGACTTGTAAGTGATATTGTCTTGTGTTTGTTTCTTTCTAGTGGTTACTAACTTTTAGTGAACTGGCAGTTGCCAAGGTCATGTCTCGTAATGAGGAGGGACAAATTTCGCTCGCCAAGTTCTTCAAGTGATCGATGTATCTAATGCATTACTCTATACACAGGCGCTGTAGCCATGATGAATTTATATAAATGTATGGCCCTTGCTAGCGACTCTCGGCTCGTTTGACGGAGTTGAGCTCGAGCCAGCGCCGAGCTTCAGACTCGTTGCCTTTCGTTTGGTCGATAGCTTGCGCCAGCCACGGTTTGTCGAAAACACCATCGGTGGACTCAAAGTTCACAAACAGCATCCGCTTCGTAGCAGCCTCATCCACACAGAACCACCACTCGTTGTTGTTTGCAAGCCCTAGAAGATGCTTCAAATCAGTCGACATGATTTCCGACATAGATCGATTCGGAACCGGGTTTCCAGTAGCGCAGTACTTGTTCATACACCATGGATTGCCACATCCTCTAGTCAGCTGTAAGACATATCGGCGCTCAATGCGAGAACGTAACTTTGCGCCTGTGGTATCCAAAGCTGTAGAATACAATGGACCATAGCACGAACCACACAAGCCAAAATTATTGTTCACGGGCCCAGAAATAATCCTAGGACAGTTCTGATTTGAACAAACAACAGGTACTGGCTTTGCCAGCCTCTGTAGGTTATGATACTCCATATGTGACTCGAGCTCTCTCAGTCGAACAGCTCTTTTGCACAGCTCGCAGTCGGTAGTCCGGTTACCACAGTATGACTCATGGCCAGTCAGTCCCTGAAGCTTATCTGACGGTGACGCCACTTCCTGAGGGAGCAGGAGGCGGCAGAATCTGCAAATGTGTAGTTTGGAAGGACACGTCGTTGCCCTATGGCGTGCACACGCAATTAAACTGTCAAAATGCTCATTACAATCTTTGCAGCTGTGCTCGATGTGTAACATGTCATAATGGAGCGTTTTTAAGGTCTCTGAATCTCCAAACATATCACACTGCTCACAATGCCAGTGCGTGGCAGGGACCCCTTCAGCACGCTTAAACACTCGGCCACAACCTTTTGGACATAGCACGTTGTTCCTATAGCAGAATGTTGTATGCAGCTGCATTGACTGTTTAGGAATCAGCTGTTGACAGTTGTCGCACTTTAGCTTATCGCCAGCTAGCGACTCAGAAGACTGTTCCGTGGTGACAGTGTCTTGCGATGTTGTCAAACTAAATGACACTGTTTCATGAGACAGCACCAATATGCAAATAGAATCCGTTTGTCTGTAATTCTGGTCTAATGGATCTACCACAATATCATCCAGACTCTTATCACTCAGATTAGTCCACAGAAACGAATCTGTGGATGTTGCAGACTCGGACACACCAACGTATACCGAGACAAAGGAATGTATTTGCGACGGGGTGATATCGCGTACAGATATTTTCAGTGGTTTCGACTGTTCTAATGACTGAAGAATGAGCTTGACGGTCTCTCCCTGGTTGAGGTCTTGGATCTGGACCGTCTCACTGAGACCCACCCTGATGACATCTTGGCGCTTGGACACAATCTTCGAAATATCAGATGTCTGTATGAACTCCAAATCGAGGTCCGTATCGATGATACACACCGCATCTGCTGGTTTGAGGTCTTGTATGGCAAAATCAAATGTCCTCTTTCGCTGTGAAGGATGTGGAATGCTCAGCGTATCTCCTTTGGTGAGGGTAGTGAACGACCCGTGAAGTTTGGCTTCTAAAAGAGCCTTCCAGTCAATAGATGCATCTTCATCACTTTGAATAGAAACCGGTTTTAATGTCAGAGCAGTCCCTTTTGGCAAACTAACAAGCTCGGCAGTGACAATATCCCTGTCCTCTAGTGAAATGTTTCTGGCAACGCCAGGAGGAATAAATACGATGCCTTCCTCAGCTGAAAATTCTCTTACTCCTACATGTGTGTATTGGCCATTAGACGGGTTCGTCAGCCTGAACATGAGTGGAGAAGGAAGTTCATTAGAGTCTGACAGCTGCTTTATGAGGCTATCAAGGGTTGACGGTGGTAGGATGACTTTGTCTGTAAACGTCACAATGGGACTGACAGCATGTATTGCTGCAGACTGGCTTTGATTCGACTCGTGTAAAGACGCTTGAAACTGCCAGGTCCTGGCAGCTGGAAGAACGTCCGTCGCCATCTATATTTGTTTGAAGTCAGCAGTTGCCTGGTGGCGATGTTAAGAGATCAAGTCAGCAGCGGACGGTGAACATTAATAATAGTACGGCTGATGCCCCCCTGACTTTCTCCATTGGGCATCGCTTACATAAGTAGAATATGCTGGTAGAAAACTGCGTTCGATAAGAACTATCTTCAGAAATTGCAGAAATTTTATCACTAAAATGTTTGACTAACAATAATTTATCATTTCTTCATGCCAGTGTTCTTGCCTCAACTGCGCAGCAGTTGCCACAGTGCGACGGAGTCGCAAACACTTTTGTAGAAATTCAACTCTTACGATTCCGTGGCGCTGTGGCAACTGCTGCGCAGTTGAAAAACCTCTCACAATGACGATGAAGTAAAAAGCATACCATATCTAATACATAGCACATGCAAAACTATATTATTTACATTTCGAGAGTGTGGTCAGCATTTAACATAGCGGAATCCCTTGAACGAGTACCGGCAAGCAATGAGAAGCACGCTTGAAATTGTGAAGCCAGTGGCAGCCAATATCTGAGCATACAGAAATCTGCCAGTATCGTCTATTTCGAGCGCACCGCCTGAGGGCGCACCAATGAGCAGGCCAAATGCTATCAGGGAAAACAACATTCCGAGACGGGTGCCGTATTTGCTGAGATCAGGCGTCATCACTGCCAGAACCGACGGAGGCAGCGACACAAAGCTGCCGGAAAAGAACCCAAACAGCACAGAAAACACGTACACCCCCGCCAACGACTCGACTGCTATCCAACACCATGTGACTATGGTCAGACTGACGACGCAGGGAATAAATATATTGAGAGGGCCAACCTTGTCGGCAAAAATATTCGGAAGAAGACGCCCTCCGACCGATCCCGCATTCAGCACAGACGACATATAAAATGCAGTCGATTGGTCGTATCCCAGGCTCAGTACCCATGTTGGCACGTAGAATATGGGAATGTAGATGCCAATAAATCCAAACAGACCCCCTAATGCCAACAACAGGTAGGGAACGTCCTTGAAAGATGCGTAATCAATAAAAGGGCCTGACTTGCGGGGTGGCACTCTTGTTTTCAGCACTAAGCAGCTGATTGCGCTGGTCCCCAGCGCTGTAAAGCCCACAATCCGCGCAGTCCACCCGAAGCCTACAAGGTCAATCAGACGACGCGTCATGATGGGGTAGATAACACCTCCAATGGAGGACCCTGTGACTACCAAGCCAATTGCAGTGGCTCGCCTGGTTGTAAAGTACTGTGGAACAATAGACGCTCCCGACATGAACTGAAAGTTGCAGCCGATTCCCACGCACACCCCCTGCGCCAACAGAACCTGGTAGTACTCCGTTGCCAGACTCGTCATCATGAGCCCTAACGCAACCAGCAAAGTTCCCGAGTACACAACAAGCTTGTAATACCCAGCGTCAAATGCACGACCCGTAAACATCCCAAGAGCCACGATTAAGTAGCCCTGGACCGAGCCTATCCAGGATATAGCAGAACTGGACTCGTTTTTGAGCATGTCGAGCTCATAGTAAGCCTCAAACGGTCCAAATGCATTCAAAATACCCCACGAGTTGAACAGTAAGAAAAATCCGGCAAACACTTGCAACCACGCGCGAAAGCCTCCATTTGGAGGAGGGACTACTGCTGCAACAGGAGCCTCCTCAGTTTCAGCAACTGAAGGATCTCGGTCACCAGAAAGCTCCACAGAGAACTCACGCCCAATGTCTGGCGCATCTGTTTTCTCGCGAGCAGCCATGTCTCAGTTCAAATCGACAGCCCAGATTCAGATTACAGTCAAAACGAGTCCCATGCTGGAATTATATATCCGTTCGAGCAAATGTCTTAAAAGCATGCACATTACAAATACAGCCGCGCCATCCAGTCATCATCTGGGCCCAACCCCACTCCGCGGAGATTTTCATAGCAGCTGGTCAAGTGAACAGTAGTGAATATTTGTCGAGAATGAAATCATCGCTTGCAAACAGTGCTTGTGACAAGTTCAATTCGAATAAACACAACAAACAAATAAAAAAAAAACTGTGTCCCTACTAGATCAGAGGAAGCAGATTCTGCTCGCGACACGACTGTCGGCATAGCGGGCATGCAGGCATTTCCCGACACCACTCGCTAACGCACGTCCAGCAGAAAACATGCCCACACAGCGTAGTTGTTGGGGACGTCATGTACTCCAGACATAGTGTGCATTTGCGGGACGGCTCCGGAATATATGGCAGTACAGATGGATCGGCCAGGTAGAGCTCCTTCAGAGGCTGAACATCTGTTTTGGGGTGGCTCACTTTGACCTGCGACTGCTCAGAGGTGAATATATCGCGAAGCTCAGTCAGGAGCTTGGACGCAAACTGGAATGCAATTAGAAGGCCCAGAAACTCGTAGCTGCCTCGCAATTCCAGCGGATTGACTCGATGGCCAAACGACTAGAGTTAGCTACCACAAACACATAAAAATACATACGTAGCGCAGACCAGAAACCCGCTTGGACAGATTGTAGTATCTGCCGTAGAAGTAAAAAATAGCCAGGTGGAGAGTGAGAATGGCTTCGTCAGTCGCAATGTCCAACAGTGCCTTGAATGCACGCAGCACTTTTGTGCGCAGCTGGCTGTGTCGGCTCTCCAGCAACAGTCCGTCCACCCATTGGCTCAATCGTGTGCGCAGTTTCGAGCTGTATCGACTGAGAACAGTTCCACCTGCCGTGCTGAACAGGATGTAAGCGATGCGTCTCCCAGCAGAAGGTAGGTTCCCGCTTGGAGTGGTGTAGTAGAGATCACAGTACTCTTCACCGAGTGTGCGAGACCCCACCAGCGTCGTCAGGCCAAGGTACAGCGCAGTAGTGAGCGTAGACAGCTGGGAATCGTAGTTGTGGACGAATCGGGAGCCCTTCCAGCGTCTCAGCACCGACAGCACCAGCTCTTTCAGCAACGTCTCGACGTGAGCGTCTTTTTGGTTGGCACGGACTCACAGTTAGTTTAAACACGTCTAGAGCAAAACACTCACTTATATCGGGTGCCGAAGCCACTGGAAACGGGTCAGACATGGCGGATCTGGCAGGACACTACCGAATGGGCGGTGGTGTGCTGATGCTGAGTGTGCTTCTGCGAGGGAATATGTGATGTTTTAGTAGCTGGTGTATTCTGCTGTTGTATCCTGCTTCTGTTCTTTGATGCGATGCACAGGAATTGATATATGATCTGGCCTTGCACGGTGTCGAGATGTGACGCTGTAACAGTCCGGCGATGATGCTTGCAAAGTGATGTCTATGATTTGATTTCGACGTGATCTAGTGATGCATAGAATGAGCATAGTACAGTCAGCCGTGAGGTACGGAGGTACGTACGGCTGCATGCGGCAACCCGGCCATCGCATGCCGGACCTCGGCAGCCAGAAATACCGTGCCCATGTGAAATGCACCCGGAGCTGTCAGACTGCTCTGTCAAGCCATTCTCAGCACGCCAACCGCAGACAACCAGCCACGACCACGCAGTTGGTATCTGAGCACAAACGGCGACAATTTGTTAAAAATATGCCCAAGATTTCAACCGATCTCAACCGTAGCGTGCTGGTCTGGGCTGTCAGCGACGTGCGTCGGTGGTTCTCCACACAATGAGAGGCCCTTGCCCACGGCACCGAGGCAGACCGGTCGGCTTCTCCAGACTTTTAAAGATCGTCCCCCACACACATACATATATAAGCCCCGATAGTCCACCGGAAGTTAGCTTCCTACAGTTGACATTTACATCCTCACACACAGCGATGGCCGAAGAACTGCGATTCGACAACAAAGTGGTGGTGGTCACCGGCGCGGGCGGAGGTCTTGGACGGGCGTACGCTCTGTTCTTCGGCGCCAGAGGAGCGTCGGTGGTGGTCAACGACCTGGGAGGCAGTCTCAAAGGAGAGGCTGATGCTGGCGATGGCAAGCGGGTGGCCGACCATGTAGTGGACGAGATCGTCAAGCTCGGCGGCAAGGCGGTCGCCAACTACGACTCGGTGGAGAACGGCGACAAGATCGTCGAGACGGCGGTCCAGGCGTTCGGCACCGTGCACATCGTCATCAACAACGCAGGCATTCTGCGCGACGTGTCGTTCAAGAATATGACCGACAAGGACTGGAAGCTCGTGCACCTGGTGCATGTGTTTGGGTCGTACAAGGTGGCGCGGGCAGCGTGGCCATACTTCCGCAAGCAAAAGTTCGGCCGCGTTATCAACACGGCTTCAGCAGCCGGTCTGTACGGCAACTTTGGCCAGGCCAACTACTCGGCGGCCAAGCTGGCGCTCGTCGGGTTTACAGAGACGCTGGCCAAGGAGGGCGCCAAGTACAACATCACCGCCAACACCATTGTGCCGCTCGCAGCGTCGCGGATGACTGAGACGATTCTGCCTCCCGACGTGCTCGACAAGCTCAAGCCGGAGTACGTAGTCCCTGTAGTCGGCTACCTGGTGCACGAGAACACCAAGGAGTCGTGGGGAATCTACGAAGTGGGCGCTGGCGCGGTCACCAAAGTGCGCTGGGAACGGTCGCACGGGGTTGTTTTCAAGGGCGACGACTCGTTCACTCCGTCTGCGGTGCTCAAGCGATGGGACCAGATTGAAGACTTCGGCGCTGGGTCTGAGTTTCCGACCGGACCTAAGGACCTGCTGGCAGTAGCCGAGAAATCGACGGGCTTGCCGCCAAATCCCCAGGGAGAGCCTGTTGACTTCAAAGGCAAAGTGGCAGTCGTGACGGGCGCTGGAGCCGGAATTGGCCGTGCCTATGCGCTTGCGCTGGCCAAGCTTGGAGCCAAAGTAGTGGTCAACGATCTTGGGAACCCCGAGGCGGTTGTGGCAGAGATCAAGGCAGCAGGCGGAGACGCAGTCGCCGACAAGAACAGCGTCGTCAATGGCGAGGCGGTAATCCAGACTGCCATCCGCGCATTTGGCACTGTTCATATTGTTATCAACAACGCAGGCATCATCCGTGACAAGTCGTTTGCGAACATTACGGACGCAGAATGGAACGTCATTCAAGAAGTGCATTTGTTTGGCACCTACTCGGTCACCAAGGCTGCGTGGCCGCATTTCCTAAAGCAAAAGTACGGCCGGGTCGTCAACACGGCGTCCACGTCGGGCATCTATGGCAATTTTGGCCAGGCCAACTACGCAGCTGCCAAGCTGGGCATCCTGGGTCTCTCCAAGACGCTGGCGCTGGAGGGCAAGAAGTACAACATCCTGGTCAATGCGATTGCGCCTACTGCAGGTACCAACATGACGAGCGGGGTGTTCACGGAGGAGATGCTCGAGCTGTTCAAGCCCCAGTTCATCGCGCCGCTGGTGCTGGTGCTGACATCGGACAAGTCGCCTGTCACTGGCCAGCTGTTCGAGACGGGCGCTGGGTGGATCGGAAAGACGCGGTGGCAGCGAACGGGCGGCCACGCATTCAACGTATCGAACGGTCTGCCGCTGGAAAGCGTGGCTGCCAAGTGGGCCAAGATCACAGACTTTGACGACGGACGCGCCACCAACCCAGAGAGCGCTCAGGACAGCAACATGGCGCTGTTTGAGCTCGCTGCGGACGCCGAGAACCTCCCTCCAGAGCCATCTGCTGGGCCTCGCGAGGTCGGTACGTATAGCTACGACCAGAACACCATCATTCTTTATAATCTTGGCGTGGGTGCCGGTGCTAAGGACCTCAAGTACACGTACGAGTCGCACGACGACTTTGGCCCGGTCCCTTCTATTGGAGTCATCCCATCGTTCACAGTCTCTCCAGACATCAGCAAACTGGTGCCTAATTTCAATCCTATGAAGCTGCTGCATGGCGAGCAGTACCTGGAGATCAAGAAATGGCCTATTCCTCCTGCTGCCACACTGGAAACCGACTGCAATGTGCTAGACGTTGTTGACAAAGGAAAGGCAGCTGTTCTGGTGACTGAGTATACGTCTCGCAACAAGGATACAGGCGAGCCTATTTTCTATAACGTCAGCTCTGTGTTCCTGAGGGGCAGTGGGGGCTTTGGCGGCAAGTCCAAGGGAGAAGACCGTGGCGCCGTCACTGCTGCAAACACGCCTCCAAGCCGAGCGCCTGACTACACGGTCGACTTCAAGACGTCGGAGGACCAGGCAGCTCTTTATCGGCTGTCTGGCGACTTCAATCCTCTGCATATTGATCCTGACTTTGCTGCGGTGGGCAATTTCCCAAGACCCATCCTCCACGGCCTTTGCAGCATGGGCATATCTGCCCGGCTGCTGGTCGACAAGTTTGGCGTTTTCAAGAACATCAAGGTGCGATTCTCGGGACATGTGTTCCCTGGCGAGACGCTGCGAGTCAAGGCCTGGAAGGAGGGGAGTAGAGTCATCTTTGAGACCACCGTGGTGGAGCGCAACACGCCTGCTATTTCCGCTGCTGCCATCGAGCTCTTTACCAATGGGGCTCCAAAGCTGTAAATAGTCGGTCACGTATGAATGGGTAATAATATCATATAGCAGTGGATGCACGTTAGATATCTATGTTGAGATGAAGCAAGAATTGTAGCTCACGAACCAACTGCGCAGCAGTTCCATTCCGCTACGGGTCTTGCGACTCGCGCTGTAGCAACTGCTGCGCAGTTGGATGTTCGGTTTTCAAGTGTGGATGGTGTAATCGTTAGAATCATTCATTAATATATAATAGCAGTGAATGCACGTTAGATATCTATGTTGTGGTCGGGGCCAACGAACGAACCAACTGCGCAGCGGTTGCTACAGCGCGACGGAGTCGCAAGACCCGTAGTGGAATAGATGTTCAGTTTTCAAAAGTAGATGTTATAATCGTTAGAACATTCATTACTATATATATCTGGTGGTGGTTCACAGTATATACCGGAAACTGGAACTCTTCTCGTTGGCAATGGCTGCACTGGTCGTTGTATTGGGCCCGAATTTTCTATCCAGACGTCTGTTCAGGAACAGCAGATAGTAGCGGTTCGTGAGGGCCACCAAACCCGAAAATATCAGTGACCCAGCACAAATCCAACATCCTTGTAAGTAATATGGGCGTTCAGACTTAGGGAAAATCCGCATTCCTATAATGGGGCCTAATTCACCAACCACATGGAGGATGACGTAGCCGGCACCCTTCTTCGACTCGGAGCCCTGGTTGTCGCCCGTCCAGCACATGTTTACCGGCTGGGCCCCGTAGACGCCAACAGCGGCCAAGAATATCCCGACGTATCTCGAAATAGGGCTTGTAGTAACGCCTAGAACGACGTAGCCAACTGCTCCCACAATAGAAACGAGAGCTATCATGTATCCTCGTTGCATCGTCTTGTCGGATATATAACAGATGACTAGCATGCCAAGAATAGCACTGATATAGGGCGGGATTGTGAAAGCCTCTGCACTTGAGCTGCTAAATCCGAGCGACTCTATAATGTCGGGCATGAATACTGGCAGAGGAGCAGAAGCAACGTTGTGAGACAGGCAGATCAACGAGGTGAGCCAGCACTTCAAGTCCAACAGAGCAGAAAAGATTTCCCTGAAGCTCAGAGTCACGGCTGGCGAATCTTGGTCGTTGTTTCCTTGTGCCATGTACCTATACTTTGCAATATCAGCCTCTTTTTGAGTGAGGAACCTTGCTGACTGGGGCCGGTTGACAAGGAAATACAGGCCAAAGAAGCTGCCGATGATTCCTGGGATTCCTCCTACGACGAAAATCAGCTTCCACGGAGCAATCAGCCTGGACGGATACTCGGTGATAGCGAACGAAAAGGCGCCGGTTATAATGGCAGACAACGGTGCGCACGACATGTACAACGCAATTCGCCTGGCCAGCTCGTTGCGAAAGTAGAAAGAAGACAGGTAGTAATAAACGCCCGGATTATAGAACGCTTGCAACACACCAAGAAGCAGTCTGGCCACAAACAGGGGAGCGAACGAGCGGAGACCAGCCATGGAAATCGACACGGCGCTCCACAAGAATATAACCACAGGTATGTATCGTCGTGGTGATACTGTTTTCCACAGAAATGTCGTCCACTGCATAACAATGTATCCGATGTAGTAGGCAGTCAGCACGTCGCTATACAAATCATCCGACAGGCCCAGCTGCAACGTCATACCGGCAGACTCAGCGTTGCCGATGTCGTTCTTACAAATGCACGAGCACAGATAGATGAAGCATAGATACAGCAGCAGGTATCTGTCAAACTTGGACACCACCTTCCTTTCTTCATCCTTGCTGAACGAGAGCTTGGCAGACAGATTTGCAGCGGTCGAGGACTGCTGGCGCAGCTCGATTTCGAAAAAGTCGCCTTGTTGCACAAGATCGTGCTCGACTTCGGCAAACAGTTGGTCCAGCGTACCGAGATGGCCGTTTTCTTTGGAGTCGCTCATGTCTCATGTATCATACACTTCTTTTTGGTCACGATATAAAAAAGGAAGTGCGAGAGCCAGAGCCAAGAGCCCACATCCCTGTAGATAATATCTGGCATTGTATATGATGACGGCGGGAAAAAAACTCTGTTTGATTAGACTACCATGTGGGGGCAAATGAATAGGACGCAAAAAATCCTGCGAGCCATAGAAGCCCTTGGCTGCCGTTCAACACGGCAGCGATAATTCCGGGACCGGGACAAATGCCTGATAGACCCCACCCGACGCCAAAAAGGGCAGCACCAACCACCAATTTGGGAGGGATGTTTTTGGCGGTGGGCAAATTAAATGCTGACACCGCAGCACCGCTAGGGAGGCTATAGCCCGTCAAGACGATCTCGAGCAGATTGGGCACGATTCCAAACAAAACCACCATTGCCAGCGACGGATCCAGCTTTGGTGGCACCAGTGCCAAAAACCCCAGGGTCTTTGCCGGCGACGCCAAGCCCGAGATCAACAGGCCCAGTGCAAACAGCACACCCGAATACAGCGAAATGACGGTCTGACTAAACTTGGACTGGCCAACATGGGCTCTCAGCACCCGTGAAGCCACCACATTGGCAACCGCCAAAGCAAGCAGCGTCGACACCTGGGACGCAGATGGATGCACGAGCGTGTGGCATGGGACGTCTCCACAGAGTGGAGCAGTGCCAAAGTACCAACTGACAACCGCAGCTACCGAAGAGAAAGTCACAGTGGCTACGAGAGACCTCCCAGACTGCCGGGCCAGTCCACACAGCATGTGTCCGGAGGTACATCCAGAACCCCATTTTGTGCCAATGCCCGTGAACAGACCCGCAATCAGCGTTGTATACGGTCCAAACGGGGCCAGCGCAGTCACTGTGGAGTAGTCCGGCAGATATTGCGGGGCATAGCCTTTGATTGCGAGAGTGGTCGCTACTATTGCCAGAACTACCGGGGCATTGAACGCTGAGGGCGCTGCTACCGAGTTGTAGAGAATCGAGGAGCAACCAAGAACCCTGCCGTTGCCGTACAGGAAGGTCGAAGTCGACAGGTGGAGCAACAAGGCTCCTATAGAGGAACTGAAGTACGTAAACATGTTGGATCACACTAGTGAAAATCACAATGGTGAGGCAAGAGGGGTAAAAGCAGCACATCGTGCATACGACTATGCGGGGCAAGTGGCATGCGCAACGAGCACAACTACAGAGTGACCAATACCTCGAACAATCACTGAAAACGGTACCGAAGAAACATTCTACATTAACTATGAGTCTTTTTGTAGTAAAACAATAACAGATGAATGACATTTTGAGTCTTAATAGCCAGCGTAGCCAGAACAGTGCAGGGAACAGACACGATGAGTCGCATGGCTATCGCCCTTAATCCATTAAATTTGTTAGCACGTAACCTTTTTAACTGGATCTTCATTATTTTTATTTCTTCTTTACGAACTAGAAATAATCAAATGCAACATATCGACTGTGTGCAGCGAATATAATATCTCATGGAGTACAATATATACCGCTAAAATGTCAGATCAAAGCAAACCAACAGATCGTAGTCCAACAGTTTTCGCGACTCCGTCGCGCTGTAGCGGAAACCAAGTCTAATTTCTACACTGTCATGCAATACGACAGATCAACATTTAGCCAACTGTAAATCTCAATATGCCCAGTTACAGATCCGTAATGTCGGTGCGAACACAAGACAACGTAGGCAAAGGAGACGAGTACAAACGGGAAGGATCACCAAATCATGGGAAATTAGTTATCAATTATGCTATGCAACTCTATAGTGTAGGACCCAGCTGAAGGACCCAGCTGAGGGTGAGTCAGTGCGCCTGGCTCGGGTGCTTCTTGAACGGGCTCGTCTTGCCATCGCGGGTCAGCAGCACATGGGTCTTGATGCCGCCTTTGTTGGGCTGGCCAGAGAGGAAGCTGTTGATGGCGGGCGACACTGGAGGCAGCATGTGCTTGGATCTGCCGTCAGGACGGGTGCTTGCGTTCGCGTCTGGTTTGTGATCCGGTCTGTTGTCTGGAATCTGCTTGGCAACCAGTGCTGGGTCAGCATGGCGACCACCAGGACCTTTAGCAGCAGACATTTACAGGAGTGCAGGTTAGCAACCGTGCACACTGCTGGTCAGTGGCTATTTATACGTCGAGCAACCACCATGGCATGGAGGGCCGTATCGGAGCATGTGGCGTGCAGGTGTCATGTGGGATAGGCGAGCTGGGCAATTCCCCACAAAACTGCCTGCCTGATCGGGCCAGCCGTTAGAACCACAACGGCTGGTCACATGGAGCCCACCGGCCTAACCAGACCACAGCAAGGCCCGAACGCGCCAGATGTGGCCAAGTGGACGGGGTGGGATGACAACGGACTAATAGCGCCCAGCAGCTGAGTGGTTTGCTGTTCTGTGGCGACGCTCCGTGCTGCGTTCACACGCTGCAACTGGCGGGCTCTCACTGCTATGTGGCGCTGGTACGTGCAGCCAGTTGCAGTTTCATGTGACGGTCTTTTTGCCGGATAATCTATTTGCAGCTCGAACGCCACATGTGGCGCTCCGGATCAACTGGCACGGCGCTGCATTTGCCCGTCATCTGAATGCCAATTGCACAACGTTTGCACAACTGCGCAGCAGTTGGCGTGAAAGCAATTGGGGAGCAGGCTCAGAACTGTTAAGGTCGCCATAACAGTTGGAGTCATTCTTGGCTGCAGCGGCACAATTCTGATAAATGTCAGTGTATTTTGTATATGCAGTTCGATTACGATTTGCTTAGTTATGGTTTTCCAGACGTAGGCAGGAGCATACAGAGCACACAGGAGCCTGTGAGCACCGTTAGCTTTTAAGCACTTGTGAGGCAAGGCCCTCATGGAGCAGTACGTCATAGTAGGCCAATTTGGGTCACCCTAAAACATAATGGCAGTCATGAACTAAGATATGCCGGTGAGGGGCTCTAGGGCCATTTCGAGTTGTTTACCGGCCACTGCCAGCTCTGCCAAGACACTGCGCAGCAACTGTGGGATAAGCTGGTAGCAGAGGCGCCTGCAGTTTTGACAGCTGTGCCGCACTGCCAGGCACAGCTTTATCGTGCATATGCGGCACCACGCAGGTTGACAGCACTGCCGTCGGACGGCCAGGTGGCGCCTGCTGGCTCTACGGTGCGCACACCGTCCCGCAAAACAGTGTGATTCTGGCAGCAGAAATAAGCAGCAGCAAGCACCCGCCAGATCTGGCGTGCGATCTGGCATGTGCCGGCAGCCAATGCGAGATCTGCTGCACCCCACCTCATGCAGGGTCCGCAGCGACGCCACTAGTGCCGACTCGGACACCAGCAGCAGCGCAGTCCACCAGTCAACTCGGCAATGGCAGCACCCAGTCAGACCACAGGCTTGCAGGAGCCAGCCAGCCAGCAGAATTGCCTCGACTTATGGCGCGTGCCGAATTCGGGGCTGTCTGTGCTGCAGCCGGTCGAGCCATGGGCCTCGCTGTGCTATCAGTGGCTGGTCTTTTTGACTCTAGTCGCCGAAGTTAGTCACCCACACCCCCAAACAAAGAGATCGAAGCTACTTATGCAAAGCCTCCCCAGCGCGGCCATTTTGCACTCCTACTTTCCACAGGCCTCGACCGGTCGGTACAAGTCGGTGCTCGGAACCCAGCCGGCGCCACCAGCCGGACCAGCGACGACTGCCGGGGTCAGCAGTGCTGGCTGTTGAGGCGCTGCTGATCTGGCGGCGGGACGGGCTGCAGCAGCGACCCACTTGGTCGGATCTGCTCCGCTGCGAGCAGCCAGGCGGTGGAGCCTCCGATTGCATAGTGCTGGGGGGCTAGAGGCGCCGAGTCCACCCAGATGGGACCGTGCATGATTGGCCAGCGCCTTCGGGGCGCCTGCCAGCGCTAGCGGCACTAGACGGCACAGCAGCGCGCCATAGCACACAATTGCTGGCAGCAGTCGGGCACTGTGGCTCCAGCAGCCACGCACTAACAAACCGGTGCACCGCACATAAATAATATTTTGACAGCTGCCGCCAGAGCTAATTGCCATTAACCGTGATAGTCAGTGCAGTGCCCAATTGAGGCAGCAGCCATTCTGGACAGCAAAGGGAAATCGAGTGTCCAACGACCAACTGCGCAGCAGTTGCTACAGCGCGACGGAGTCGCAAGATACGACCGTACCGACGCGCCATACCGAATTATGTTGCGACTCCGTCGCGCTGGGGCAACTGCTACGCAGTTGGTCATGGACACTGGGGGTGGACGCACGCGGGTATCTGGTGCGATCGAGATGGATCGAGATCGAAATCTGGCGTCGCAGCTACGGCGATCTTCACACGATCACGTATAGATGCAATAGCCGGGAGCAGCGCACACTGTGGAAATCAGGGACATCAGTGGGACAGCAGATCAGACGATTGTGCCGACCACCACCAGCCTATTTCAGCAGGAAACTGCCTGCCCGTTTGGTACCTGCAGCTTTTGGTATATCATAATCAATCAACCATCTACCAAGTACTAACGACCACCATTCAAAACCAAGTGCTAAGACCCCATCTGGGTCAGTTGCGTAGGGTGGTGGTTACGGATGCCAAGGCGGTCTTGTGCGTAGCTGCATGGCGATCTGACATTGATTGTGCCGAGTCGCGTCGCGCGAGCCGCTGGAAGTGGATCCTCGGGCAGGTCAACAGGCCGGTTCGGCAGGGACGTGGCGCAACTGCTCGAAACGGCAGCCCGACGGTGGTCAACCGCAGTACTGTGCCAGAATAGGCGCCACTCTGCAATGTCTGTCACAGATGTGGACATGTCCAGCAGTCGACTGGCTCTGACTGAAACACCGGTGTCGGTGTCAGTGTCAGTGTCAGGTTAGCGTTAGAGTCAGTGCCCACGACCCAACTGCGCAGCAGTTGCTACAGCGCGACGGAGTCGCAAGACCTCGTTAGATCTTTTGCAAGACCGTCAATAAATCCCATCTTTATTGTCTGTGGCTATCTGGGGCTATGGTGCTGTGCTGCTACAGTGCTATGTATGCACTGCACTTCTGCGGGAACGCTTGCAGCGCGTACTGCACTGCGGTGCTGCGGGTGGTCTCCTGTGTCTGTTGTGGTGTTGTGTAGCTGCTGCTGCTGCTGTTGTTGTTGCGGTGCTGGTCGTGCTGTTGCAGTTGTGGCCTACTCTACTGCTGCATCAGCTTTAGGGATCGCTGTAAAGGGAGCTGCGTCTCTATTGCGTCTGATCGGCCTGTCTGGGCTGCTGCGTGCTGATCTCTATTGTCTGCCGACGCTGGTGGCCAAATTGGGTTCATTTCTCTGGAGCTCATCTGCCAACCCGTCCCAGCACCCCGCGACGAACCACACCGCCCCAATTGCTGTATAGCACGTAGGCCGTGAGCCAGTGGGCTGTGGAGTGTGGCAGCTTGGCGGTATAGCCAGCAGTGGCACGGTGCCGGAGATACAACTGAGATCCGGTTTTTAATAAACAACCAGACGCGGGCTAGGGCGTCCAACGGCTGCCAGAGTTACTTTTTCGGGGGATTGTTTGCAAGGCACGCAGCGCACCGTCAAGAGTGGACTGCAGTGCGCCACTGCTACGCCAGACCGCAGTGGGCGGCCGGCACTCCCGCAATCGGGCAGTCTGTATCGCCAATTGCAGCCGTGGCGGCCAAGTCTGGCACTGCAGTCTCCCCCTGGCCACCACCTGCCACAAGCTGCCACCGGTTGGAGCTGGCAGTCCTGACCCTCGTACCCTCGCTCCACGGCTGTGCCCTGGCTGCTGCTGCCGCGCCCTTCCCCCCTTGCACGTCTGGCGCTAGTAAATAGCTTTGACATCACCACTCACGAGGCCCGTTTCTGGTGCTGGAAGCGGTTTTCCCACTATCTGACGCCCCGAGTGTCCTGTGCCGCAAGCGGTTCGTGCCCTGAAGCGCCCCTGAGCCGGCTGACTGTGCCATTGTGTGCAGAGGTGCGGTTCGTGCCGTGTTTTTTCGCGAGCAG
Source organism: Sugiyamaella qingdaonensis (assembly GCA_030569235.1). NCBI lineage: Eukaryota > Fungi > Ascomycota > Dipodascomycetes > Dipodascales > Trichomonascaceae > Sugiyamaella > Sugiyamaella qingdaonensis. The sequence continues at coordinate 413,390 of JAJMKI010000009.1, forward strand.
CTCGAAGTGGTGCGCTGCTCGTCCCATGTGCTTTGGCCGGGCAGTCTACGCCGGTGGTCCATAACCCGCACTGGCAGCGCCTGGGAGCTGAAAAGGTGAGTGACAATTGATGATTTTTAGAGTTAAGATTCCGGTCTGGCGCGCCCCAGTCCACCTGGCAGCGACCCACCAAGGCTGCCTGAAAAAGCAAATTGGTGCTCGCTGGTGGGGCCTGTTGATTGTTGATGGTGGCCTGCTGCCGGTTGGGGACGAAGGGTTTTTTTTTGTGTTTGTGTTTTGTCGCGGTCGCTAACTGCCAGTTTCCCCTTGCCTGCTCCCTGTGGTGCTTTGACACCTCTGTTTGACTCGTCCTGTCCGGTGCTGTCTCAGCCTTCTGTTGTCGTGTTTTCCTGCCTGCCTGTATAGGTTTCTGGATCCTGTCAACCGGTGGCTTCAAGTGCACTCGGCTGTATTTGTCTTTTTCTTTTTCTTTTTGATTTCCGCTAGCTCGCGTACGCTCTTTCGTGTTTGGTGTTTTGTTTGGGTGGTCTGTCAGGTTTATTTCGTGTGGATTATTGAATTGCTAGAATACTGGATTTTTAGAATACTGGATACTGGATACTGGATACTGGATACTGCTGGATACTGGATACTGGATATTGGCTTTGCTGTGGATTTCTGTCGATTTCTGATTTGCTGTGGATTACTGTCGATTTCCGGATTGATAGAATTCACTCGATTCACCGGTCTGATTATCTGAGAAACCTCTAGTGCTCCCTGCACAGTCTCTCTTTTTGCTCTGTGGCTGTTCGCGCCTGTCGGTTCAGTGTGGTCTGTTTGCGCGTCGGGTATTTGTTTTTCGCGTCGACTAAGGGCGTTTTTGCATGTTGGTTTCTGGTCATTGTCGGCTACCCTGTATTTTTCCGTGTTTTGCATCCACATCTCCGCATGTGTACAACAGTGTTTGCATCGTATGAACCATTGCATCGGCCACATCTGCTTACATTTCTTGGTACTGTACTATTATCGTGTCTAGACGGTGCCCGCGACTAGCTGCTTGCCTCGTTGTTCTAAGGTATGACGGATCCGGGCCACAATGACGACCATGGCCTGCTTGAGTTCCGCTACGACGACCACGACGACTCGCACGAGCCTTCCCACCACATGTCTGCGTCCAATCCTTCTCAGGACCCCCAGATACCGCACAATCCAGTCCAGGACACCTCGACCACTCCTTCGGCTGCCGCCACCTTCGACGCTGGCCACCACCAGCACCTGCAGCAGCAACCACACCAGCAACCGCACCAGCTTCAACACCAGCACCAGCAACAGCCCCAGCATCTTCAGCAACAGCCTGGCCAGCTTCCGATCTTGACGCCCCTTCAGCGGTCGCCTCAACGGTCGCCTCAGCATGCTCAAGCTCAAGCTCAAGCTCAGGCTCAGGCTCAGGCTCAGGCCCAGGCTCAGGCTCAAGCACATCAGATGTCTCTCCAGCACCAGGCCTATCCATACAGTCCATACACGGAGTTGCCTCCAACAACGGCTCCTCCGGGTGCTGTGGTTCCAGGAGGAGCTGCTGCCAGTGAGCAGGCCATGTCCACCATGTCCGGAGTAGCTGGCGTGCCTCGACAAGAGTTGGCTCGCCAGGCAACACTCATAGGGTCGCCCACCTCGGTTCTCCATAACCAGCCTCCTCACTACCGGGCCTATGCCTCGCGACCACTCGTCATGTCGCCTCCGTCAGCACACCACCGCGGTGCTTCCTATTCCTCGATCTCCGAGGCTTCGGGGCCTTCCTCTGCTGCCGCTGTGCAATACCAGCCGGTTCAGCTGCCGGTAGGTACGCAGATCTCTCCATACTATACTTCATCGCTTCCATCGCCTCCTGTTGCGCATCCTTCACTGTATGGTGCTCAGGCAAGGCAGCTTCCTTCATTACCACCACAACAGCAGCAGCTCCAACAACAACAGCTCCAACAACAACAACAACAACAACAACAGCAACAACAGCAACAGCAACAGCAGATCCAACAGCAACAGCAGATCCAACAGCAACAGCAGATTCAACAACAGCAGCAACAACAGCAGCAACAACAGCAGCAGCAGCTCCAACCGCTACAGCATGTACACCACGAGCAGCAACCACATCAAATCGTTGGTGCTCAATCCAGCTCGTCATCGCCTACCCAGCCGTTTCAGTACACATCAACATATGCCGCCATAGGGCCTGTCGCGTCCTCTAGCAGGCCTCCTCCTGGGATGCGTGGTCCACGAAGGCGGCGTACTGCCTCGAAGCGTACCATCGAGGATATGATTATAGACTCGTCCACAGCAACGGCACTTCCCATGTTCACCGAGTCTGGCGAGGACCCAACTCCGCGATGGCAACAGCGCCAGGTTGGCCTCATCACTACAGACTCGGACACCCTGTCTCCCACTGGCGAGTATACCCGTCCGTCGGTCCTGCCCTTGAAGGTTCCTCAGCCTCCGCTGGCATCTGCAGTACCCATCAATCCCATTGCTCTCCAGCCAGACCAGCAGTCTCGCAACAAGAAAAAGAGCAAGTACTCTGCAGAACAGGACTCGATCATACTTCAGCAGAAAGGCGAGGGCAAGTCGTGGCCTGAAATAGCCGATGCTGCCAGTATTCCATCCGGTCTGGCGGCTCGCAATCGCTACCAGGTGCTGATAGGCCAGCAGGGTGGAGGTGCGGTAGCATGGGAGACTGATGATGCCCACCAGTTGAAGGAAATGCTCGAGGAAGGCGAGAAGGCCAAATGGGACTACATTGCTACCGAACTGTCTCGCCTTCGATCTAAAAGCGTCACTGCTGAGGCCTGCAAACAGAAGATCAAGCAGCTCTTTGACGAACGCCCAGATATCTTTGGCATCGTGCTTGGCTCGGATGTTCCTGGTCCATATGCTACCGCTGCTTATATGGGGCCTGCGGGGTCTGTTCTAGCAGGACCGTCCTCACCAACCCATGTTCAGCTGGGCCATGATCCCGGTTCGCTGGCGTTGAGTGCTGTTGAGCTGTCAGTCGCAACGACGCTGGCTGCTCACGAGCAGCATGGTCCTAGCGATGCAGAGCTGCTGTCCAGTCAGTTTGGACCTCCTTCTGACTACCCGCAGCAGTAAGCGGTGGCCTGAGTGTGATGAATGATCAGCTGCATGCCATTCTGGCTGATTCTGTGCTGTTTGAAGAACTGTGTCAAAAGTGGCTGTCAAATGGCTGTGACTGTTCAGCGACTGTTCAGCGACTGTTCAGCAGCTCCAAGTAAAGATGTTGCTTGGACAGCTGATGTCGACTGGTGCCCACTGCATTCCGGGCAAGTCCTCTTGGGCAATTTGAATGACTGATGACTATTGTATGATGATGGTGTTTTTTTTTTGTGTTGAGAGAGAGAGGGAGAGCCAACGTAACCACTGGCTGCTAATATATTCTGTCAAGAAAATTTTTTGAGAATTCTCGCGTGTTTTATTATTTTTTGTGTTCATATAATATTTAATTTTTTTAGCTATGTCACAAGTAAACCATACACACATATACATATTTATATTACTAGCACCTCACTGGCTGCTCCGGCCATACTGGCTACTCCGAGGTCAGGTCGTAAGACAGCAGCTCCTTGGCTTTGTTTCTCAGCTGGATGATGCTCTTGAGGAAGATCTCGTCTGGTTGCATGGCACCCACCGACTCGACGTTGAAAATGAAGTGGTCCCGACGCCGTCCCAGCCGGACCCGCCCGTTGAACTCCTCGTGACGGAGCACTTCCCTGGACACTGTATCCTTTCTAGCGTCTGCAACATACGCCTGACCCTTGGAATTGATTTCAACCACTCCCGACGGGAAGCATTTCTGGAACTTTTTGGCCAGTTCACCAGTTATTGGCTCACCGATAATGTCGATGACTGGCATCAGTCTATATGACGCAGTAGCGACTGGACTGAACTTGGCATGATCGGCTCCTATGCCGAGAATGGCGTATGCAGTTAGAGAGATCTCTTGGCCCGGTCGCAGCTTGGCGAGCAAAATATCTGGATTGCAAACAGTAGGGACTGGATCCATCCATGGCTGCTGCTGCTCCATAGCCACGTATTGCAAGTCTCGAGCATATACATTCGAGTTTATATACAGTTCGTTGGGGTCTGTGGAACCTTTTGGGGCATTGGGATTGCGCTCGCACTTGACGTTCAGCTGGAACACCACGGTGTTTGACGTATTGTAAACGTCCTCTATAGTGTCCTTTTCCTCCACCTGCTGATCAGCATCAATCCACGATATGAGATCGGGTGATACTTTTATAGGAACGAGTCCAAGACGCTGGGCAAGAACCTCATCATGGATAATGGACGTATTGGTCCAGATGTTGACAGTCTCTATGGCTATGGACGGAACCTCTGCAATCATGATCCGCCGAAATGCATTTGCAATCGACGCATCCATGCCGATCACGTCAAAGTTCATGCTCGTATCGGTCAGATTAGAGATCTTTATATCGAAGTTTTGCTTGAATTTTTCAATATCCCACGAGTTGTCTTCTCCAGGGTAGTGCCCGGGAAAATCCGTCGACGACACCTGGAGTTAGACTTGGTACAATAAAAACCAAACCAGCAACTTACATTCGTGACCCTGTCATGCTCTATTCCCACAATGTTCCTGTCGGTTGGCATCTTGGAAAACCACTATGGAACTCTATATTTCTCGTTGAAATTTACTTACATACTCGCATACATACATATATATTTTTTTTGGGCGCACTTAGCGCCACACGTGACTGTGGCTACCGTCAAGCCCCATCTGTTGCGGTTCTTAAGGGTCAGAAATCCCCTTGACGGTGGATTCTGTGTTCTTTCCAAGCAGCCATGGGGAAGCTCACAGTTCTTGAGACTGGAGAGGATGTCAATAACTTCATCACCAGTAATGAGGTGGCGGTTATTAAGTTCACGGCAGAGTGGTGTGGGCCCTGTAAGCAAATTGCACCCGAGGTGGAGAAATCGGTCGATGAGTTCCCGGATGTTGCATTTGGCGAAGTTGATGTCGACAGGTCGCAGTCAGTAGCCCAGTTGTACGACATCACGGCAATGCCCACTTTTGTTTGGTTCCATAATGCGCATGAGTTCTCTAGGCTTCGTGGTGCCAATATGGCCGAGTTTCACACTAAGATGCATATGTTGAGTGCAATTCGTAGCGGCAGTATCAACGTCGTCAACGAGAATCCTGAACTAGATGAAATCGTGAAGCGCATGAAGGGTAAATATGATATCCTGAACGACTGCATTATGTCCAAAGAAGTCGAGGTGTGGAATGTCCAAAACAAAGACCCCATCGCTGATTTCAAGGCTCTTGTCAACCTGAAAGAACAAATGAATGCTCATCCTCTGCTGTCGGATGCAGATTCACAGATAATGGTGTACTTGCCTCTGAAGAATCAATGCAAGGTCAGGTCTATTTATGTTCGGAAAGACGCTTACGAGTTCGATGACGGCGTTGGCGACGACGAGCTGCAGCCGCCTACCAGGATCAAAATATGGGCTAATATGGCGACATCAGTGTCTTTTGACGACGCCAATAACGATGGCATTGTTCCTTTGCACGATAGCCCGGTCCCAGAGTCTGTCGATGGGTGGAGCGAGGTGGAGCTGCGGTTCGTCAAGTTCCAGAATGTGCGGTCGCTACAGCTGCTGGTCGACGGAGATGACAGCGATGCCACCACCGTTCTCAACGCGATTGTGCTTGTGGGAGAAATGGGTGAGGATCGAGACAAGGGCAAGCTGGACAAGTCGCCTGTCAATTTGCACGGTCTGCTGGGATAGAAGCCACAACTAGATCTATATTGTACGGATTCTACAACATACAGCAAGCCAATAAATTATAGGTGAATAAGCTGAATTCCATAAGTTACACTAATGGTCCAACACAAGCAGTTGGATAGGTTGTCGTTTGGAGTATATAAATTATAGTTACATTAATGTTGACAGTTAACGTTAGTTGAAATTCCATGAGTTACACAGAGCCACAACATAGCAGTCGGATCGGTTCAACTAGAGTTTTTCACAACCACTTATAAAGATCCGACGTCTGCTCCTCGATTTCAGATCTTGCTGATCGATGTGGTATATACGCGATATGAACTAAACATAATTCCGCTATTACGAACTCCTACACAGTTATGCTCTACGCTGGACAGTGGAATAAATGAATGGATGCATTATTATTTATTTATGCAGAGTGTCAATGCAGATTTGCAGATTTCATGACAATAATTGTACTCTTGAAAGTAGATAATGATGTTTCAAAAAAAAAAAAAATCGCGAGATTCAATATGTTATTTTTGTGGCGGTTTCTCAAAACCTTGCTATGTAGATTAATCTTGGGTGCTGGTGTGTTGTGCTGTACCACTGCAGCACCGCTACTCATTGCTGAAAGTGACGTATCCCAGCCCCATAAACCAATCTTGCGACTCTCTCGCGCTGTGGGAACTGCTGCGCAATTGGTCGTACTATCCAGCAATTTTGATATGCAACGAAATCCAACTTGGAACTCCGTCGTACTGGCAATAGCGCAGCAGTTGGTTCCTTTGCCTCTAAGCGGAGCCGGCAGTCCATCATTCCATATGCAATAAGCAATATGCACAGGCCATCGACTACTGCAATAAGCAATATGCACCGTTTATCGACTGCTGCAAGGGTGACAGCCGTGCATGGTTACAATATTGTTATGCCAGTACGCTCTCAAAATTATGCGCCCCAGTCATATAAATTTGCCACACCCTCTTTTTCTTCTTTTTCTTCTTCACACCACCACCACACATGACTGGATAGTGGACGCACGTAAGATATTAAAGCTAATAGGGTCAACAAATAGTGGTAGTGGAAGACTACCAACGACGCGTCCCTGGAGGGGAGGTCGAACTATGGCACATTACATCGTAACTCTCGTGGTCAGTTAAGAGCTGAACCATCCCGAAGACCCAAGGCATTGGATTGACCACCTTTGACCTATGGCGAGGGGGGTTTGGTGTAAAAAGCCATGGCGAGAACTCAAGACTCGGCAGCAGGTGACAGCGCTGTCTTTCCAATTGGAAGCCATGGTGGAGAAGGTTCCGACCTTTTTCGAAGGGCCAGCATTTGTCAGTGTTGGACCCATCCCAGAAAAAAAAGCCATAATGAGCAGTGGCTCGGCACCGGTAGTAACCGCTGTCTTCGTCCCGACGAGGTTATGGTGGAGAAATTTCTTCAGGACCCCAGCATGTGCTGGAGCTGGCCCTGGTGGTTCAGGGTCGTCTTATGACGTTGAAGTTCTCCGGTGGTCATCGCGACCATCCAAAAACCCATGGAGAGGGTCACCCTCTTGCGGCGGTGGAACTCCGCTGTTCTTCATGAGACCTCTGGGTAGGTTTCGATGAAGCCACTGGGTGGAGAGGTTCTGTGGTGCCCGGCCGGCCACCAGCCATTGGCTGTCCCTGATGAGGGTCACTTAATCTTCTCCGTGGTGGACAGCTTTGCTGACGCCATGAAAAACCATGGTGAGAGACCTCACTCGGGCCCTCGGTAGTACTATGCTGCCCTCGTCTCCGTAGTCGGGACGTTGAAGACGAGTCATGGTGGAGAGATCGGAGTTTCCAGCGTAGGCTAAAACTCATTGGTATCTCGTCCGGTGTAGTATGCAGCAGTGCTGGTGCCACCTAAAACAAACAAATGCCATCTTGCAGGTTCTGGCAGCCTCAACAGCACGGTCTTTGACCGCGCTGGGGATCCGATGCGATCTGATGGTGGAGAAGTTCAGCCTAGGAGATCTGAGGCGTCTTCTTCATGGCATGATGCCATCTGAGGATATGGGATTGGTCCCAAGCGGTCGTTTCGCTTCAGTCGGTGGGTCCTGAGCTGGCGATTCGATGGAAGCTTCTAGTGCCGCTAGACGTAGGCGGCGAGGCCCCATATCAGTTATTATTGCAGTTTTCTTATCGTCCAGTCATCAAAGAGGACACATTCCGTGTCCTCGCGGGAACGAGGGCACATTGCGTGTCCTCACAGGAAAGAGGGCACACTCCGTGTCCTCACAGGAACGAGGGCACACTCCGTGTCCTCACAGGAACGAGGGCACACTCCGTGTCCTCGTGGGAACAAGGGCATACTCCTATGGAGTATGTGCCTTGTGGTGATGAGGGGACGAAGGCATACTCCTATGGAGTGTGTGCCTTGTGGGGATGAGAGAACGAGGGCATACTCCTATGGAGTGTGTGCCTTGTGGTGATGAGGGGACGAGGGCATACTCCTATGGAGTGTGTGCCTTGTGGGGATGAGAGAACGAGGGCATACTCCCACGAGTGTGTGCCTTGTGGGGATGAGGGGAACGAGGACACTCCGTGTCCTAGTGGGATTTGTTTTGCATTAACGTCAGAGCCTGGGTAAGTAGGTGCAGGCATTTAAGTTCTCCAGAATACGGTGGGGGTGTTCTCTTATGATCAGATATCACGGTGCTATATCACAATGATGAAAAAGCTTTGTTATAACAAACATCCTGATGAGGTTGTATCTCAGTGATGAAAAACAACAGCTTCAACACTCTGAGCGGTGCAACACTGTTATGCCATTCTGATAAGACACAACCCTGTTGTATCTCTGGAAAACAAGTTGAGTGACTATCGCCAGCACCACCTCCTTTGCCCGAGAGATGTGTGTTAGTTGCCAGGGGTGCACACCGCACCCCGGGGGTGGACGGCCCCTGTAAGTTACAATTGTTGTGTCTGTGTTTGCTAACTGCAACGTTAATCTATGTTGAGCTCTCTTGAGCTATGTTAATCAATCCATCGGCACGCTTTTTGGTCGCCTTGGGTAGTTATACTATACCGAACAAAATCCACATGAATCATGTAATAATCGGCTTCCACTACAATCTCCACCAATCTAACGACCACTCTATTACTCCACAATTACGGGCCCCACCATACGACTCTGTGTCAAGTGACTCTATGCTACGGTGAGCTAGAACCCGACTTCCCCTAATATTCTAACGTTTGAGGCTATCCCGGCACCTTACATAACTAAATCATAACAAGTAAATCTACAAACAAAATATAAAACTCCACATTCCACGCCGCCAACTGCGCAGCAGTTGCAAGAGGAATCCTGTTTCTCGCTGTTTTATCTTGCGACTCGGTGGCGCTGGGGCAACTGCTTCGCAGTTGGGCGAGAACATTAGGGTGTACATTAGACTTAAGTACAGTGATTTTCCGAATTTGCCTTATCAAACCATATTGGTTTCGTGCTTTGACATTAATTCGTGTCACAAGACTCATACTCATCCACACCACTACTGTTTCCATTGATATGAAATGTACTATGAAGCGCATATGTCAAGCATCGTCGAACACTATAATGCACTGATGTCGATCACTGACATGTACTATTGGATTTGACTAAGAGCGGCTTGAGTGTGTGATTTTTCATATATAAACAAGGTACTCCCCCTAAGTTAGTTTTGCAAACTGATATTTATTTTATCTACCTCTCTCTCGAAAACACGAATATATAGCATGCCGTTCGTTACTATCAAATATGCTACACTCTCTAAGGTGATATGGATTGGGGGGTTGCTGATCGCACTAATGACATATAACAACTGGATGTCTACCTCAAGCGCACACACTTGCGCAACATATGCCTATGAGCTTACGGATGATGTCAACAACACGGAATACGTGTACTATGTTTACAAGTTCATTAAAGACGGGGCATCATGCACAATGGAGGATACCACAAACGTCGGAAATGCTGTTAGGGACTCGATCTCGTTGTCACCGGGGTCAGAGACGGCCGCTGCCTGTATCACATACTTTCAAAACGCGTCAACTCTTGTATTTGTCAAATGGCTGAGACGTGGTAGCGGAGCTATGGACGCGAACGCGATATTCTGTGAGTCGGTCTCCGGATGGGGATCGGTGAAAACATAGACTAGTAGTCTGACGATGAAATACGTTACCAAATTGACATTAAAACGGCTTTCCCGTGGAAGTGATACTGATGTTGATATTGAGAAACACATTTAATTTCCGGATATAAATGCTATCTCTTCTGACGGCGTGGAGAAGAATCAAGAAAAGCTCACTTGTCCCTGTATTTCCCCCCCCCCCTACTTTTTACAAACTGGACAGTTAATATGATACACCTCATAGTGTTTCTATTAGAGCAATTACAGTGCCAGAGTGACCAACTTAGCGAGAAAGATATCATAGACTCTGTTCAATTATTTGACTCGGAACAGCTCACTAGTCTACCAAGCAGGAGAACCGTAGTATATATTTTATCAGGCTCATTGCTGGGCTGTCGCAGCCAGACCACCAGGGGCAGACAGCAGCATCAACTGCGCAGCAGTTGCCACAGCGCGACGGAGTCGCAAGACAACCAGTTCTCAACTCAATTGCATCTTGCGACTCCGTCGCGCTGTAGCAACTGCTGCGCAGTTGATGAGATGCACGTTCCGGGTGACGCAGCACCACCCCTGACGGGGGCTTCTGTATTTGCGCGCTTTGAAATGCACGCTTTTATGTAAGCAAAATAATTCTTTAAATCCCGTATATCTCCTTCCACTTTGCCTTATTCTAATAAACAAAACCAATATAGTGAACCAGCCGATTTGTTAGCCTTTTGAACAAATTTTCGGCTTCTTAAAATACTCAAAACATAAAACAAATGGAATAAGTTATAGGGCCTCTGAGATAGAGTTAACCCCAGACCTCTTCGACGTTTTCGGTAACAACCTAAACCTGGCCTAAACCTGGCCTAAACCTGACCTAAACCCAACTTCACCGCTTCGCGTTATTTCGCGTTTGTTTATTTAATTCAACACTTCATTTAACGCTCAATGCAACATTCTATTCCAACGCCGTTGGAGTTTCCTACTGATTGCCTTCCTCCTGAGGGATCTTACGAATCTCGAGAGGCTCTATTTATTGCAATCAATGAATGGGCAGCACCAAGAGGATATGCCTTTACAACTGCTAAATCGACGAAAGGAAGTGATCAACGCCGAATAGTTACATATGGTTGTAACCGTTCACGCCGTCCACCGGGCCCACCAGTATTAGGCACTAGATTCTCATCATCACGATCAACTTTATGCCCTTTCCCAGTGCTAGCCAAGGAATCTGCTGATAGGAAGTCTTGTAAATTAAGACACCATCTTGGTCGACGATTTCATACCCACAACCACGACCGAAGCATTGGACTGGCTGCACATGCTGTTCACCGAAGATTATCCTCAAGGAACATGGCTATGATAAGAAGTTTTAAATCTATTGGATTACAGCCGAAAGATATTCGACATCGTTGAGAAGACAAACGAGATATCAACTCAACAAGATCTCTATAATCGTCTATCTGATTTTCGCCTCGAGAGCTTTGAGGGCCAAACTGCGGTCCACGCACTAATTGACCAACTGAACAGGGAGGGCTTTTTGAGCCAAGTTCGGCTCGACGAAGATAGACGCCTTAATGCTCTTCTGTTTGCACACCCGGATTCATTGACTTTGCTTACCGCCTATTCTGACACACTGATCCTTGACTGCACCTATAAGACCAACAAATACGGGATGCCACTACTTGACATGGTTGGTGTGGATGCTTGTCAACGGACTTTCTGTATCGCTTTTGCTTTTCTCTCTGGTGAAGCTGAGGAAGATTATATTTGGGCCTTGAGAGCATTGAAATCTGTCTATGAGGCCTGTAATGCAAAGCTTCCGTCTGTCGTTCTTACAGATCGATGCCTTGCGTGTATGAATGCGGTGAAGAGATGCTTCCCTTTGTCAGGTTTACTACTCTGTCTCTGGCACGCCAATAAAGCAGTTCAACAGCATTGCAAGGGCGCCATTAACCGACGATATAGAGGCTCCGAAGGAGAAGACCTCTGGAAGGAATTTAATAAATACTGGCAACTGATCATTAAGTCGCCGGACGAGGGAACGTTCAATTTTCGACTTGCGCAATTTGAAGATAAGTATCTTGCAACTTGTCATGATGAAGTTCGCTATGTTAAAGCAACATGGCTGATTCCACATAAAACAAGACTTGTAAAAGCTTGGGTCAATCAATACCCTCACTTCGGCAATTTCGTTACTTCACGGGTCGAAGGCATCCATGCGGTCCTCAAAGGATACGTTCACAGATCTGATTTGGACCTATTTGAGGTCTGGGGATCCATGAAGCACGCATTATTCCATAGCTTTCGGAGGTGAGGGCGAGGCAAGCAATCCAGCGGGCCCGCATTCCACGAGAGCTTTCGAAAACGATATATAGTGATGTCTTTGGCTGGGTATCACACCAGGCTCTACGAACGGTCGAGAAACAACGGATACGGCTACTAAAAGATTCGCCTCTACCACCTTGCACCTTTTTGTTTACTCGATCTTATGGCCTACCTTGTGCTCATATACTCGAGAAGCTAATTGATTGTGGGCTACAACTTCAGCTAGAGAACTTTCACTCGCACTGGTTCTACCAGCGTGTTAATGTCTCACAATGAATCCTAGAACCTCGCCAAAGAATCGATACAATTAGAGTTAATCCAACCATCCCACGGTCTAGCACGCGACGAGAGCCTAGTGGCTTTGAGCTGGCTGAAGCAGCACTGCAGGTGCAATCTGAACGTAGCCCTCTCCATGGATTCGAGCCAATTAGAACCAATTCACCTCTTACAGCGCAGCCTAGCATTCAACGAGGGTCTAGTGGGTTTTCGCCAGTAGTGACACCTGTCAGAGCACAATCTCGATGTAGCCTCTGTCATGGCCCTGGCCATAGAATGACTTCAAAGCTTTGTCCTAAGAGGTCCGAATTGTCATCAACTGAGCCATCAACTGGGTCACCAACTGGGTCACCAACTGGGCCATCAACTTGGTCATCAACTGAGCCAGCAACTGGGTCACCAACTGGATCACCAACTGGATCAGACTTGTTCGGAATGGTGCATGATTGGAAGGAGCTAGGCAGACGTTGTGCTTCGAAGTGGTTCCCAAAATGGCGAAAGGAAGAGATGCAACCGGAGAGAAGCGATAAGCGGGTAGCGCATCAGAGCATAGCAGATACTTAGACTAATGTTACGAAATTTGAAGAGCACGAATTGTATAATAATTAGTCTATTAAAGAACTCGCCAGGTGGGATTAACACATAAGTCTATCATATGCGGGTTAAACGACTATCATGTTATATGTCTATTAGCTGACTCTAATTTCCCGTTCTGCGTGATAGAGTGACGAAAAGTAGTGACGACCGTTCGATATTGGGAACTGGTACTGGACTCATGAAAAAGCCTAACGCATATAGATGTATACAAGCATTATTGGAAGACTGGTTATGATTGGAAGCAAGTGAATTTTGAAGCGCACGAATTGTATTATAACTAGCCTGAACACCTCAATTAAACCCAAGAGGTCGACTTCCTCCGTATGACTTCAAATCCAATCTAAATCCTATAGTATTTTCGGGTAATTATTGATCTAATAACTATTGAATGAGCGCTGTTACCACTTGCTACAATATTGTTCGATTTATTAGAATATCTAGTCTATGAATGGCATGAGGGTAAGGGATAGGGTAAGGGTCAGATTAGGGTAAATATAGGGCTAGGATTTATGATTTTCAATAGTACGATTTTCAGGACTGGTTTAGTCTAGTAAACGTAGTTACAGGCTGGTGATGAATCCAACTACTCTTCAAAGATGAATGAGCCTAAAATGGGTATCAAAGCAATTGAAATGAAGTGAAAAATCGAATTTAAAGCATTATTTTGCTTACGTAAAAGGCGTGCAATTTTTCATGCACAAAGCGCGCAAATACAGAAGCCCGTGGATTTGGTGAAGTGCGGCTTGAGTCTGAGCGGGCTTTTCATATATAAACACGTATTCCTCCTATTTTCACAAACTAGCATTTATTTATCAACCTCTCAAAAAATGAATTAATAGAATGCCGTTCGTTACTATCAAATTCACTGCGCTTTTTAGAATGATATTGGCTGGAGCGTTCCTGGTCACACTAATGAAGTATAGCAACAGCGTTTCTACTTCAAGCGTAAATGCTTGCGCAACATATGCCTACGAGTTTACGGATGACGTCAACAACATCTCATATGTGTACCACGTATATAAGTACACTAAAGACGGGGCATTATGTGCAATGGAGGATACCACGTATTTAGAAAATGCTGTTAGAGACTCGATCTCGTTGTCATTGGGGTCGAAGACGACTGGCGCTTGTATCACATACTTACAAAACCGGTCAACTCTTGTATTTGTCAAATGGTTGAGACGTGATAACGGAGTTATCGATGCGAACGCGATATTCTGTGAGTCAGTATCCGGATGGGGATCAGTGAATTTATAGAGTCATTGTCCGACAAAGCCGTTGTATTTTTTGAAACAAGAACTCGGCCTCAGTACGAGGGGATTATATTTAAGGGAACGGACCAGCCCTACTGCTGTCAGCTTTGCATGGGTTATATGCACAGTGATGTAGGACGTAGGTGGGCATAAGTGGAATTAGGTGGAATTAGGTGGATGCATGTATGCAAGCAGAGCCAGAGTGCCATACGGATTGCAATTGCACGAAGTACTCGAGCTCAACGAGAGGAAGGCATTGATTCTGTAAGGCGTCAGGATTTTGAAGGAAAGCGCCGACGCTGTCGTTTATGTAATCGTATGGGACATAATGCTCGTACTTGCGAGCAAGCTCAGGATTCAGTTGAGGTAGAGTAGTTAGATATAAATAGCGTTGTTGTAATCAGCTAGAAGTGTTACTAGGAGTTGTGGGGGTTTGAATGGCGCTGTACCGATGAATTTTTTGATGATTAAGGTCTTCTGTTCCACTTATTGAGCTGTTCCACTCATTGGTGAAACACATTAGTTGAAATTCCATGCCTTACGTTAATGCCATACCATAGCGTTTGGACCGGCTAAGCTAGACTAGAGTTTTCACAACGACTTATAATAATCCGACGTTCGCTCCTCGATATCAAATCTTGCTGAACGACGAGCCATATACGCGATACGAACTAAAACGAAATAGTGCTATTACGAACCGGCGCAACTTCGCATATTACATAGAGAAGCCTTACAGGATCGCGTTTTTTCTGCATTTATCGTTACCAAGCCAGGTTGATATTGTGCTTCGACATCAATTCGTCTCACATGACTAATACGTATTGACACCACTACTGTTTCTATTGATATGTAACGTACTAAGAAGCGTACTATGTCAATCACTGTCAATCACCGTCAATCACTATAATATATTATTGTCGATCACTATGTATGTACTGTTGGATTTGGCGAAGTGTTATTGGGAATATTAGGGATGTCGGGAACTTTGCTAGGGAGGAGAAGTTTCGTGTGCGAGCCAAACTACAATAGTAGTGAGAGAGTAGCCATCAATATACAAATATGAAATAACCTACCTATTTGTGGATAACTGTGTTATCAGGCAATGTTACAATCAAAAAAGCAATGCAACCTTTGGCAATGCCGATAATATAGCATTCGGAAATGCGACGATGTATATGCATGCAAATGCATCGGAAACTCCATATTCTGAATAATTCCTAATGCATCGGTAATGCATCGGTAATGCATCGGACTTAGGAATTATTCAGAATATGGAGTTTCCGATGCATTTGCATGCATATTAACAACGTCATTCTAATCTTTATGCTCAAATTCTACCACGGTATCGCCCATTCCCGAGTGAGTGCTGGTTTTCCGTATATAAACACGTATTCCCCCTAAGTTAGTTTTTTATCAACTGGTATTTATTTATCACAATCGAAAAAATAAACCTATGCGATGACGTTCTTTGCTTTCAAATACGCTGCACTATTTACAGTGATATTGATTGGGAGTGTTGCTGCACAGAACTACTCATTCGGCCAGCCTATTTCATCTAATGATACTGATGAACTAGCTATTGCGTATTTTAGCGAACTCGATGTACCGGAGAGCGTTAAGACTCCAAGTGGCCAAATAAATACTACTGCCATGTGGGAGTTAACCAATAATATGAGGTATAACATATCCCACGCGGTTGGTATAATGACAGATGTCGCAGTGTGGCAATCGTCATATGACCAGTATGGGTATAGGCCAGTATCATTCAATCTCAAAAATAAATTGATAGAGAAGCGGACACCCTCCTGGGATGTTGTGTATGGTAAAGCAGAGGCTGCTGTGGAGTGGACAGTTAATGCGGGGACAGTCGTATATCCGTATATCGAACAGATTTATGCCACTACAAGCTTCGCCGCTGATCTTATCACATTAATGACGTATAACAACGGGATCTCTACGTCAAGCGGAAGCACTTGCGCAACATATGCCTACGAGTTTACGGATGATAATGGCGTGTCATACGAGTACTACGTTTATAAGTACACGAAAGCTGGGGGATCATGTGGGATAGAAGACACCACCAACCTAGAAAATGCTATTAAGGCCTCGATAGCGTTTGTGCCGGCGTCGAAGACGATTGGCGCTTGTATAACGTACTTTCAAGACGGATCAAGTGTTGTATTTGTCAAATATTTGAGACACAATAGTGGAGTTACCGCGAGCTCGTTGTATTGTGAGTCCGTATCTGGGTGGGGGTCGCCGAGCTTATAGACTTATGGTCTGACGAAGCCAGTCTGGATTGTGTGTTCACAATGAGTTAAACCGAAATATTAGGATGGCATCTAGATTGATTATATTCACATAAACAAATATTTGATAATTTTTTAACCCGACTAGCCGTTAAATAGAATAACTTGTTAACGTTAGCAGTAAAATAAATTAACGTAGAGAAATGCACCAAAAACTAGGAGCGAAACAGAAAACACAACTTTAAGAGTCACAACTTCGTTGGTCGTATTGTTATCAGCAACTGTACAAAGGTCGGTCTGTTCCTTAAATCAGAAAATGAACGTGCCTTCGGCACCTCTTGGTTTAATGCATTCGCTGTTCATTCTAATATATGAGTCCTCCTCAACTGGAAGGGAGAACTTCAGAAGTCCCCAGCCGATCTGGAGGAGCTACTAAAAGAGAATTGTTGTTATTTAACGTATTTCTCGGGTCTTCCACTCATCCTGATTAGCGATGGTAACGACAGTGCAATCTAAAATGCCTTACGAGAGGCAAATCGGGGCAAAAACAAGAGGAAGATCAAGCTTAAAAGGCACATCTATCAAGATGAGAGTCCTACAATCGATGAAGGCGAGAGATTCATCAGCGGTACTCAAGCTAAACAAGAGGAAGACAGTGATCCTGTACGGCTCCACAGCTTAGAAGGGAAAGGCGTAGCTTATGTATTGGATAGAATGCTCATCTTACGAGCAAGCTCAGGATTCAATTGAAGTAGAACAGTTAGGAGTAATTAAACAGTATTGTTGTATAAGTTATATCAGCTGCTAGGAGTTGTGGTTGTTTGTTTAGTGGTGCTATGGTGTAGTCATGCAAGGAGTGCTTCTACGATTAGGATGTAGTGGCTCACTCGGCCATATGGCTCATTCGCCTGTGAAACACGTTACCAAATTGACATTACAACTTTCAAGTTACAAATGATATTGATATTTGAGATATACATTAAAGTTTCCGGGTATGAACATCTTAAAGCTTCTTTCTGATGACGCTGTATGGTTTGAAATAAGGAAGGTGAAATTAGTATAGAACCTTGAAAGAGTTCATCACGAGCTTGTGTACCGAGGAAAGTCATTGGACAGCATTGTCAACACTAAGGAAATTGATTCTAGTTATATAGGTATTATCCTTGTGTATGTGGACGATATGCTGGAAATATATCAGCCTGTTGAGAAGGTGAAACGTATTAATGCGTTAATTTTTCGAAAACTTTGAGCGAATAGACAGTGGTCCCATTATGAATTCGGATTGAAAATGAACTAAATTATTGAACGTCCAAAATTGTCTATTTCTGTTGTTTGCTACATTGAGGCTTTTGAGGAAGACTTGGTCTTGAAGATCATCCAATTCGCAATGCCCCAATCGCCAGGGACTACTCTAGAGGCTCATGCGACCTTTGAAGGCTGGACAGGTCAAAATGTACCAACGCTTGGTTGGACCAACTAGGTATCTTCTGCTTCTGCTCGTATCGACAAGTTGGCTGAAATTAGGTCCATATTCTGATAAAATGACGCTACATTGCTACTGGTTTGCAGATTGCGGATATGTGGATTGAGTCAACAGTGCAACACACCTTCGAAAAACTCACGACACTTTGCAGCATGGAGAAGAAACAAGGAAAACTCACCCATCCCTAACTAGAGGAGAGTTCAGTTTGGAGAAGAGCGGTTTGAGCGAGTAGCTGAATTTTCCTAAATAAGCATGTATTCCCCGTATTTTTACAAACTGGACAGATATTATAATACACCTTATAGTATTGCTATTACAGCGCACTGACAGTAGCAGAGTGGTAAACTTATCAAGGAACATTAACGTATTTCACCACCGAGTGGAACAAACCACCGAGGGGAACACTAGAATTAGCCGTTTAACTACAGAACGTCAGACATCATCTAAAATCTGTGAACTGTTAGGAATTACGGATATTAGGCATTAGAGATCCTATAACTTTAGACTCTGTTCAATTATTTGACTTGGAACGCCTCGTCGTCTTCCAGAGCAGGGGAGCCGTCGTGTTTATTTTTCAGGCTCTATTCTGGGCTATTTCCGCCAGACCACCAGCTGGGTAAACGGCAGTATCAACTGCACAGCAGTTGCCACAGCGTGATGGAGTCGCAAGACAACTAGCTCTCAACTCAATTGCATCTTGCGACTCAGGACTCCGTCGCGCTGTTGATTCTGGCGGGTTCTGGCTGACGCAGCACCACCCCTGACGGCTGCAGCCGTGCCTTATTTGTCGGCGCAGGGTAACGAAATTTTCACAGCGCATCTAAGCAATTTTTTTTCTCCTTACCTTTTTCCGAGTTATCAACCTATCTTTTCTCCTCCAGATATCCCAGGTATACCGGATATCTTTAGCAGAAAACCACCCACCGAGTTTCTCGTAGCGTTTGTTGCAGAACGCCTCCCTGATTGCTAGCTGCTATCACCACTCTCCAACATGTCTGAGGGATTGACCGACATCGACGCCGGACAGATTGTCACCAACTACGACGAGGTGGTCGACACGTTCGACGCACTCAACCTCAAGGAGCCACTGCTGCGGGGCATTTTCGCCCACGGTTTTGAGCACCCGTCGTCTATCCAGCAGCGTGCCATTCTGCCCGTCATCAAGGGCCACGACGTGCTTGCTCAGTCGCAGTCTGGTACCGGAAAGACCGCCACTTTCTCCATCTCGGTGCTCCAGAACATCGACACCACCATCAAGGCTGCCCAGGCGCTCATCCTCGCCCCCACCCGTGAGCTGGCGCTCCAGATCCAGAAGGTGGTGCTGGCTCTCGGGGACTTCCTGGAGGTCAAGTGCCACGCCTGTATTGGAGGCACCAACATCCAGGAGGACATCCAGAGCCTCCGAGAGGGTGCCCAGGTCATTGTGGGCACGCCCGGCCGAGTCAACGACATGATCCAGCGCCGCCACCTCCGCACCGACCGCATCAAGATGTTTGTGCTCGACGAGGCCGACGAGATGCTGTCGCGGGGCTTCAAAAGCCAGATCTACGACGTGTTCAAGCTGCTGCCCCAGGACATCCAGGTGGTGCTGCTGTCGGCCACCATGCCCAGCTCGGTGCTCGACGTGACCACCAAGTTCATGCGCGAGCCGGTGCGCATCCTGGTCAAGAAGGACGAGTTGACCCTCGAGGGTATCAAACAGTTCTACATCGACGTGGCCGAGGAGGTGTACAAGATCGACGTGCTCATCGACCTGTACGAGACCATCACGGTGACCCAGGCGGTCATCTTCTGCAACACGCGCCGGAAGGTCGAGTTTGTGCAGCGCGCGCTCACCGAGAAGGACTTCACGGTGTCTGCCATGCACGGAGACATGGACCAGGCCCAGCGAGACACCATCATGAAGGAGTTCCGCACCGGCTCGTCGCGAATCCTCATCTCGACCGACCTGCTGGCCCGTGGTATCGACGTGCAGCAGGTGTCGCTGGTCATCAACTTCGACCTCCCCACCAACCAGGAGAACTACATCCACCGAATTGGTCGAGGTGGTCGATTTGGCCGAAAGGGTGTTGCCATCAACTTTGTCACCAAGGACGACATCCAGGCCATGCGCGAGATTGAGATGTTCTACTCGACCCAGATCGAGGAGATGCCCATGAACATCGCCGATCTCATCTAGTAGGCTCGCCGCAACATGGATCCAGCCAAAAGAGTAACGTAATGGAAGTCAAGTTAGAGATTGGCTGAGCATGCAAAAGTTTAAGGTTTTGTTTATGTATTGAATGGTTATCTACCCGTTTCAAGTTTCTCGTTAGTTCCTTTTTTTTGTGTGTTTGTTTAGTCGTCTCGTTTTGTCCTGCTTTTTTGTTTTGTCTCTGTTTTCAGCTTTTCTGTTCAGTCCACTTTGTTCAGTCTTTTTTGTTCAGATCTCTGGTTTTTCTGGGTTTTAGCTGTAGTTTTTATTCTAGTTTTATTCTGTCGCTTGCTACGTCTTTTGCTACTGTTATATTGCTGCTTTACGTTGTTTTTCATCCCAGCTTCTGTCATGTTTTCGTTCTTTTCTATTGTGTTTTGTCCTAGTCTTTTATCTCGTCTCTAAACGAAATATTTTTTTCTAATGCACTATAATGCATTTGGCTGCGCAGCCATCGTAGCACTCGAATTGCTCAAGTTGAGACCTTGCGACCGGTTTTTTGCCTTATCGCTTCGATTTCCACTTTATCGTTACCGCCTGACACGCGTATCGTGATTTGCAACTTTGTTAGCAGTTCTTTTTTTTGATTTTGACTCGTTCCACCGTGAACAAGGTTTTATAATCCTGTTTGGGATTATATGGCGGCTCCGTCATCATGCAGCTGCGAGGCCAGGCACTCGAAACTCAATGGTGGGATAATGCGGGTTACAACTCTACGCGCCTGATTATTGTGAGACAAGGTTTTGTAGTGGCGGATTCAGCGGTACCTCGACGCGTGCTAGACTTAGTCCCGAGCCACCGCTCAGGACGAGTGCCGTTTGCGTGTTCGCGTTTCTACTAGACGATATCACGGTCAGGGCATTCCTTGGCGCCAACTAGGGGAAAAAGCAAATATGCCTCATCACATGTATATATATAATCCGAACTTAACCCTGCGCATTAACATAGTCTAAACCAGAAGAACCAGGAGAACAAACCGCACCATTTGGTCCTTATCAAGCGTTTGAAAACAAATTATTTTGTGTAGTTGCATTTGACGTCGTGTATTTTAGCTGGCGCTTGTTGAACAATATCGTCTTCCTGCTGAATTTACGACGAGTGTGCGGAACATCGAGTCTGCTACTGCTACAACCAACCATAGATATCGTCAGGAATGATAGGTCCATAATTGAGCAGCTGCGATACCATTTTTCTACATTCTGTACACTGCTCGTGTGTCACTGTGAATTTGCATTTTGGTGGCGCCTTGGCAGCTGTTGATTAGACGAGTTGTTGATTTTATCCCGCTGCTTTCAGCATCCACAGCCATGGTGTGGGACCAGCTATGGATTGATAAACCGCATATTGCCTACGCCCTTATTGGGTGGTTCGTGACAGTGTTCTCGCTGATATCACTGTTCGTCAAAGAGAAGCTGTATATTGGCGAAGCGACTGTCGCTGCCATCTTTGGGCTTGTTGTGGGTCCGCACTGCCTCAACTGGTTCGCGCCCACCACGTGGGGAAACTCAGACTACATCACCATCGAGGTATCGCGAATCGTGCTGATTGTGCAGATATTCGCAGTCGCAGTCGAGCTGCCTAAAAAGTACATGCTTAAGCACTGGCTGTCGGTGCTGTTCTTGCTGGGGCCCGTCATGACGTTTGGCTGGCTCGTGTCGTCGGTATTTATCTGGAAGCTCGTGCCCACCCTCAGCTGGGTTGAGGGCCTCGTCATTGCCGCCTGTGTGACTGCCACGGATCCAGTGCTGGCATCCGCGGTGGTCGGTAAGGGCAAGTTCTCGAGACGGGTGCCTGGCCATCTCCGCAACATGCTGTCTGCCGAGTCGGGCTGTAACGACGGCATGGCCTTCCCGTTCGCGTATTTGGCGCTCAACCTCATTCGGTACGCTGGCGATACCCACAAAATTGCATTCGAGTTCATCGTCATCACCTGTCTCTACGAGTGCGTGTTTGGCTGCGTAGTGGGTGCTGTCATCGGCTACTGCAGCCGCCATTTGATCAAGTTTGCCGAGAATCACAACCTCATTGATCGCGAGTCGTTTCTGGTGTTCTACTTCGTGCTGGCACTGTTCTGCACGGGTATCGGGACTATCATTGGCGTCGACGACCTTCTCGTGGCGTTCTCGGCTGGAACCGCGTTTTCGTGGGACGGATGGTTCGCGCGCAAAACTGAAGAGTCGCATGTTTCAAACGTCATTGATCTGTTGCTCAACATGGCGTACTTTGTGTACTTTGGCGCCATCATCCCCTGGCAAAACTTCAACGACATTGATTTGGGAATCAAGGCCTGGAAGCTCGTGGTAATAGCCATTCTCGTCTTGTTATTCCGACGGATTCCTATAGTGCTAGCCGCCAAGCCATTTATTCCAGACATCCGCACCTGGCGCGAAGCTCTTTTCTGCGGTCATTTTGGTCCTATAGGTGTAGGAGCGGTGTTTATCTGTATTCTGGCCCGTGCCGAGCTTGAGCATGGCGAACCGACCCCGCTGGCCAACTTACCAGACGCCGGTGCGCCAAACTACTACGCCATTGCGACCATATGGCCCATCACCACATTCCTGGTCATGTCGTCAATCATTGTCCATGGGTCGTCTATTGCAGTTTTTGCTCTCGGCAAACGGCTCAACAACATGACGCTGACCATGTCGTATACTACGGGCGGCAACAACCAGTCGTGGTTGTCGAGACTGCCGAGAATTGAAACTGGAAGGACCCTGTCGCTGCACAAGGTAGACACTGAGGAACCAGGCCGATTCAAGTTTGGCACCACTGCCAAACCAGCCGGTGGCATGAAGAGGCGTAAGAAAGGAGCACAGGCCCGGACTGAAGCTCCTGTGCGCGAAGAAATTGACCTTGGAACTGGTGGGCGGCCTGATGCTTCTGAGGAAACCCGCGAAGAGATGACCAATGATGGCGTCACTGCATTTGAAGAGGGGCATCGGATTATTATAGAAGATGCCCAGGGAGAAGTGATTGATTCAGTACGCACACACTCTCCTACTCATGAGGATGAACCGACCGAGGCGAGTTCCAGCACAGTGACTTCTCCGGGTGACGTAACATCGCCAACCCCTTCGTCTCCCACTCCTAAGCAACGGCCTGGTGCTGCGCATGGAACGCCTAAGAAAGTAACTGCCTATCAGCTAGACGATGACATTATTGTCGAAAATGAGGATGGCGAGATTATCCGTCGCTATAAGATCAATCGCAAACCTTCGGTTACTGAAGGTGAGGGTCCTTCAAGGCCAAGGTCGCAATCAATTTTGTCCAGTGGACTGGAGAGAACGCTTTCTTGGGTGGGTCTTAGTAGACGTCCAGGTGCGGGTCCCGAGCCCGCTGAAAAGCACCGGCCCTATAACGATACGATTGATATAGAGAAGAATGATGAGAGCGACCTGATTCAAGTGCACGATGGCCATGGCGAGTCGTCGCCTGCAGGGAAACAGGATATCGATGACGAGGCTATCCGACAACGACTCAAGAAGTTGATTAACGCCGATTCTCAGGGGGCTGCTCAACGGCTGCAGAGAATATCCGACGAAGTGACTCGTGAAGCAAGATCGGGTGACGAGGACAACGAGTCTGGTGATGAGTTTGCCGAACCATCTGAAGCTGATCATAAAAACATGCAGTCTATCACCGGCCACATGCCACGAAACTTCCTAGGAAGAATCAAGGATGACGATGAAGATGAAGACAGCAGGACTGCCAATGACTTGCCGCCGTCGAGCCGTTACGATGAAGAGGAGACAGAAGTCGAAAGAAAGCGACGCCTTGCTGCACTTGGTCTTTTAGGCGCCAGAATCGATGAAGATGACGAAGAGGATGTTGGTCCACTTTCATTGAGAGATCCACCGCGACTGCGAGCTCCCAGAGCAACTTCGTCGAATGCTATTCCAGAAGAGGAAGGAGAAGAGGACGACAATGATGGATCTACAGATAATGGACCCACTATACAATGGGAAAGTAGTGTGAAGAAGGCCGATACCTAACGAGATCTCACCGACAGGTCTAGAAGAGTGTTTATTATTTCCGTGTTAAATTATTATTAAGTTATCCAGCATTTGCAGTTCGACTAACTTATTTATCTTCAATATAATGATGTCTTGCTTATACATTCATGCAGCTTTAGTTATGCTACTGTTAACTGTAATGTAATGACTTTACAAAGGACAGGCTTAGATTATGCAATATGTAACTATAACTTTTATACAACTAAATTAACCATTGTTAGACAGTAGTGAATGCCCGTTTTTTCAGTCCCTTTTCAGTCTCGTCTCTGTATTCAGCGTCATCAAGATATTCCTTCGTGTGCTCGAGATTCCAGTTTTCTTTTATGAAGCGCAAGCCTGCAATGTTAAAACCAATCTGGTCTCGAGACTGATTAAGCGCTATCTTCAAATTCCTGTTGACTGCCTCAAAGTTAGTTCTCAGCACTTTGTTTGATACAATCTGCTTGTAATGGATACCGAGACTGAAATACAGCACTCTGCACACAAGTGGAATGTTCCTCTGTTCTCGAGTCCAGATTTCAATCAACTCGAATAATGCTATTACTTTATCAAATGGAAACACCAATAGAGCATCTTCCAGTTGACTGGGTCTGATTTTCTGCAACACATCCATAACGTATTCAGACGCCGACAGGTTAAGCGTCTGTAGAATGATGTTCCGAGGCGGCCTTACAGCCTTGTTGTTCTCTCTCAAAGCTTTCAAATGTTGTGCTTCTTCCCGTATGTCTTCAACTCCGATTTCCAGAGCTTCCATGAGTCGCTCACCAGCCTTTAATGTCTCAATGGTCTGCTTGCCAGCTCTTTCCACCTCGTCTAAGCCGTCATTCTCTTCGTCAGGTTTTTGTTCAATGTCAAGGTCGTCCAGCGATTCCGTCAAATTCGTCTCATAGAGCTCCTCAAGTTCCTTTTCACGCTCTTCTTCTAAAAAGAGTGGTTCATCTGTCAGACTCCAGATTCTGATACTCTTATCATGGGAACCAGACACAACAAAACTAGAATCGCTCGCAACTGCCAGTGCCCACACTTCAGAATGATGACCGCTGAGCTTTTGAATCTGTTCAAACTTGTCGCCATCCCAGTACTTTACGGTTTTGTCTTTGGAAGCCGAAAAGAAATTGTGAGTTCCCGGTTCGAAGACTACCTTCATAATGCTATCTTGATGTGCAAATATAGATTTGTGGCAGTCACCAAAATCAAGACCCCAGATTTTTATGTTCTTGTCAGCCGAACATGATATCAGTAACTTCGAATCATGCGATATGTCCAAAGAAAGCACTGGCAGCTTATGACCATAGAGATTCAGAAAAAACTTCAAGGAATCTGTGAAAAACACTTTGATGGTGCTATCCAGTAAAGATGCAGCAACAAGCTTTGAATCTGCTGACAGCTTGACAGCCAACACATCATCGGATAATTCCAGAGACTTTGTGTTTTTGATTTTCAACTTCGGTGTCGTTATGTCTGTTCCAGGAACATATTCCTGCTCAACCCGGAATTCCCAGAATTTGACTGTCTTGTCGGCGCTAGCAGTGACCATAGTCTTTCCATCCGTACTGATATCCATTGCCCAAATAGCTCCACTATGGGCATCAGCAATTTCCTCCTGAATAGAAGAACTTGCCACATCGTACAAGGTGAGAGCTCCCTCCTTGGAGCCTGTCACAATCAGAGAGTCACCAGGTAAGAATGAGGTGCACAAGACATATCCGCACTCGAAAGTGCGCAGACAGTTTCCTGTCCGAATGTTCCAAAGTTTAAGCAAACCACTAGATGCGCTTGCCACAAGCTTGTTGTCGGAACTTACGCATAGTGCACGAATATCCGAACGATGCCCCAATATTTCAACGGTGTGAACTCGGTTGTATTCTGCAGGTCCTGAGCTTTTCTTCCGTGTCTCATCAGCATCGGCAGTATAGTACTCAAGGCTGTTGTTCGACAAGTTGACGACAAACTCTAGCCCTGTGGACTTCTTATTCGGGAGCGCCCAGTCAAAGTTCCTCACCCGAGCAGAAGTTCGGATAATTGTATATGGTATATAATGCTCATTAATATCGGATTCGGAAATACTGTCGTCAGGATCTAGGCCCTTTTCTTTTCGTCGCCTCTGTTTCCTGGCCACAGATCTCTTGATTTCTTGCTGGGAGCGCTTCTTCCAGATTTCGACCGTCCTATCGCCACTGGCCACCGCAAAGTACTTTCCATTAGGATGGAAACTAATGCCCACGCCCTTTTCGCCGCTTTGCTTTGAAACGACGCCTATCTCTTCAATTTTGCTTCCGTCTTCTTTATCAAAATCAAGCGACCAGAATTTCAGATCTTTGCCAGTGCTGCTCGTCACACACACTACACGGTCCTTGTGCTGTATATTACTTTCTTCGTCGTCGTCCTGGTGTTCGTAGTCGGATTTGTCAATAAATATACCCATGTTCCAGCATTCACCTCTGTTTGCGACATGAGTCTCTATACAATACTGAATTTCGAGATTCCACAGCTTTATGAGCCCATCTTTCCCAGTACTGACCAACCATGTCTCGTCAGACCCTGGCAAACTGGTGGAGCTCACAAAATGAACACTGGTGATTTGATCTCGATGGCTTCGCAACCGATAAAGCCCCACTTCTCCTACAAGGTCCCACACCACAATGTTTGAATCTCTAGAGCCACTGGCCAGTCTTGTTCCTGAGCTGTCGAACCGCAATGCTGTTATAGCAGACTTGTGACCATTGAAAGTGATGAGAACTGTCTGTGACTGGAGATCCCATATGCGAATTGAGCCATCCGAATACCCAGCAGCAATCATTTCTCCTGATGCATCAGAGCTCACAAATGACACTTCGGCAGTAATCTCAGTCTCCTGAAGTCGGCTGACTATTGTGCTGGTCTTGATGTCCCACACCAGCACATGTTCCAGAGCTCCAACCGCTGCTCGACCAGCCGAAGTGGACGATCCCGAACGGGGCGGCAGCCACACTACATTTGTGTTTGATGACACAACACCAAATAATGACTCACCCTCATAACGAGAATATGTCTTGACCATGTTGACTCACAAAACTCTGGCTTTAGAGGCTAGATGAGACTGAAATTTAGCAGGGTAGGGATACAATTTTTCAGGGTTAGGCCAACTGGGTTTTGTTCAGGCTATATCGAACCCTTCTGCAAATCAGTTTCTTAGTGTGCCGAGTTCTCTTCTTGTAGCCTGCAGAAAGAAAAATTCTACATCTACAACTTGTTCCATATAATTTATAAAAGATTCTAAACTGCAGAACACAATATGCACGAGTATGGAGCAATGCCATCAATGTATCCCTACTTCTTCGAATTGTCAGTGTGGCATACCGTAACACCCCAAAAAGTTTGCATCGAGCAAACTCGTTAAACTCAAGCCTGACATGTCGTTCACTCTATCTGCCAATGCTTATTGAGGAACGTACCTTAAGCAGCTCTCCCATAACTCGTTGTCAGCTGAATCCAGGAAGGAAGATCAGCGTCGAATCAAGTAGCAAAGTGAGAATTTCCATTGAGAATTTTCTACAGCAGCTCCATGGTGGAGAAGGTTCTTTATCATCAAGATGCACTACGGATGCGTCGTACTTAACTGTAGTTAAACATGAAAGGTTACATTTTAGCTGCAACAGCAGTCCATCATCGGTAAATGCATTCAAAGCACCCATCACCAGCTGGCCTCAATGCCCATTTTCCATTTGATCTATGTGGTTGGCATTAATCCCCTGCATAGCCAGCAATCCCTCTAACCTTTGTACCTGTGCTTCAGAAGCTTCTGCACGCTGACGTTCTTGAGCTACATCTGTTCGTAAACCCGCTGCAATCGCATGTTCTCGATCTGCTCGAGCACGTTCTTGATCTGCTCGAGCACGTTCTTGATCTGCTCGAGCACGTTCTGCCTCAATTGCTCTCTCAATTGCAACCTCGAATCCCCGCAACGCCTGTGGTCGCGGTCCGCCATACATGAAAGCGCAGTGAGCACGACAGACGTATAGCAAATGCTCTCTTGTAATCTTTAGGGTCTCCCTTAGCAACTCATCAGGATAGTCCAATAGCACGGCGTACCTCAACCGAATAACATTACGACGGGGAAGATTATTCATGGTATCGCTTTCGTAATCGTAGTCAAAAGACTCAGTTAGATTTGGGGAGCCAACCGTTGCCCTCCTCCAGACTTCAAAACGAATCCTTCGCCCTTCGAAATATATTTTAATACCAATTACCACTTTGACTTGGCCAGATCTGATTCGAAACCAGGCCCTGACTTTGTTTCGAAGGTCAGGTAGAGATTGAGAAACCGCTACTTCAATAACGAGCGACGGACAAAAAAACCTGTCCCGCCGATTTATAGGAACATAAGAAGCGTCTCCTTCAACTGCAAACCGGTTATTTACATCGACAATTCTAGAGGTCAATGCAATTGTAAAGTATTGAATGATTCTGCGCCTAGACTCCTCCATTATTGCTGATAGTAGATCAGCAAATATAGCTGTCATGCAATCATGATTCGGACCTGCGAGTTTGATAAACATGCTATCTGCACTGTCTGTCATCATCGTAAAAGAAGGCAGCAGACTCCTTTCTCCACTAGTTTCAAGAGACACAAGTGTCGCAAGAGGAAATTTCGTTATTCGAACAATTTCTGACCCGTTGTTCTGAGAGATATCTTGGCAGCACGTTTCCAAATAAGCCTTCAGTTGCGGAAATGATGTATATCGAAACGTTGTGATAGGATATTCAACTTCGGCGACTTCTACAGACGCCTCGCGATGCCTGACCTGTGGTGAAACGACACCATTAGCTGTCCTCACTCGACCAAGTCGAGGAGGAGGCACAGATTGCGACTCGCTGCCATCTACCAAGGCCCGGCCCATCATCCACTACATCCGGAGACTCCACACTATCCGGCCCAATTGACGGCACATCCACAGCTTTGTCAATGGCATTTGGACCGAGCGCCATGTCAAGAACTGCATTGAAACGTACAACTTCCTTGGTTTTCAAAAATTCCGAATCATCATGGTGGGTAAGGAGCATACCATAAAGAGCATCTCTTGTGATTTCGTTCTCAGCAATGCCCTCGCTAGAAAACTCACGTTTGGATTGATAGGAAGTTGTATTGGTTGGCGTCAACGATGTGGTCAAAGGCATGATTGATGATGTGGATATTGTCGCTGACACTACCACCGCAGTTTCGCTCTGGGAGGCTGCTGCATTCAGCAAAGTTCCGTCGCCTGAAATTGCCTGCATTTGATGCGAAACGCTGACTACGGATTGCTTCTTCTTGTTAAGCTGGTAACGCCGCGACTTTGCTTCGAAATAGGATTTCAAATCGAAATCTTGCCGGGGGGAAGGGGCAGGTGGTGTAGTTGGTTCAGGTTTCGAGTTTGACGAAGCTGCAACAGACATCGACAAGCCTAAAACATACCCGTAAACTGCGTCCTCACTACCAATGACGTCCATATCGGAAACCTATTATGCACTGGATACTATACGTATTTTCTTGGAGAGTAAAGGACTCAAAAATATTGAGATCAATTTGGATCTGCTCCCTTTTTAAGTGGAAAAAATATCGGGGGAGGGGAAGGGGGGAGGATGCAGCCTGAGCAGCCATGTTACGAAAACGGTACTTTGGTGGGACTGACACACGGGGACCCGCTTTGACCCTGTCCTGCCACAGACAGTTGGTTTGCTGCCATGTTTGTTCTGGAATTGTTTGGGTCACTATCGAGATGTTTATTGTATCAGAAGAGCGGATTTAGTGCCAGCGTCGGACCAACACCTTCAGCATTTCGTGACCATGAACCCCGCTGGACGATAGCACGATGATTGGACAGCTGAGGTCGGCTGGCCGTATTCTGTGTATGAAACATGAGGTCAAGTTTCTGATGGCTGTGCTTACTTAGAGCGAGCATGAAACAAAACTCAGAGCATGTGCGCAGTCCGAAGACTATTAGGTGTTATGTTTAATCCACGTTACGTGAATAACGTTGAAACTGGTCACACAAGAAGCCGTTCAGCTTGATTAGCTTCTATGGATCTGGATCGGGGTCGGGATCTGGCACAGTTGCTGACGCCAGATCTGGCTCTGGTGCAACTACAGCCACTGCTACTGGATCTCGTGCCACTACTGCTGGATCTCGAGCTGGAGCCAGCAGTAGTGGTCTTGCAGTGTCGTCAAAGTCAAACACCTCCAATTCCTCGGTTCACACCACAACAGTTTGAACAGCAGTTGGACAGTCTGTTGGTGCATCGACCAAGCCAGAAAAAAAAATAGAAAGGGTTTTGGAGCCTCCGGATACTACGATAGGTACAGCTACTGCAGGTTTATCGATATGTCACTGTGTCAGCTGCTGCGCAGTTGGTATATGGGCCAAATATGGCTCAATCCAGCAACTGGAAAGAGATAGCATGTAATATACTGCGAGGGGTGTCCCCCTCAGTACTCTATTTGGCTACAGATGGTAACTCTATGTGGTTACTGTCATTGCAGCTTACTGTAGGTCGAAATCTCATAAACTACTACGTCTTCTACCAATTATTGACAGACACACTCCATTACAAAAAAAGCTATGATACAGTTAGATGCCCTTGCCGCCAACTGAGCGACTCATGTTGACGCCAGACACCTTTTGCGAGTACGACTGGGTCGGGGCAATTTTGCGCACTGACCGGGTCTCGTCAGCGCTGTAGCCAGGAATGCGGATGTTCCAGTTGCGCTCCAAGTGTAGCTGGATGTCCCTGACCTCGAGGGTGTCTGATTTGCGATGTTTGGCGAGCCGGCACGCAAACGACGTCACGCTGGTGACGAACTCGTCCGCAAGATCAAGTAGCAGCTCCTCCACATCGCCATCGATCATGGTCTCCTTATCGTCGCCAACCACACTGTTGACAAGCTCGCTGAGCTTTCTCTTCGACAGCACTCTGTCACCCGTCATTTCAAACGCAGGAGGACGGATGAGGGCTGGAGTCGTCAGCGCAGACGCAGGAATGGCGTTTCCACCTGTCAGCGTTGGTCTCTCTGCCTTGACTGTCACTGGAACTGGGTTCTTCACCGTCAGGCTCTGAGGTATTGGCAGCGACGGGATGCTTGACCTGGTTGGCGATGACATGGCCTGGGTGGTTGCAACGTGGTTGGGGGGATTTGGCCTGGCTGATGGACCAGTAGGCTGCTGTGTCTGTTGTTGTTGTTGCTGCTGCTGCTGTGGAGGCTGTTGAAATTGCTGCTGTCCCTGGCCAACGATTCCCTGCTGGCCACCCATTTGTGCACCTCGACCTGCAGGCACAGAATTGGCCATACCAGGTGAGACATTGATATTGGCAGTGGGTCCTCCAGGGGGCGACTGCGATCTGCCCATCGAATTGACTGCCATGCCAGCTCCTTGGGGCCCAGGAGTCCCCATGGGCCGCTGCATCTGGGCATTGGCGTTTCTGCCGACTGGCACGCCCTGCTGCTGCAAATTACCACCCATCATTTGTCCAAACTGCTGCTGCTGCTGCTGCTGCTGGGACTGGGGCTGTTGCTGGCGTGAAGACACCTGTATTTCCTGCATCACTTGCAGCTCCATGCTTCTAAAATTGTCGCGGCGGAGACGCAGCGACCGCAACTGCTGGTTGAACTTTCCACGACTCTCCTCGTCCATATTGGGCTGCTCCCTCTGCAGCCTCTCAAGTTTCTCGAGCTGCTCCTGGAGATTGCGCTGCATCTCGCGGAACTGCTGCAGCTGGTTGGCTCGGAACTGCTGCTGTTCCTGAGGCGACATATGGCGCTGCTGGCCTGGCTGCTGGCCAACCAGTCCCTGCTGGCGCTGTCCGCCCACCAGACCCGCTCCAGCTGCCTGCTGAGCAGACGCCTGTTGAGCGCGTTGAGCCATAGCAGCCTGCGCCTGCAATTGCTGCTGGACATTCTGCGTCGCAGCCTGACGAGCCTGCTGTTGAGCAAGCCTAGCCTGCGCAGCCTGTACTTGCTGACCCTGGCCAGTCTGCTGCCCCCTCTGCTGCTGTTGTTGCTGCTGTTGTTGTTGCTGCTGTTGTTGCTGTTGCTGCTGGAGCTGTCCTTGATACTGCCTCAGAACTTGTTGGATTTGCTGAGCACGCAGATAATGACTCTGACCTTCTGGAGTCTGAGGTCCTGCCTGTCTGACGGCTTGCATCTCCTGCTGGTACTGGCGGACAAGAACATTCAGCTGCTGGGGCGAGATTCCCGACAATCGGCCCAAATTCTGGCCCTGTTGAGGCTGCTGGCCCTGGTCCTGGCCAGGACCCATCTGCATCGGCACACCACCACCGGGAACGCGACCGTTGTTCATTCTAGGCCCTGAACACGTTCAGCTGTGCCTCCAAAACTTTTACGCGACACTTAGAATGCCAAACTGGATCCTCAACAGCTGATCTGAAATATACAGTGATGTTTAACAGCCTCTGCGTTAACAATGTAACTTCAGATGTTGAGGTGTGTGAGTGAAGTAGGAAAGCTGCGGCTAGCCGACTGGCTCAGCCTGATAACAGCATCAACAGATCAAGTAGACCAGGAACTGTTTATTGAATGAAAATAAATAGAAACAGGACCTGACAATAAAGATATCTAAAACAACTCGACAGCTTGTGATACTCACCCTTGTATTTGGAAAACACCTTTTCAATCGCTGATGTCGACGGGGAGGCTGCCTGATTCGTTCCACTGGTGAAGATGGAGTCTGCTGCTGCATTGACATCATAGTTGTACTTCTTTAATACCGACGCGGCCTGCTTTGCCGACACGCTTGTCAATTACGACAGCTGCTGGGCCAGCTCCTTTTGTCGGGCCTTGGCATTAGTTTTGAGGTCTTTTCTATGGATATTTCTGCTACACTTACAGTTGACATGTCGGACACAGTGGTGAGTGGGGTTTGAGTATCTACAGGTGTGGCTCGAACTAGCTAAATCTGTTTGAATCCGAGCACGGGAGACGTAGTGACGAATGTAGTAAGAGGATGTGAAAAATACGGAAAAAGTATAGAAAAATAAACATTAATATAGTGAAGTTATATAATTCTCGATCACAACAGATTTCCAAAGCTTGGATGGCCTCATTCCGGTTCATTGGACTTTCACGGCGGCTGAACTGCTCCTACAGACGATATTACGCATATATACGTCAGGAATATATTATACCCCTGAGCAACAATGAACATCATAAAGAAAATATAGCAATCATATAAATAGGCGTACACACAATGAAAAGAACAAATAAAAATGCGGTTACAGTGAGCTCCTAGATTTGTTCAACTGTATCCTCTGCAGGCTCCTCAGTTTCTCGAGCTGCTTCTGGAGATTGCGCTGCATCTCGCGGAACAGCTGCAGATGGTTGACTTGGAGCTGCTGCAGTTCCTGAGGCGACATATGGCGCTGCTGGCCTGGCTGCTGGCCAACCAGTCCCTGCCGTTGTTGCTGTTGTTGTTGCTGGTGCTGCTGGAGCTGTCCTTGATACTGCCTCAGAACTTGTTGGATTTGCTGAGCACGCAGATAATGACTCTGGCTTTCTGGAGTCTGAGGTCCTGCCTGTCTGACGGCTTGCATCTCCTGCTGGTACTGGCGGACAAGAACATTCAGCTGCTGGGGCGAGATTCCCGACAATCGGCCCAAATTCTGGCCCTGTTGATGCTGCTGGCCCTGGTCCTGGCCAGGACCCATCTGCATCGGCACACCACCACCGGGAACGCGACCGTTGTTCATTCTAGGCCCTGAACACGTTCAGCTGTGCCTCCAAAACTTTTACGCGACACTTAGAATGCCAAATTGGATCCTCAACAGCTGATCTGAAATATACGGTGATGTTTAACAGCCTCTGCGTGAACAATGTAACTTCAGATGTTGAGGTGTGTGTGTGAAGTAGGAAAGCTGCGGCTAGCCGACTGGCTCAGCCTGATAACAGCATCAACAGATCAGGTAGACCAGGAACCGCTTATTGAATGAAAATAAATAGAAACGGGCAACCTGACAATAAAGATATCTAAAACAATTCAATTACAAATGGTGCATATTTTGTCAGTTCGATTCTCTCAAAGAGTCTACGAACTGGTCAATGACTGACGGCCATGCGCTGTCCTGGTCGTAGTTGGCGAGATCAGGGTCCTGATCCAAGTAGACCGCGAACTCCCACACCATGTTCCATGTGTCTTTCGAGATGTTCCTCTTGTAGACGTTCGTAATGAACTCGCACCACTGGGCGAGCTTCGAGAAGCGGCCTTGTAGCAGCAGATTCCAGTTGGCTACTGCCAGGTCCACCGCTGATGTTAGAACAACAATTCTCAACAGCGCATTCTGGACAGCAATTCTGAACAGCAACTCTGAACAGGGTACTCACGTAACAACCGCTGTGCATCCTGAAGATTGTAGGTGAATGCAAACTTGTAAACCTGAGAGAAATAAATATTGTCTGTTTTCATTTTATCGTCTAGCATTATCGAGGACTTCTTCATATGGTCGAGATCCGCTGCGCCAATATTTTTCCAGCCCTCGATAAATTTCGCTTTAGTGAACGTCCCCACTGCCGGCGATCCCAGCTCCATTGCAATAGCCAGCACCACGGGATCTTCTAACTGGAGACCCAGATCCTGGATGTACTGAATAGTACCGTCGATTCCAATTTCCTCGGAATTGGCCTCTACGATTAGAACCAGCCCCCGCACTCGACAGCTTGTGATACTCACCCTTGTATTTGGAAAACACCTTTTCAATCGCTGATGTCGACGGGGAGGCTGCCTTATTCGTTCCACTGGTGAAGATGGAGTCTGCTGCTGCATTGACATCATAGTTGTACTTCTTTAGTACCGACGCGGCCTGCTTTGCCGACACGCCTGTCAATGACGACAGCTGCTGGGCCAGCTCCTTTTGTCGGGCCTTGGCATTAGTTTTTGAGGTCTTTTCTATGGATATTTTGCTACACTTACAGTTGACATGTCGGACACAGTGGTGAGTGGGGTTTGAGTATCTACAGATGTGGCTCGAACTAGCTAAATCTGTTTGAATCCGAGCACGGGAGACGTAGTGACGAATGTAGTAAGAGGATGTGAAAAATACAGAAAAAGTATAGAAAAATAAACATCAATATAGTGAAGTTATATAATTCTCGATCACAACACATTTCCAAAGCTTAAATGGCCTCATTCCGTTTCATTGGACTTGCACGGCGGGTGAACTACTGATATGGACGGTGCTATGCAGATGTACGTCAGGAATATAGTATACCCATGAGCAACAATGAACATCATAAAAAAAATATTGCAATCATATAAATAGGCGTACACACAATGAAAAGAACAAATGAAAATGCGGTTACAGTGAGCTCTTAGATTTGTTCAACTGTATCCTCTAGGAAGTCTTTTATCTGATGCAGCACTTCCAGCTTGATGTCGTCTGGAATCATGTCTAATTAGCCTTGCAAAATAATCAAACAGCCATACTTATTGCTCGAGTTTCGATTTTCTCAGTGATTGCTGTGAAATTCGGGTCCTTCTGGCCACTGAGCTCGTCTTGTTTGTTAGTCAGTCCTTTTGCAGCTTTGCGCGGTGTGCCTACCCAGAGCCAAATCATTGACGTCGTCGAACCATCCAGACTCCTTGAGCTTTTCCCTCAGGTATGTGAGGATGCTGTTATTAGATCGATTTTCCAAAATTCCTAGTCAGCTGGAAAGGGCTCACCGTTTGTATTCGCCCGACTCTACTAGTCGCTCTTTTATGCTAGCTCGCAGTGCTTCTACACTTTGAGACATGTTGGCAAGCCGCTTCTACCTCACCAAGTCTATACCAACAGCACTACGACGACCTCTACCGGGTCTAATACATACTTTGCGCGCCATGGACTTTTCTAAAGCCAAAGTCAATTCGATTAAGTTACTCGTGAGTTAAATACCAATTGCTATCTTTTTATTTACTAACTGAGAATTCTGACGAAGCGGAATGGGTCAAGGCACGTTTACAGCAACCAATCGCAGCACACTAACTCTAGGCTCAGAAGATCTACTATACAGACGTCATTGGACGAGGTATGTGTGGAATTTACAATTCTTGTACTAATACAGATCGTGACTGGGAATTCTGTTCGCGAAGGACTCGCGTCGAGGGAAGTGACGTCGATGGTGAGTGAATACTGATGGCCAGCACGGCTAATTCAGGGGTTGGTATTATCGCAATTCTGGAAAAGCCTTCAGGAAAAGAGATTGTGCTGCAAAAGCAGTTTCGTCCTCCTGTGAATGGCGTGTGTATTGAGATTCCTGCCGGCCTTTTGGATCCCAATGAAACAATCGAAACCTGTGCGGAACGGGAGCTGCTAGAGGAAACTGGCTACATCGGCAAAGCCATCAAGGTCTCGCCCATAATGTTCAACGATCCAGGCTTTTGCAACACCAACCTGAAGCTGGTCCATGTAAAAGTCGATTTGACAGATCCCAGAAACCAGAATCCTCAACCGCAGCTCGAGGATGGCGAGTTCATAGAGACCTTCACAGTTCCGCTAGCCAAATTGCCGGCAGAACTACGTTCACTGGCCGACAAAGGATTTGCGCTCGACGCCAGGCTCCAGAATATAGCGGACGGTATTGAACTTGCCCAGCAGCATCTGCTTGGCACCAATTAGTCCCTCCCAAGCTTTTTGCACCGATTCATCGATCCCTCTAATCTAATCTAGAGCTGGTCACGTGCGGTCCCCTACAGATAGCGTATAGATAGACTTATAGCAGTGTGCCATTACTGATCTAATTCAAGTTCCTCATTTTTCCATGACTGTTGACGAGTTCTGGGTGTTTGGCTATGGGTCGCTCATTTTCAAACCCCCTCCATTTTATGATCTCAGAGTACCTGGATATATCAAGGGATATGTCCGGCGATTCTGGCAGTCATCAAACGATCACCGAGGGACCCCTGAGGCTCCGGGTCGAGTTGTGACTTTAATTGAGAAAGAGTTTTGGCAGACTCTAGACGATCCGCATCCTTCTGCCCATGACGATATTACTTGGGGAGTGGCGTATCGGATCATGGCTGACAAGGTGCAAGAAGTGAAGGAGCAGCTGGACTATCGAGAAAAGAACGGCTACACCGTGCACTCAGTGCCATTCGTTGTGTCGAGAATAGGCATTGTAGATAATCATGGCGATCCACTTAGTCCCGAGGCATTGCATGCTGTTCCTGAAGCCATCAATTGCACGGTATATATTGGAACTCCAGAGAATGAAGCATTTGTAGGGCCCCAGGACCCAACTGAATTAGCATTGCATATCCTGAAGTCGCGTGGTCCCAGCGGTGAGAATAGCGAATATCTGTTCAACCTGGCCAAGGCACTTAAAGAGGTGGCTCCTGAATCGTCAGACGCCCATATAGAAGATCTGGTTACCAGGGCACTGGCTAGTCAATAACGACCACTTCACGCCATCAATGGTGGTAAAGCCACTGTCAAATAGAGCTAATCCGTAGAACCAATGCATATGTTTATATTCGATGCCCATGTAGTTGTACGCATTTGTAACGTCTCGCCCGCGTGAAATCTATTTATATATATTTTTGCTCATACGATGCGGTTTGTTCGTTTAATGTTGTTAATGCCACCAGTGTTTGTTGGTAGGTAACTTAGATCTGACTCATGTTATTTTGTTCAGTACATCATTAGTACCTCCGGTTATGCTTCTCGTAGTTTCCATTATAATATGCTCCACGATTTATTCAATCCAATGCAAGTCATGCTATCCAGTATTTCTAGTCTATATCAATAATTATACATCTAGTTCATGTTATTCTTTTTATACATCTCTAATTCATCACTTGTTGGCCAGGGCCCGCCAGCTTTTTGGCCATGCATGAATAAATAATTGCCATTTGGCGAGTATAATACAAGTGCACACAAGCACTTTTTGTCTGGCTCAAACTGAAGCCTCGACATCCACGGCAGCACGTCTAAGAGCTCCTCATTATAGCGTGCACGCCCTATGACGGTGATATACTGGTGGAACAGCTGCGGAGTTGGGTATAGTTTGAGAGGATGATCCGCATCCGAGCCATCCTGTAACGAACCTCGCACCCATCGCTTGAATTCGACAACTGCTCGCTGCACGGCAAACAGCGTACCCCATTTCACAGACATACTACGAGCTGCGTAGCACAACGTTGTTAATGTTTCAACGGTGGGATCAATACCGTCCTTCAACATGGACATGTAAGTTTCCCATACACTGACAGGTTCATACCTTGCTTCACCAACCAATAGCTTGTTGTATATTCCGGCATTTTTAGAACCAACACTGGAGACTAGCTGCCGTGCAGTAGCTAGATCTCCCGGGCCATCAATTCTCAGCAGGTTTGCAATGACATTCACATTCATAGCCCCGCCAGTCTTGTTACGGTAGTGCCTCAAAACTTCGTTGACCTGGCTCGACGACGAGAATCCCCAACACACTCTTTCAACCAGGTAGGCACTCAGAACGACGTTGTCTTTGACAATTCTATCCCATAGTACCGATGTCACATCTGCAGTCAATGCACCAGTATCTCTGATTTTCGTAAGCAGAAATGCCCACAGCACCGCATTCCGATCCTGTATCGGGATCTCATCAAAAACATACAAGGCTTCATACATGTCTTTGCTCAAGAGAATTCTCATAGCGTGCAGCCCGTATTTGTAGGCAAACGATCCAGGAGGCCAAACAACTTTTTTTGATTCTTGGTACTTTGTCATTGCATCATTTTCTTCGCGTGAGTATTCGTAATCATGAGATATCACAGTCTGCACGAGATTCGCGCAACGGTCGACTGCACCAACGAAATATGATAAATAAGCAATTGCCAAGTAGCCCTTCGAGTCAATCAGAATTCTGTTCGTATCCATCTCACTGGCGAAGTACTTCATTGCCTCAAGAAGTACTGCGGCATCCTGTTTCTTCCACGAAGTCCCGAATTTACAAATCAACCACATCATTTGGTTGAAAACAAACGGGATCTTCAGCTGAGGGTCGACATGCTTTACAAAGAATTTGCAAATCGTCGGCACAAATTCGATCAGACACGTTTGAACTGACCTCAATGTGCGAATAAATAATGTGACTTGATTAGCCTTTCCAATGTCGACGAACGTCTCTTGGAATAGCCTTATAGTATCGTAAGCTTCCAATCGTGAGATGCATCTCCTGCGAGCAGTGAAAAGCACCAAAAAGTCTGGCCATTGCTTGTATTCAACTCCTTCCATAGCCTGCAGAGCACTTGAAAATGTTGGAGCACTCACACAACGAATCCATCTACGAAGAGATTCAACAGTATGGCCATAGTCCTTTAGTAGATCCATAATTACATTCGATCCTTCTATTCCACTCCGCAGATCACTCACGGTGATGGCGCGATCCAGCTGGACGAGAAGCACCTCAAGTTGGCCACTATCACGAATTTCGTTTGAAGGATACTCCAGCTCTATACCGATCATTGTTAGTGTTTCCAACTCGTGTACGGAACGATCAGATCCCACTTTTGCATGCTCGGGAAGATCTCTATGCATGCTATGTAGATTGTCAATTGCACGCTTTCCGACCACATTGCGAGCCATGTTTGGCGTTATCCTCCCATGATTCACA
Source organism: Sugiyamaella qingdaonensis (assembly GCA_030569235.1). Taxonomy (NCBI): domain Eukaryota; kingdom Fungi; phylum Ascomycota; class Dipodascomycetes; order Dipodascales; family Trichomonascaceae; genus Sugiyamaella; species Sugiyamaella qingdaonensis. The sequence continues at coordinate 453,276 of JAJMKI010000009.1, forward strand.
TAGTCCTGCAATCGATATAGCTTGCTCCTTGCCGGAACTGTCGAGTAATTAGATATCCTTGATAGTTTGACAACGCATTGTCGGTGGATCCAAAGCGGCCGCAGCCGTCGAAATCCACCAATATCACTATATTTCATGATCCATTTGTCATGAGGACTTTCATGCGTTTCTGAACTTGCACTGGAAGTGGTTGAATGCTTCGTAACAGCCTATTTCGACTGCTTTCGTATCAAACTTAAGTTTATCTGTGCCAAAAAATAAAGATAGGTAGCTGCCCAAGTAATTGAAAATTCACCCCAACATCAATTCATATGCATCTCTAACGAGTGCTTGATTTTGACTTGATTTTGAAAAATAGATACATGATCCCGTTTGGTACACGCCGCCAATTCAATAAGATTTTCAAGCTCCGACGAAGTATATCAACTAACCAAGATGTGAATGCTGCAATTATCCCTCATCTACGAGCTCGCGGACTCGTAGCAAGTGTTACGAGCGACGAACTGCAGTCCCGCATCCTAGACAGCGGCACCAAGATTTCCCTTTACTGTGGAGCTGATCCAACCGCTCCGTCGCTTCATCTGGGAAATATCATACCGTTGATGGTTCTTCTGCATTTCTTCATTCGAGGACACACGGTTATGCCGCTCGTCGGAGGCGCTACTGGACAGGTGGGAGACCCGTCAGGAAGAACCACAGAGCGGCAGCAGATGATGGACGAGGCACGCGAACAGAATATCCAGTCTATCCAGGCACAAATGAGGCAGTTCATGACCAATGGATGGATGTACGCACATTCCAAGGGATATACGACACATGGAACTACTTCGCCAGTGAATAATGCACACTGGTGGAAAGACATGGGGATGCTGCAATTCTTAGGGACTTATGGTCGGCACATCAGAGTCAGTCAAATGCTGTCTCGAGATAGTGTGAAGAATCGCCTATCCAGCGACCAAGGAATTGGGTTTAATGAGTTCACTTATCAGGTGTTACAGGCCTATGATTTCTGGCACTTGTATAAGACCCACAATTGCTTGGTGCAGGTCGGAGGAAATGATCAGTGGGGAAATATCACCGCTGGAATAGACCTGATTTCTCGTTTGAGAGGCTTTCTTGATCCTCCCTCCACGCAAGATGCATTTGGGTTAACTGTACCGCTGCTGACTACGCCATCTGGTGAGAAGTTTGGCAAATCTGCCGGTAATGCGATCTGGATTGATGCCAAACTTACGAGACCGTACGAACTGTACCAGTATTTTATCCAAACTCCTGACGCGGCAGTCGAGCAGTATTTAAAACTATTTACACTGCTCCCACTGGAAGAGGTTTCACACATTGCAGCTCGGCATGCTGATAATCCGGAACTTCGATCTGGTCAACGGATTTTGGCTTCTGAAGTCACAGATTTGATCCACGGAATTGGAAGTGGTAGCCGGGCAGAACTCGTGTCATCTGTATTATTTCCCCAACCTGGAGTAGATTCTCACTATTCAAGCAGTGAGATCATCGATGCCTTTGAAAAGGAGGGCCTTGTTAAGAATTTGCCTAGAAGCGAAGTGATAGGAGCGCCGTGGAGAAACTTCTTGTCAAGTGTGATTGGAACATCAAAATCAGAGGCCAGTAGGATGATTAAAAGTCGAGGGGTATACTATGGCCTTTCAAGGACACCCATAGAAGATGGACTAATAGAAAGCACCCATCTCGATGGTGGAGAGCTTCTTTTGATAAGACAGGGAAAGTCAAAGTACCATGTCATCAAAACTGTATAATAACTAGATCACTGTAAATAGACATACGAAAGTGCCATCACCTGAAAAGAGTAATAGTGCTTGTAATTGAGGATTCTACGACTCGTAATGAAACATTTCATTCAATAAATAGCACATCACAATATCAATGGTCTTGATACCAGCAGCTGAGGTTAGAACAGCAAAAGGTCGCATATTTGTACTTACTCTGGAACCATCAAAATATATCTCTCCATTGCTTCACGGAACCTGTGTTTATATTGCCTGGGAGATACGACTGTGGGCTCTTTTATTCCACCTCTTACCAAGCCGCGTTCCTTCACCCAGCTTTCAAGCTTCTTGTCCCAAGTGAATGTACGTATAAAATCTTAAGTTAGTACTTCATCATTCAATGTTGCAAACATACCAATAATTCCGACCACCAGCTGCTTGTTTTCTTCATCTACACCCACAACCAAAGAATAGTCCATTACATTTGTGGTTGCCAAAAGAAGAGTGTCGTTAAATAGTGAAGTCCTCAAAATTTTCTTTGAAGTTTCTCGGACAAATAGCGGCGACTCATAAATATATTCAACCATATTCTCGTCCAGCAATACCTCGTTCTCCATTCCAGTCTGTTTAACGCGCCGATTTCTCATCGACCCCTTGAGATCAAAAATCCTTGTCATTTTCTTTCCATAGAACAAGTTCTCCATCACCATGCAGTCAAGCTTCATGGATTTTCCAGTAATTGGGTTTCGAATCTGAATTTGATAAAATCCAAATATTTTGGCCAAAACTGTGGGAAGATCGTGGAAAAAGGCGTCACTCATGTATTTGAAATACGACGGAGCAAACTTCAAGAAAGCGTCAAGCTCGCTTGGAGACAACTGCTTTATCACCAGACGATCGTCAAGCGTCTTCAGAAAAGAGGAACCTGATTTACCACCCCTTGAGTCCCATGTCACACAGCGTGATAACGATTCAATGTAGTAATCGGAACACCCACACTGTTTTCTGAATGCTTCAAACTGTTCAGCATAAAAGATCTTGCACCAAAGTTTAGCTGACCCTTCTTGGAACTGGAGCCTTAAATGAACAGCAGTTTCCTTGAGCATCGAAGCTTCCAACTCTTGTACAGAGAGTGAGCCATCTTGAGAGCTGAATGTGGTCTGGAAGCGATCAACGTAATATGGTGAACTTAAACAGAAAGCAATAAGAGACCCAGGCTCGTCCTCGCGAACTATAACATCCGAATCAGCAAATATATGTTCCGACTGGTTTAAGGGGTATGCAAGAGGCTTCCACCCAGTGGCGGACCTGTCTGCCCAAAAATTTGCCAGTGTCTGAATTAAAGACTGTCTTTCTGACGTATGTGGAAGTTCCATAACTTGAGTTTCAGCGTCAGATTCAATCTCATCTGCATGTTCAACAGACTCGCCATCCAAGTCCCGAACTTCACTGTCCTTATTCTCAGGATTCACAACCACATCTGTGTCCTTGGACGTCGCTGGAAGTTCAGCGCCTGAGGGAAACTCTTTAGAAGTCCTCGCTGATGTCGTTTTGTCATCTTCCACGATATCATCGACCACTGCATCTTCAACATTTTTGAAAACTTCGACAATCGGCTTTGCCATTGCAACCGGAAATGCTCGAAATCTCTCCTCAGCTAACAGCTGCCTTTTCTTTGCACGTTCTTTTTCGAATTCGAGATAAAGTTGGTCAAAATGCTTCGTAAGTGATGAAACTCTCGACTGGCCTAGTGGCGGCTTCCCAGACACAAGCTGCCTTTCAAGTTCGCGGTTGTTCCCAAACTTCTGTCGAAACGACTGTGCAGGAAATGCGATCCTGTCCGTGAACTTTTTACGTAGAGTGACATTAAAAGGGCTGTCCTCTCGAACTTTGCTTTTAGACGTCTTTCGCTCAGGTTTGTCTCCATTTGGCTGCAATACAGCTGGAGCCGATTTCAAAGTCGATATCGAAGTCCCGCGATTTGTGGACGTTAACTTTCCAGACGCATCATCATGTTCCGGAACATCTTGAAGAGAGCTCACTTCGTAACTTGTGCGACCATCCAAGGAATCCAAAGAGGGACGAATAGTCTCTTCGTCTTCGTTGATAGCTGACTGCTTAGATTCAGATTGCATACCTTCTGTATTCTCGAGTTGGGTCTTAGATGAGGAAGGATTGAGGCCCGGAACATGAGAAATTTCGGCTGCCGACTGCGACCGGACGTCTGGAATTTTGCTACCATCGTCTTCAGCATGGCTTTTCAGGGGGGCCCCACTCTGTTCTCCGTTTGATTTCAGCTGATTGACGCCTGTCTCTGTAGAGCCAACATTGTCTGGAGCATCATCAGTAGGCAGTCCGTCCACGCATTGCTGAATACTGTCTTTTTCATTCTCAACATCAGGAGTTACAAGACCAGAAGGTCGCATGTCGTTCTTTTCCTGATGCTCAGCAGGCTCGTCGGTCAAAAATATTTTCTTCAGTTGTTGCGCAGTAATGCGTGTGATATCTTTCTCAGAGGGAAAATAATTGTTCTCAAACTCCACGAACTCCATATCCCATTGAACAACGTAACCTTGCACTTCTCTGATTATCGCATTCAAACAGAGCACATCTGTTACACGAGAATTGATGTATATGTTATCCAAAGAAGATAAAGTATTCTGTCGGTCCTCCTCAGCCTTTTGTTTCAACGACTCTATCATGGCTCTGCTTTCTTCAACTTTGTCTGTGGCAAGGCCATCAACGACAACACGATTCAGACGATCAAGTACACTGCTCCAAAATCGATTGACCTTGCCTAATATGTCATGGTATGACTCGATTTTATATTTTGCAAACTGAGCACTTCGCCATGACAGCTTTGGGGGTGGTACAACGATTTCAAGTAGATCAATCGGACAGTATTCGAACCTCACAGCTAGATCATGAAACCCGAAATAACGTACATGATCGCGATATAAATTATGAGAGCAAAGTCCTGCTCTGAAAGAAATCTTGGAGCTCCAGAACGCCAGCTCAAGGTACTTTCCAAACGAGTATTTCCATGCTGATGCAGACATGGGCATAGCGGGCATGGATGTTTTACAAATCTTGCAATAACTCCACATTAGAATTGTGTTTTGCAGTCCCGCAATCTTATAGTGAAAGTCTTCCACGGTTACATGTATGTCGCCCCTGCCATTCACATAGCTGCGATGATGTCCGCGAAGAGGATAGTTGCAACCATCTGGACAAGGATCATTTGCAGTCATACAGATGTATTCGACAAACTGACCCAAAGTCATATCATTATCGCTGTAGAAATCAATCTTCAACGGCTCTGGACCAATGCACGGCGTGCGAGATTCAGAACAGACCGTTGAGAATAGAGTGACAATGTTCTGATGATGAAATGGATTGAACATAAGGGGGTCATGAGAATAGAATGACTCCCATTGTCGCTTTTGCGCGACCCATAGCTCGCGAATATTCCGTAGCCTTTGTGCGTTGATGACACTAATGATCTCACGAGCTTTGGACATACCGCCAGGAAGCATCTCGAAGTTATAACCAGTGATGCCAACATTTTCCAAAGCCTTCCTGACATCGTCGTCACTAGCATTCTGCATAGCTTCATGATCATGTTCCATAGCTACCAGCCTGTCTTCCAAGATACGGGCTTCCTGCAATAAATAAGGTGTTCCATAGTGTACAAAAGGTGAAGAGGAAATAGCCTTTCCAAACTGACTTCTAATTAAGTCGTGGAAATAACCAGCTTCATCGCCATGTGAGAATTCCTTTCCGTGTGCATGTTCAGAATACTGGTCGCTGGTAGGTATTAACACAAACTGATCACGCATTAGAGATGTCTCCAGTCTCAAGTTGAACACCACATATACCATAAATTCAATAACGGTCTTGACAGTTGCCAGCTCATCAATGTTAGAGCCACGTACCGCGATAGTACAACCCAGCTCTTTAGGCGCACCAGACAAATATATATAACTCTTTATGGTGTTGCGCCACTTGTAGGTTCGAACCTCAAACAGTGAACATTGACCCAGTCTGGGGTTGACAGCTAGTTTTTCTAGTGAGGTCAGAATATCGGATCGCGTGTATCTTGCCACTCTGGCAATAGCACTATGCTTGATATTCACAGCCACGGCTATTCCTTCTCTTGCCAAAAGCTCCAACGCCAGACCACTAACATGGCTTTCAGAAAGCAGGACGTTAGGTTTTAACGATACAATCCGCCTCACAAGCTTTCTCAGAAACTCGCGTTCTTGCGCGAGGACAGGATCCAAGCTCATGAACTGTTGATCACTCCTGCTGTACTCTATCGGAAATGTTATGATAAGTATGCGAGGCTTTGAAATTTGTCTCGGCATCGACTTCAACGCAATACCTTTCGAGAATACAGTGCCATCGATGTAAGTAGTATCTTTGATAGAGCCACCCGGGATTCTCTTGAGTTTAACGTACTGTCGAATATCGATACTGTCTCCGCCCTTGATATCAAGGTCAATGTTTTCAGCACACAACAGCAGAGGTGACAAGAGAACTTCATGCCAATCTCTGGAGATTTCGTAGTACTCCAACAGCTGATCTAACAGACTTTTCGCATGCTGGATACTGGCTTTATTCAAATCAATCTGAGGTGCAGTGTTGATTTCTTGGTGACCCACAGATGCGGATTTTTTAGGAGACAGATACTGAGAATTGAGGGCCACGGGACGACCTGTTGCAAAAGAGGGGAAACTTCCACGACGCTGCCCAATTCGCATTAAACTAGACTTGATTCCGTGCTGGTCTGACGCCCTTCCAACAGCATTGGTGGTCGGGCGTCTGAATGACTGCCGTCTAACCACTTTTGACATGTCCTGTTTTGGGGAGTGCAGAGCAGAAAATAATTTCATTGTCTGTTCATTATCGTTATCTTCTTCACCACTGTCACTCGAGTCTGCAAGGGTGGGAGAACTGATTGCTGAAGGCAATACATCCAGCAAACTACCGTCATGTCGAGAAGGCGACTGGCCCAGCCGACCGGCGGCAGAAAAGTGATGAGGATCATCCAACGTCGCTGCTCGTGACCTCATGCGTCCACCAGTCCGCATATACGAAAGCCTAGGTGAATGCTGGTGATCAGGATCTATTTCGACTTGCTCACCCTTACGGGTAGCAGGAATCGCCATCATAGGAGTCGGCTGGGGAGCCTGATTGAAGGCAATCTCAATTGGAAGCAAAGAATGGCTGGTGTCGATACCATCTGAGTGACCATTTGAGGGACCATTTGGATTGGCTGGGCTGTCATTCTCTCCGACAGGCGCTATTTGGGAGGTGCCATTATTATAGGCAATGTCGCCGTCGGGGATTTCAAGAATACCGCTGGGAGAAGATGTCGAATATTTGTCAATAACCTCGAGACAATTCTTGCAAGACCTCATTTTCCCGCTGTAATTAAATCGATCACCAGCAATAAGGCTTGTACAGGAAGAACAGAAAATTTGCCCACAGATGCGACAATGGTGCTTGCGACGCCAAGTCGAAAACTGCCTGCCACATCCAAAACACTCGGAAACACTCTCGTCTTTCATCCAAAACTCGCGATCCAACCCCCCAGCAGGAAGGGGCTCGATTCGTTTGGTGAGCCGTGATATAATGAAATCCCTATTAGACGACGCAATGCTTTCTGTATCGCTGGCATCGTCCTGTTCAAGCGCATATCCAGGCAAGTGGCTACGCGGGTTGTACGAGTACATCGTAGCAGCACTCGGAGTGCGGGAAATGGACTTTGTTCTTTCAAAGGTGCGAGATGTCCGCGAATGGGATCCTTCGTCGCTGCTCATTACTGTGATGTTGGACACGCTCGGTGCCGACGTATTGGATGCAAGTAGACCTGTCGCAGGTGCTTCACCAGGTGGATTTACAGAAATCTCTGGTGGCCACGAGTTTTGGAGATAGCGCACAGGTGTGTGATGCTTGGCCAAGTCTCCAGCAGTGGAAGATGAAGAAGATCCATCGACAGCCCTATAAAACTGTCTGCTCGAAGCAGAGCTGCCATCATCCAAAGACGCAGATTCATTGTCATCATGCTTGGTGAGATCAAACCGCACGCTCGGCAATACAGTCTGCATTACCGACGTCGCAGCGTCTGTGAGAGATTTGACGCGACTATATAGTGTCGACAGCGCTGGCGAGTCTCCTGGGGATTCTGAGAACCTCTCAGACGGGAAATACGTCAGCTCCATACTTCTGGGTCCCTCTGGCCTTTCGTTAGCAGGAATCTCTACAGGACCAGGTCCGCCCATGCTTTTTGAGGGCAAAATCCCATCCACAGCTGCTGACTGGCGGATGGTGGATGCTCTATAGTTGTTCTGTAGAGTGTAATGTTAGTATGATTAGTGTCGATTGTTGTTATACTAGCATCACCTTCCAGGGGTAGACCCTAGCCTCGGTGCGTTATCTGATGCGGCTGTCGATATAACGACCACGACTGATGCTCAGTTTTGAAGCTGTCAAACAGGAAGAACTTGAGCGTAGAAGCCGCTGTTTCTGTTTATAATGCATACTAGGAGGTTATTTTGGGGTCTAGTATTGGTTGTTGGATTTGTAGAGGCGTACCAGAAGCTCAATGCGAGGCAAACGAAGGAATTTCTCAGCCGGAATAATCCCGAAGACTATCTCGGAGTGCACGACTCAGATGGCCTGCTGGAGCCTATTTTACAGGTGCGAGTTCCCGGTACTGAAGGCTCAGAGAAGGTGAGGACCCATATTGCATCGTATTTCAACAGCTCGCTAGAAGGATGGGTGGTGGAGCTGGACGAGTTCACGGAAGACACGCCAGTATCTCGCAACGTCAAGTTCACCAACATCATTGCAACTCGCGACCCCCCCGATCTGGCGGCTGGTGAGTTTGGACGGCTTGTATTAGCTGCTCACTACGACTCTAAAATCGAACCAAAAGGGTTTATTGGAGCAATTGATAGTGCTGCGTCTTGTGCACTGCTTATGTACCTTGCCAACGACATCAATGATCTGTTGACACAAAAATGGAACCACGGAGTGTCTTCGCAGACAGTCGGTTTGCAGATTATATTCTTTGATGGAGAAGAGGCATTTCACGACTGGACAGACACGGACTCTGTGTACGGAGCCCGACATCTCGCCCATAAGTGGGACAGTACGGTGTACGACGTCGAATCGATGCGACGCACCGAGCTCCAGACAATAGACACACTCGTTTTATTAGACCTGCTGGGGTCGCGCACGAGCTCTATTTACAGCAGCTTTCGAGAAACTGACTGGATGCACAAGAATCTGGGCACCATCGAGGATCGGCTGAGACGGCTGGAACTGGCACGAATAAAGCCAGAGGGAGCGACATTTTTCCCAAGACCACCAGCTTTCCAGCTGGGCGGAGGCATTGGTGACGACCACCTTCCTTTCCTCGAGAAAGGCGTACCGGTTCTCCATCTGATCCCAATGCCATTTCCGCCAGTATGGCATACAATGCAAGACGACGGTGATCATCTCGATGCGGATTCGCTGCACGACTGGGCATTGATACTCTCAACGTTTATAGCTGAGTACTTTGACCTCGCGTCGGAAATCATCCCCGCAAAAGACCAACTGTGAATGTGTGCTGGGACCAGATCTAAACTTCAGACTGCAAAGTCTCTTCAGAGTCTCTTCAACGAGCGTGCTCTGAAATTTCTCATCTGAGACCTTTCTGAGGACCAATGCGGGACATATAGTTCGGAACTTTGAACTTACATCTCGTTTGCTATGTTCGTCTGCTAAGTTTTCTGTCTCCCTCCTTTAGAGTGCCGGAAAAACTTCATTCCCATCCATGAAGCTATACACCACACCCACATCACCACACTCAACAGAACAGCCAGCAATGGGTAGTACGCAGGTACAGGATATCCCGTGGCGTCTTCATAGTCTGCGTACCTGTCAACGGCAGGACTCTGCTGTCCATACCCCAGAACGGCTGCCATGGCTAATAAAAATATCAGCACCGTCATTGCGACGATGGCCCATCCGGAGAACTGCAGACAATTGTAGTCGGCAGTTCTTATATAGCTCGAAGTAGGTATGCGCCCGTTTACGTCGAGCAATTGCATTTGTGCCTTGTCATAATACAGCCATCCATGCTTGCGGAGTTTGCCATTAAACCTTGTATTGGCGAACATGTAGTCTGCTGCGCGTAGTAAACGAAATCCCACTACGTTTCTGTCTAGCGATGTCACGTCTTCAGCTTCGTCAGTGCGAACAAATACTGGAATAGGACTCTGACTGGCGACTCTGTTAATAGCATCATTGATTGATAGTCCCGCAGTTTTGAAGGGACGCGTTTTGACCGTAATTTCAAGTGCCTTGAGCCCCCTGTGTTTCAAACAAAGTAGCAAGTTTTTATCGACCTCAGTAATATCGTATTTGGCACAGAGCTCAGAGTCCCATACATGTAGCGCCTGGTCTATTGGTAGCCGGTGTTGCACTGATCCATTTGTGAGCACCATACGCCGACTAGGTAAACTCGGGCGTTCGTTATGACGGGTATATAGTACAAATAGCCAAATCGAATTGCCAATGCAGTAGTCAAGAGTTCAATGCTAGTGTTGCCCAGAAACTCTATATGGTAGTAACGTTGTGCTCACCAGGCCAGCCGCACCCTGGCCAGAAGAGGCGAATATACGATACCCCTGAGATTATAGAAATATGCTCCGACCTTCAGAAACATTAAACAGATCTGGCAGAGTCACTAAGCAAAGTAACAAGGCTATTACGCCAACTACTCATAAACTAGACTTTCATTTGTGTCACTTTGTGCATATAGCGACGACATTGCCAGCTCCAATCAGTAATGCAACTCCGGAGCGATCTGGATCACTATTGCTTCTGGCCTTTAGCTAGAACGTAAAAATAAAAAAAAAAAAACAAATATAAAAAAAATCCAGTTAAGCAAAATTAAAAATTGGATTGGGGCCTTAGTCTAGATGACAATATGAAAACTATAGTCAGATACCATGTACAGCATTGAACGTAGCTGTTTGTTAAGGCTTCAGATACTAGCAGTGGAAAGCAGCTTTATATGTAGAGTTAGCCGCGCGTATCTAGCGAGATATGATCTGGTCGTTCTGGAAGCCATCACCGAAGAAACCAGATATGTTTGCCCAAACACTGTACAATGAAGTCAAGACACCGGTATCGTATGAGAACGCTGATCTGTTAGATAAGGCACTGGATATCCTGCCTCTGGAACGTCTCTACAGTCGGGCAGAAGAGCGCGAGCAGAAAGACGACAGCTGGGGCCTACAAGACTATGTTATCATGGAGCTGCTGGAATGGTTTAAAGATGATTTCTTTACATGGGTTAACGCACCAAAATGCGACAGCTGTGGAGGTGATACGCAGGGAGTCATGATAAATGGGAACCGGCCTACACCCGAGGAGGCTGCCAACGGAGCCGGTGCTGTAGAACTGTATCAGTGCAAGAGCTGTAGAGCAATCACCCGATTTCCTCGATACGGAAGAGCCAACAAGCTGCTAGAAACAAAGAAGGGCCGGTGTGGAGAATGGGCTAATGTAAGTGTCTTCCAAAACTGTAATGGTCCTGTTCTAATATAGTGCTTCACACTGCTGTGCCGCGCATTAGGGTGCCAAGTGCGCTATGTGTGGAATAGTGAAGACCATGTTTGGACAGAAGTATATTCGGACAGACAGCAGAGATGGATACATGCCGACTCGTGCGAAAAGGCCTGGGACAAGCCTCTGCTATATGGCGACGGATGGGGCAAGAAAATGGCCTATGTGATAGCGTTTTCTGTCACAGGAGCGGTCGACGTGACCCGTCGATATGTTCGAGACAGCTCGAAAGCGCTGCCGCGAGACAGGCTACCAGAGAACGAGCTCGACAGGGTTCTAGTCAACATCACGAGCATGCGGAGAGCCGACCTGGCACCTGACGAAATCATGGCTCTCAGTGAGCTGGATGCCATAGAACAGGCCGAGCTCGCCTCGTATGAAACGCTGCCGTCGTCAACACAACAACTGGACCCCCGCCAAAGCGGCAAGGGCGAGTGGACGAAGCAGAGGGGCGAGGATGGAGCCAACTAATGTGAATATGCATTCTCCCCGTAGAACTGCATCTGTCTGCTCATCGGCTGTTCGCATTGTAGAGACATTGTAGACGACAGAATTTATAGAGTACATGTTCAATTTGATTTTATGTTCTGCGACTCCGTCGCGCTGTAGCGACTGCTGCGCAGTTGAGGTGTTGACACTGCTGTTTGTCCATGGGGATAACTGGTTTCATATAATTTAACTTAGCGCACAGGAACAAGAGCTCCACCTCAACTGCGCAGCAGTCGCTACAGCGCGACGGAGTCGCGAAAACAAAAACAAACCAAGTAGGCATTACGTATTGCAGCCCAGATTATGACATTGGTATATACTGTTAGGAATTTCGTCGCACAAAATTTGTGGGGTTTCTCACCAATCTCATCAGATTTAAAACATAGTTGCATGCGTCTTGCCTATTCGGTCTTATCTTATCTTGGCTAGTGGCGGGTGCCGCAAGACCCTAACCGCGGTAGCCGAACATCAACATGATGGGATCTCACACTTGGCAACTTGACTGTCGTTTGCGATCGTAGTTTGAACGACTTCAGGTCGACTGTCTATAGTGGCGACATGTTTCGGATAGCAGTGTGGCGAGCACTTGTCATAGTGACCTGGTTGGGGTCCTTGGCAGCCGCTGCGGGCGGGATTAATGAACAAGACGGCACTAGCCCGTTGTTGGGGGCTGGGCTCTCGGTTGATTCTGTGTTTGCCAACAAAGACGAATGTCCTCCTTGGTAAGTGCCAGCCATGTCCCAGGATGATATGAGGCGAGTGAGCTGCGTATTAACATGAGCTTCAATTGTATGCTGCCGGCATTTGGCTGCAAGCAGTTTGCTTCGTGCAACGAATATACGGGGCGATGTGAGTGTCCTGACGGATTTGGAGGCGACGACTGCTCGGAGCCTGGTACGTAATAGTGGATTTGTCGCTGTTTTCTAATCAAAGTTTGTGGGTCTTTACCGGATGGACGAAACAGGCCCATCAGGAACGGTACGTCGTGCGAATGCACGTCTGGATGGGACGGCATCAACTGCAATATGTGCTCGACCGACGAGTCGTGCAACGCATTCATGCCTGAGGGCAGCCAGGGAATCTGCTACGACGGCGGGATTCTGGTCAACAAAAATAACCAGATGTGCAATGTGACCAACAGAAAGATCCTCGACATTCTGAACGGCAAGATCCCGCAGGTCACTTTTGCGTGCAACCGCACTGGTGGCGAGTGCGATTTCCAGTTCTGGGTGGACGAGCGCGAGAGCTTCTTTTGCAGTCTCCATGAGTGTGAGTTTGAGACCGACATCCAGTCGTCCACGAATGTGACTCGCTACCACTGTCCTGAGATCAGCTGTGCCTGTGTACCCGACCGGATGCTGTGTGGAGAAGAAGGATCGATTGACATCACCGATTTCCTGACCGAGACAATCAAGGGCCCTGGAGACTTTGAATGTGACTCCAAAACCAAGCGGTGCATGTTCTCGGAGCCGTCGATGAACGACCTGATCAAGTCTGTGTTTGGGGACCCCCACATCACGCTGGAATGCGCTTCGAGCGAGTGCCTCCACTACACAGAGATTCCCGGCTACCATGTTCCAGAGAAGACCGTCAACAGGCGTTTTGTCATTGCCGCGGCAGTGTCAGCAGTTGTGTTCATTCTGGGTGCTCTGGTAAGCTTGCGATCGTTTGTTGCTGCCAAGCAGTCCAACCGGTTTGGCTACATGAGGATTCCGACAGACAACGAGACAGCCAAGCTTATGACGCAGCACCAGCCAGCATGCCTGCAGTTCGAGGACGTCAGCTACAGCGACAAGCGCAAGCCAGATATCCTTAGCGGGGTGTTTGGGTCGGTCAAGGAGGGCCATGTTCTAGCCATCATGGGTGGATCCGGAGCTGGCAAGACGACGCTGCTCGATATTCTTGCATCGAAAACCAAACGGGGAACCACCAGTGGCCAGATCTATGTCAATGGAAGGAAGGTGGCCCGCAAGCACTACAAGCATGTGGTGGGGTTTGTCGACCAGCAAGACTGTCTGATGCCAACACTGACAGTGTACGAAACTATTGTGACCAGTGCGCTGTTGCGACTTCCAAAGAGCATGTCTGAGGATGCCAAGCGATTGAGGGCTCTGGAGACTATGAACGAGCTGGGCATTTTGGGCATCAAGGACCAGCAGATTGGGAACGAGACCAACAGAGGCATTTCGGGAGGCGAGAAGAGACGTGTGGCAATTGCATGCGAGCTGGTAACGAGCCCGTCGATTCTGTTTCTCGACGAACCAACGTCGGGCCTCGACGCGTATAATGCATACAATGTGGTGTCGTCGCTGGTGCATCTGGCGCGAAACTACAACCGCACAGTGGTGTTTACGATCCACCAGCCTCGGTCCAACATCGTTGCTCTATTTGACGAGCTGCTGCTGCTGGCTCGCGGACAGCTCGTATACTCGGGCCCACAGGCAGATGTAGCCAAGTATTTTGCAGATATTGGGTACCCGTGTCCTGCTGGATTCAATGTGGGAGACTTTTTGGTGGACCTCACTATGGAAGCCGACAAGGCTGTAGTGGACGCAGAGCACGCAGATGACTATGCTGACAGCGTGGCCAGTGTCGAGAGCGATGATATCCACAATCCGCTGGCTAGAAGCTCGACCCAGGAGTTCGATACCACACGAGAGTGGAGGCATTACGCATCACATCGAGACCTGGACGACGACAGTGAAAGGCATGAGCAGCAGCAACTGCAGCAGCAGGGCGTACGACGGAGGCGACCGCCAGCTGAGTCAAGTCTCGTCAGAAGGCCCCCTTCTTTGGCGTCGCTGGTGGAGTTGTATAGAAACAGTTCAGTCGCAGCAGAGATCCACCGCCATATTCAGGAGACGAGACAGGCGTACATTGACAGCCGCGAGTCAGGAACAGTGTCGCCAAACACGGTGGAGGAAGGAGCAGCGCCAGAAGGAGCAGTCGATGATTTGGACGACAGCCACCTGAAGAGCCATGATAGAGTCGGGGTGTTCAGGCAGTTTGTCATTCTGTCGGATCGGACGTTCAAGAACCTGTATAGGAATCCTATGCTGCTGCTTACGCACTATGTGATGGCGGTGCTGCTGGCGCTGTTCTGCGGAGTGCTGTATTTCAACATCACCAACGATATCAGTGGGTTCCAGAACCGACTGGGACTGTTTTTCTTCCTGCTGGCCCTGTTTGGGTTCTCAACGCTGACCACGCTGCACCTGTTCGCAGAGGAGCGCATCATCTTCATCCGTGAGAGGGCCAACGGCTACTACTCGCCAGTCGCTTACTACGTAGCCAAGGTGCTGTTCGACATTGTCCCGCTGCGAGTGCTGCCGCCAATCCTGCTGGGAGTAATTCTGTATCCGCTTGTAGGACTGTCGACAGATGGACTGGCGTTTGTGTGGTTCTTGCTGATTTTGGTGCTGTTCAATCTGACAGCAGCGTCTACGTGCCTGCTGATTGGCATTATTCTGCAGGACACAGGCGTGGCCAGCCTGGTGGGGTGCCTCGTCATGCTGTTCAGCTTGCTATTCTCTGGGCTGTTTCTGAACCAGAACTCGATGCCGGAAGGCACCGTGTGGTTCAAGTATATGTCTATTTTCCACTACGGATACGAGGCGCTGGCTGTCAACGAAGTCAAGTACCTGACGCTCATTGAAAAGAAGTTCGGCCTGAGCATCGAGGTCCCGGGCGCCACTATTCTCAGTACGTTTGGGTTCGACAGCGGCGCCATGTGGGCCGACATCGCTGGGCTCGGGGCGTTTTTCGTGGTATTCCTGGTGGGCGGATACGTAGCATTGCACTTCGTACTTGTGGAGAGGCGCTGAACATGTAAATTAGACAATTACAGCACCCAATTGTTGCGACTCCGTCGCGCTGTGGCAGCTGCTACGCAGTTGGATTAATTTGAGCTCGACGACGTGAGTGCGGAATGCAGTAGTGTAGCATAGCCAGGGAATACAAGAATGCCAATTCAATAACTTGAGACGTATTGTAGACTGTACTTAACAATGGACAATTGTAGTCAAACAGCGAGTGAAATACAATTACACATAGTAGACAAGTAAACGGGAATCGTGACTAGTAACTAGACAGTGGCTAGCAGTAATTTATATCGAATTTATGCGACTCCGTCGCGCTGTTGCAACTGCTGCGCAGTTGAGGCGGGGATCATCAGTCTAGTATTTGTTTGTAGAATATGTTAACCGCGTGTCAAGTGGAAATATAGGTGATGATTGATAAAAACTCATAAGGTACCAATTGAATCAAGATTCACACAAGATCATCACAGACTGAATAAACATTTAGAGATTGAACTACTAGTAAGCGTATATATTGCATTAAGCCGTTATAATTCAAAACTCGAATCTGGTTGCCAGTGTCCACGCCTGAACTGCGCAGCAATTGCCACAGCGCCACGGAGTCGCAAGACCTCGTATGCGGAATAAATTTCAGATGCTAGCGCAGAAATCCATGACTGTGACAATGACAATTGTGACGGTGGGAATTGCAACCGTTACCATGGGCGCTACGACAGGAAATGAAAACAAAATTAAATATTTTTTATTTTCATGTAGGCTGCAGTTGCATTGCAGCAGTGTGTTCTGTGCATTATAGATCTTGGCTGACAGCTGCTGACATGCTGTTTTCATTCATTAATAAATTGTCTGTGGCGTTTTGAATGTTTTCTTTTATTTCAAATGTAACTACTACTACAGCCAAGCACACCGTAACCAAATGCAAGCGGAATCACAGGCTCAGCTTTTCGAGTTCATTCAGCTGGCGAGCACAAACTCAGTTACATCCAGCTACATTCAGTTACATTGCTACTAATGCTATGCAGATGTATACTACTGGCATCACTGTTTCCCACCGTTAACAGCTGCGGTCGATCGATGCAGTGCCGGGCGACTTGCTCGGAAATGAAGTGTCCACGCCTCCACTGCCACAGCGCGACTCTGTCGTGCATGGTATTGAATAAATTTCACACGCTCGAACGCAATGCCAGTCAGGGTGGTATTGATATTAAGATATCCATGACAGTGACAGGCAATTAGAGGTGACAGTGGCAATTGTGACAGTGGGAATAACAAGTATGGATATTGCAACTGTTGCTCCACAACAGCGAATGTAAACAAAATTAAATATTTTCAGTTGCATATGCGCTGCTGTAGCAGTTACAACTGCCGTAGAGCGATCTGTACAGTAGTGATCCGCTGACATGACATGCGCAATTTAATCCTTTAATGGCGGTTTGAATGTTTTCTTTTATTTCAAATGTAACTACTACTACAATCCAGCACACTAACCGAATGCAAGCGGAGTCACAGGTTCGGCATTTCCAGTTCAGTCTATCCTGCATGTCCAATATTAGTTACATTCAGATACATGGGCACTAGTGCAATGTAGATGCATACTAGTGGCATCGCCGTTTTTCCCGTTGGCAGCTGCGGTCGATCATGCTCAACGAGATACTGCTTGCTCGGAAACGAGTGTCCACGCCTCAACTGCGCAGCAGTTGCCACAGCGCGACGGAGTCGCAAAATACGCCCTATACACCGTGCAATTCAACACTATGCAATTGATCTTGCGACTCCGTCGCGCTGTGGCAACTGCTGCGCAGTTGGGACATGGACACTGAGGACTTGTTCTCGATGGCTTTGTGTGGCCTGCTTGCGACTGTTGACAACGGAAAATTCATGGTAGCTCCAGCAGCCGTGGTGATGCATTTTTCCGGCGTCAGGCATCTCCTACAGCACGGACATGCCGGGACAAAAGCAGCGCCTCAGCCGTTGGCCAGTGCAGCTGAAATGTAACGTCGCAGAGCCGGAGATGGCACAGAGGTGCCCAAAGCGGCTGACAGAGGACGGCGGCAGAATGCGAGGGCTAACAGCCGTGGTTAGAGCAGCGCCAATAATTGCGCCGACAATTGGTGGTGAGTGGCGGACATTTAGAGTAGTGGTCGCGTGCAAATGCACACCAGCCGCCAATAGCAGTGCAGGCGTTGGAGGACGCCGTTGGGCAAGTTTCAAGCCGATGGAATGATCTTCATGCAGCGAGGCCCACTATGCGTCGCATGAAGTGTCTGGGACGGACATGAGGCGGGCATTTCCGCGGGCCCGAGTCGGCCAGGCGTTAGTGGGGACAGTGGGACCTGGCTGGAGACAACGACAGTACCGAGCACTCGCAGGCAGTCTGTTGCTCGCAAGCGGATGGCAACGGTAGCTTAACGGAAACATTTCGTTGCGATGATTTGCGGCGCAAATGTCTCGCGTCAACTCAACTACGTCAAAGATTACATACACAGTTAGCAGCGCCAATCGGCCAGATGAGGCGGGAGATCCGCCGATCGGCCGATCGGGAGATCGAAAATAAATGTCAAAACCGCAAAAAAGACCTCCACTGTAACCAGGCTCACTAGCCAGTCAGCCGTCCCAGTCGCAGCCACAGTCAGCCACAATCCCAGTACTTGCTGCGGTGGCTCAACTGTCCCAGTGCAGTACCACCGGAAATTGTCAGCAACTGCCAGCATTACATTTCCACCGCAACTGCCACAACAGCCACCACAAACTGCCACAACAGCCACCACAACTGACCACATCCACAACTGCCACCGCGTCACAGTGCGCAATGGCGGATCATTTCCAGTCGTGGTTTCAGCCACTGGCCCGCCACAGTGCCAAGATACGACTGCAGCTGGGTCGCAGCAACGGTCTGAGCTCATCTCCGGTGCTCAATATGCCCGACCACCACCATCGCTACCAGACCGCATACACGGCCCGCATGGCCATGCCGGAGCCCAGCCAGCGTCCTGGGCGCATAACGGGAATCTGCGGAGCAAGAGCCCAATTGGGGCCGATTCAGGGCGGTTATTAATGGTCTGTATTAGTAGAGGGTGCCAGTCGGTTGCGAGCCAGGTCTAGAGTCCCCCCACAATGGTTGCTCTTTGTTTACCCCCGGTGGTGGTGCTCGGACAGTCCATGGTCCGTCAAACGAACCGTCCGAGCTAGGCAATGCACGACGCCGTTTGCAGTACTGGTCTGCAGCCTGTGCGGCGCGGTGATGAGCAGTGGAGCCCGACGACGCACCTCGAAGCGACTGGCAACCACCGCAAGAACAGCACCACACGACGAGTGCGTGCTGTCATGTAGTGGCGGCGGGGCCTGACACGAGCGGGGCAACCAACAATGGGATATCGCCCGATGGCATCTCGACAGCATCTCGACAGTATGTCCGGTCGTGGCGTCGTGGCGTCGAGCGCCACAGTGGGCGGCGCGGCGGCACCTATCGATCGATCAGGATCGATAAAGCTAGCGACCGAGGCGTGCGGATAGCAGGGCTGCCCGTATAGCACACAGAGCACCAACCAACCCAGCCGGGACCCGTCATGACAAGTCTGGACAAAAAGCAGATTGCAAGAGCAATTTTGAGGGCGGAATTGGGAGTGGAATTGCATCCGCAATTCAATTGATGGACATGGCAAACGTCGGGGTTGGACTGCCACCTGATAACGCTAGTTAGTATAACAACAGTAGTTGTATTGTATATCGTATATCAATTGACAGTTTGAGCAGCAAACATGGCCAGCGGGGACCCCGCGACGAATAATAATAATCTCCACTGCCCACATACCAGCAAAGAAACTCAAAACAGCCAGAAACTCCTGATCAGCACCAGCAAGCGCCACGACACTCGCTAACGGCATCTGCTCGTCTGCGTCGTGCGTTGTCATGCAGCTCTGGTTGTCCTGCTCACACGGCTCATAGTGTCTACAGTGGTGCGTATTCTGGTGCTGGTGCTGGTGCTGGTGCTCAGTCGGACTTATTTGTGGTGCGTGCTGTGGTACGTATTGTGGTGCTCACTCCTAGTTATGCCGTGCGCATCCGTTTCATTGCAGTCGTTCACTTCTAGTGGAGTGCTGTGCTCGTTCATTTGTCTACTGCCCCCTTGCTGTGTGGTGTTCCTGCTCATGCACAGTCCCAAGCCACTGCCGACGTCGTGCAGCGACGCACCGATAGTCACTGGCGCTCCCGCATCCGGGCGAGCCCTTGCCCACGCCGTGCTTGCGGTCCTGACTATCAACCGCACTGGCGCGCCCGGTTCGGTGCAGCCCGCTGCGAGCGGCACCCTGGCCCTGCCCCTAACCGCGGCCGCTCCGTGCCCTGATATATATATACCGATCAGGGCCCGCACCCTGCTGCTAGCTGTCAGCACCTTGGAATCAGTTTTGTAGGATCCGTACCGCCTCCCGTGCTCGCAGTTGCGTGGAATTGACGACGACCTCCACCCCGACCGACCACTCAGGGCCCTGCAGTTTCCGCAGTCCCGCTCTCTCCGCCTCTACGCCTCGCTACACTGTCGTACGGAGCCCTTGCCTGCTGTTTGTGGCCCACTCGCCAGCATCCGACCGCCTGGCCACTCCACCACACCGTTGTTGTCCTAACTAGAGGCCTCGACCGACTAACGACGACCATCCGCACCCCCGGATCCGTCGTTTGGAGTGCTTTTCTCGGCTGTACCCGCCACATCACCACCACTGCCCTTTGTCACCACCACCTGTTCACACAATGAGCTCAGCGGTGCCTATAGATATTTCGTACCAGCGAAACAACCAGTTTTCCAACCAGCCACAGCAGCGGTTCCGCCGCGAGAGCATGGCCCACTCACAGGGAATGGGCGGCATCTCCTGGGGCGGCATGTCTGTGGGCTCATGGCTGCGAGACGAGTAAGTATTGTTTGAGACGCCCAAAACCGTTTGACGAGCCTATTACAGGGTTTCAGTTGCAGTTTCAGTACCAGTGCAGTGATTTCCAGCAGCAATAGTTGGCTAACAGATTGGCAGATAGTAGTAGCTTGAATATCATCTGCTGCTGCTGCTGATATTTTTGTGCTTCTGCTTCTGCTTCTGCTGTTGTGCAAATGCTGATTCTGGTGCTGCTGATGCTGATGCTGCTGACGAACAGCCGTTTGGTAGCCGCCAGCCTCGCCTGGCATCCGTCGCTGCGTCGGGGCCGCATGAGGCGCGCCGTGGGCGGCTGTTTAATTTGGCTAGGGCGTTTCTTTTTTTTGCCAAATTATGCTGACTGTAGGGTAATCTTCAACATGCCAGCCTTGCCGGTGAGCATGTCGCCGGTCAACTCGACCAGCTACCTGCCCAATTTGGAGGCAGACTTCTGTAAGGACTATTCGTGCTGTGGCCAGACGCTTCCGAACCTGCACGACCTGCTCCGCCACTATGAGGAGGCCCACATCACGCCGTCGCCGCCGATGGATCCGCCAGTGATGCGTCGAATGCAGTCGCTGGAAGCCGTGTCGACCAACGAGGTGTTTCTATCGCCGGTAGCGTCCAATCCGGTGGCGCCTCCGCCGATGATGATGGACGAGGACGACGACATGTGCATCGACGACCCGGCTCGCCACCTCTACGTGATGGAGCGCGGTGAGCACAAGCCATTCAAGTGCCCTGTGATCGGGTGCGAGAAGACGTACAAGAACCAGAATGGACTCAAATACCACCGCATGCATGGCCACCAGAACCAGACGCTCCACCTCAACGAGGACGGCACCTACAGCATAATAGACCCGCTGTCCAACACGCCGTACCCAGAAGGCATGGGCATGGAGAAGGACAAGCCGTACCGGTGCGAGGTGTGTGGCAAGCGCTACAAGAACCTCAACGGACTCAAGTACCACCGGGGCCACTCGACGCATTAGCGTGGGTGCTGCGGTGGGAATTAGTAGCTGTGGATCGGCTGTTTGGCTTTGGATTGACTATTGATTATGGATGGCTGATTGCTAATTTATTGTGGATTGGCTGATTGCTGATTTATTGTGGATTGGCTGATTGCTGATTTAATTTGGATTGGCTGATTGTTGCTTTACTATGGATTGGTTGATTGATTGATTTCTATATATTGGTTGATTGACTAATTACTGTGGATTGGTTTTGACTACTGGCTGTCTGAATTGGCGTCTGAATTGGCTGGCTGACTGTCTGAATTGCCTGAATTGCCTGAATTGGCTGTTGGCTACTGACTGTCTGAATTGCCCGAATTGGCTGGTTCAATTGCTGGTCGATGCTGTGGATTGGCGCTGCTTGCCTAATCGCTTCAATTGGCTTGCCGAATTGCCGTGGCTGCTCGCCTCTGGCTGCCTGCCTCTGGCTGCTCGCTGGAGCTGGTGCTTCAGAGTGTAAAAAAAGTCGAAAGACTGGACCTGGAGTCCGCTTATTTTATTATTATTATTACTGGTTGGATTGTTTCGCCGGGATTGTTTGCTGGGATTGTTAGCCTGCTTGTTTGACTGGGTTGTTTAGCCTGCTTGTTTGACTGGATTGTTTAGCCGTGAGTGTTCACTGGGCTGCTTCAAACCGCTGTGCTGCGCAGCACACTGGGTTGGCCACTCACCGCATGCCGTGTGTCACAGCTCTGTGGCCCGTGAGTGCGCTGTGCGTCCATTACTTATCGGATATGATTGGTTTGCTCGGATTTGATGTCGCATACGGGATTATAGACTGCCGCTACTAATCTGCATGAGTGGCTGAAAATTAATAGGTAGATGTACCAATGGATATGTTGAGATTGACTAGCTCCGTAGCGTAGACTAAAATTGCGTGTAGTAACGACACAACAGACTCTCTTGCGACTCCGTCGCGCTGTGGCAACTGCTGCGCAGTTGATGCCAGGACTCTGCTCAAACCAGTTGCAATATGCTGACTGCGTAGAATTCAACTGCTGCGCAGCTGAAACGAGAGTGTAATACCGTTCTCGGAGATGTCAGACGCCGGCTGAAGCAGTGCTTTGTGACATGCAGACGGTCTAACGGCATCTGTCAAATGCGAGTGTTCTTGTACTAGCTGCGTTTGAATGCAGTGGCCTACTCGTGTGTGGCACGCTAGGTGAATATATTAATTAGTTCTCGAATGCGGGTCAAATTACCTGGGATGCCAACAGAACGGTTGCGGGGCGCTTGATAAACTACCTTTCTTGAGCGTACTGGTTCATAGTGTCTTTGTGACTTTCGGTACCGCCATTTGACACCTGTATTATATACTTGTGTGTGACACCATTCATCTCCGTGTGTTGTACCGTTTTCTCCTTGTGTCTGGCACTAGTCTATGTACTTGTGTTTGACACATGTAACCCCGTTAGTGCTACCGGCAGCTAGGACGGGCTAGACCGACGGTCTGCATCTAGTTAGCACTAACATTCAACTCGCTGCGTCTAGATTTGCCCGTGTCAGTAGTATATCGAGTTGCATCGGACCCCCACTATGGCAGTTTGTGCGACTAGTTGTAGACATGCCGGAGTAACTCGATACAGAATACAAATGCGGATAGTATATAGTTTTAAAGCTACAGCTCCACCATGCAGCTACGTCTGCACCGTCGATCTTCAGAGCCGTGCCCGACTTGACTCAGAGGGCCGGCCAAACGCCATTACCCAGCTAATCCACAAAGAACTAAATTACGCCCCATAGCTTTATTTGTCATCAAATACCGATGTACATTTTTGCCGTTGGCTGTTGTCGCAGTGTATGTGCATTCCACATGCTGCTGGTGGACCGCTATGAAGTACGACTCTAATATGCATTCACTGGCATAGACTGCCAACCTGCAGTACTGCATCCAATATACCAATTGATTGTATATATCTGGTATACTACATCAACTGCAGTCGACTTGAATCTTACCGTATTGCTTGCTTTTATTATGGTATAATTGATACTCAACCGTTCGAGTGGTTTCGCCAATGACATCCAACTGCCATCGTCATACGTGCTGCTATACTTGATACTATGTAGCTCGCTGCACAAATCATGCAGTCGACTGTACCAGCCCATTCCAATTGACTTACAGCATCGCAAATATTTGATCCAGCCGGCTGCATTGAGCACAAGCCATTAGCGAACCCCATCGCCAGTGTCCATGCCTCAACTGCGCAGCAGTTGCTCCAGCGCGACGGAGTCGCAAGACAATTCCTCTATAGTTCCTCTAGTTCCTCTACTGTATTATCTTGCGACTCCGTCGCGCTGGAGCAACTGCTGCGCAGTTGAATACGGTTTAAATCTTACTCGGCATTGCACTTGGTTTATAAACTTGTTACTTGGTTCAGTCTGTCTATAGAAATGGACAATTCGGATCATGGATTTAGTATGCAAATATCATGGAAATAGCAGGGCCAGCATCACACAATCGCACAGTGTGCCCGCATCAACTGCGCAGCAGTTGCCACAGCGCGACGGAGTCGCAAGATCAGCACTATACATCCTCCTCCAACTCATCACTATACTACGAACCTGGCATTTGTCAATTGACTCGATCGGTTAAGCAACTACGGTATGCTGGGCGCAGACTAGCCAGCCAGGGTCTCAGCTGCGGTGCTGACGCTCAGTTAAATTATTTTTCGCTGCAGCCGATGCACGCCTTAGTACCCCGTCGGCATGCGGCTGCTAATGAGCTGATGGCCGCCACCGACTCCACGGCAGGCTCCACAAACAGCCACCACAAACAGCACCACAAACACCGCCCCAAACAGCCGCCCCACACAGGTGTCGCGAGGAGGTTAATTCCTCGGCCCCGCCAATCTGCGCCAATCTGGCGGTCGATTGGCGCCTGCACGCAGATCCGATCGTGACGTTTGGGACCGCCCTATACGCGACGGTGCGGCGCGGACCCCGTTAACTGAACTGGTCGCGTCGGCGCCAGGCATATTTGGCACTATCGAGGTCAGGCACTCTGCACGCCTGGCCCTCTGGTTTTTTCTGCAGACGACTTCTTGACTTCGCATTTTGCTGTTTTAACAACCATTTTTTTTTCGCAATTTCGGTTGCAATTGGCGTGTGGCATTTCGAATTTGCCGGTGGCTGAGTGTCCAATTGCCAGAGTGTTGTGTTGCGAAGCGTTTGCAACGCCAAAGTTCCCTGGCTCCAGTTGACGTCGTGTCCTAGACTGCAGTGCAATGGCCATCTTTTCGTCCAAAAACAAGAAAAACAAGAAGGACTCGCGCAGCTCGGTGGTCCCTAAGGCTGGCGACGCCTCCAATGACAGTGCTGACCACCGCAACCGCAATGTCAGCGCCGGGTCGGCCGTCAGCAACAGCTCTGGCGTCAGCTACGAGCAGCTCCACAGCCCAGTAGGCCCGCCTTCCAGCGCGTCCAGCCTCGGCAACGGGCCCTATCCGACGCCGTCGACCATGGCAGGCTCGCGCCTGGCCAGCGGTGGCTCCCAGCAGCCTGGTTCGCAGGGGTCCAGAAGCAGCAGTTCCATGTCTGGCAGCAATGTGCTGCCGCCAGGGCAGCCAGCAGCCATCGCGCTCGGATCCCGCGTCCCCAGCTCTCCGCTCGGCATGCGACCCTCTGCGACCAGTCCGCCTGGCGCCAGGTCGGCCTCGGTAGGCGGCAGTCCCAATTTCCACAGCCAGAACCCCGCAAATGGATCCAATGGGTCCAATGGATCCAATCCGTCAGGTATGCGATCTCCACAGTCGATGCAGCACCAGCAGCAGCAGTCGCAGTACCCGTGGTCACGGCACCAGCTCAACAACGCGTCTCCGTTCCCGCGGTACGGCCATGCTGCCAATGCTGTTGCTGCTCGAGACGGCGAGATCTTCGTCATGGGAGGGCTTAAGGGCTCTAACGTGTTTGGCGATTTGTGGGTCATTGAGACTGACGGACTCACTGGGTACCGGCTCGACGTCGAGGGGTGTCCGAGCCCCAGAGTAGGGCATGCGAGTCTGACGCTAGGCAATGCGTTTATTCTGTTTGGCGGAGACACCAAGATCGACGAGAGTGACGTACTCGACGACAACCTGTACCTGCTCAACACCGGCACTCTCAAGTGGACAGTGGCCAATGCGGTGGGCAACCGCCCGTCAGGCCGTTATGGTCATTCGCTGTCGACTATCGGGTCGACTGTGTACGTTTTCGGGGGCCAACTCGACGATATTTTCTTCCAGGACCTCATGTCGTACGACCTCACGAGCCTGCGGTCGCCAGACGCCCAGTGGACGACTATCAGGCCCAAAGACGGCATCGCGCCTCCTGCACGCACCAACCACACTATGGTGACGTACCAGGACAAGCTGTACCTGTTTGGCGGCACCGACGGCAAGTACTGGTACTCCGACACCTGGTGCTACGACCTCCAGGACCGGTCGTGGACTGCGCTCGACTGCTCGGGGTTCGTGCCTGCTCCCTGTGAGGGCCACGCAGCCACTGTGGTTGGCGACATCATGTACGTTTTCGGTGGACGGTCGTCTCAAGGCAAAGATCTCGGCACTTTGTCTGCGCTCAAGCTCAACACCCGCAAATGGTACACTTTCCAGAACCTCGGGCCTGGCCCCAGCTCGCGGTCGGGCCACTCCATGACGGCTTTCAGCAACGCTCCAGGCACGACTGGCTCTGGCAATGGCGCTGGGTTCCAAAAGATCCTCGTCATGGGCGGAGAATCGCCAGATCTGGCTACCGACGAGAACGACGCCTCTTCATCGCGCAACAACTACGTGTTTGTGCTCGACACTACTCGTATCAACTATCCGCCAGATAACGACACCCGCACTGCGAGCGGTTCGACAGCCAGAATGATGAGTCCACCTCTGCAGTCAACATCATCGACTGTGGGCACACCTGTGACGGCCCCGTTACTGTCGCAGTCGTTTGAAATGAGTCCAGCATACTCCAGCGCATCGCATGGATCCCATATGTCTGGTCCCTCGTCCCCTATCGCATCCAACTCTCCATTGGCGTCCAATGGCCCTGGTCTGCCTGCTCACGGTGGTCCTCCGGGAGGACCTGCTACCATGGCGTCCAATCCGACGTATACAGGAGGCAACATCAATACTGCTCTTAGTCGCGAAGTCAATGAATTGGACTTGCCGTCAGCTTCGAGCTATTCAGGCAGCCCTACTTCGCCAGGCTTTCCACCAGAAGCAGCTTCTCTAGATGGCATTTCTCAAAGCATCAGATCTCCAAAGGCACAGTCGCCAAAAACCCAGCCCCCGACTAGTCCTCTGGC
Source organism: Sugiyamaella qingdaonensis (assembly GCA_030569235.1). Taxonomy (NCBI): domain Eukaryota; kingdom Fungi; phylum Ascomycota; class Dipodascomycetes; order Dipodascales; family Trichomonascaceae; genus Sugiyamaella; species Sugiyamaella qingdaonensis. Next base: position 480,144 of record JAJMKI010000009.1, read on the forward strand.
TGGGTTGGTTGTGAAAAACTCCCCTAACGGTGCTTCTTCTGACTTTGGTGCTGCTGGTGCTGCTGGAGCTGCTGGTGTTGCTGGTGTTGCTGGTGCTGTTGGAGCTATTAGTGCTGCTGATCGAGTGCGATCTCCTATTCAGGTATACCCAGACGCCGCCAACGACCAAACCAACAGGCCATCGCTGGACGAACAGGTGGCGTCGACTTCTCAGTCATATTCTGACGACGATGCGAAATCCAATACCACCTTCGAGTCTGTTGAAGATGGCGGATTCAGCGCTCAAAAGCAGATCCGCATCGACACTACTGATGGCGCCAAAGACAGTGGTTCTCCGCTGCAGCGATCCATCCCTGGTGCATGGCGCCAGGTCGAATCTCCTGCCTCTACTGTATCGAGCAAAGATTTGTCCATGGATAGCAGCAGCAGTCCAGTGAAGGCTGGGTCAGCGCGGAAGCCGTCCTTGGACGGGTCTGTAACGCCGAAGGGCCGTGGTGTTGCCGAGCACAATTCGGTCGATTCTATTTCCAACCACGTTGTCGACCAGTCGACTCCTCCAGAGTCTGGAGCACCTGCGTTTGCGGGTGGCTCCTCGCAATCTGAACAGACAATTACTGGGTCGGACGAGCCTGAGATCACCACCACTCAGCAGGCTATTGAACGGCTAAAGGCGTCGAATTCATGGTACGAGTCTGAACTTGCTGCTGCTAAAGACGCCGGCTACGTCCCGAGCTCTCGTCCCCCTGTGGATGTTCTTAAATTGCGGAGAGTTTCTCAGATGCTGACCCAGGACAGTAAAGCGTCCTTGTCTGAGCGGGAGATTCTCATCGCTGCTCTAAGCGAGCTTAAGGAAGAGCTGAACACCGTCCAGCAGCATGTCCAGCACCAAGCGTCAACGGCCTCTGAACGCATATCCGAGGTCGAAAGAGAAAGAGATGCTGCTTTACAGCAGCTAACCAGCCTCCAAAAAAATGGTGCCGATGCTAACGGCAAAAACGACGACCATATAGCCGCGTTGGAGAAGCAGTTATCGGATTCTGATACCAGCAGATCCTTGTTACTGGGCAATGTTAACGACCTATCGGCTCTCGACGATCTGAAAGCTTCCAATTTGCAGTTGGAAACACGGCTGAAATCCCACGCTGACAGAGCACAAGTTCTTGAGAACGAGAATTCGGCGCTCAACGCCAAAATTCATCAGCTTGAATCTCATCACAGCGAACTGTCTTCTAGCACAGCGGAAAAGGTAGCAGCACTGGCTGCTGCGGGAGGTGCATTAGCTGCTGCTCAGGGCCGAGTTTCCGATCTATCTTCTCAGTTAGAAGTGCACAAGATGGCAAGAGAAGGGCTAGAAAGCCAGGTCCGCAGCTTACAGAGTGAGCTTGCTGACCATAAGCAGCTTCTAGAGAGCACTCAGCGGGATTTGGCAGACCATCAGCAGCTTTTGAAGAATGCCAATGACCAGGCCGATCATTCGTCTCGTGCTCTCAATGACCATATCCAGAAGGTTGTTACGTTATGGTCGGGATCCAATGCATTCAACACTCCGGCATCTTCTATTGACGATTCGATACATGCGGAACTGCAGAACAGGCTGGAAATCATTACACAGCAGCATCAAGACCAAAAGGCTGCCTCTGACAGGGCTACAAGTGAGCTGACAGAGGCGCTCCATAGAATCAGTGGGCTGAAAAGAGAGCTTGCGTCATCCGAGAAATCTAGACAGGGACTCGAGGAAAATCTGGCGTCTGCTCAATCCGACTTGGCTGAGCACAAAGAGCTCCTGGAAGGTCATAAAAAGACCTTGGACTCGTTGCAGGCCAAGCATGGAGAGCTTGAAGTCCAAAGTTCCCAGGCTCGCGAGCTGCATAGCCAGATGGAAAGGACAATCGAGCAGCACCGCGCCGAGACTGATTTGAAATTACAAGAGCACGCAACTCGTTATCAAGAACTGGAAGCTGAGTACAACAAGTCTGTACAATACTTCCGCAATACTGATAAAGCTTTATCGAAAACGCGCGACGAACTGAACAAGCACAAGGATCTCAATTCAAAGTTGCAGGAAGAGATCAACGAGCTCAAGCTACGAGCTCAGCACGACGAAGGTGATGATGAGCTCGACAAAAGCACCACTAGCGTTGGATCTGCCTACAACAATAAGCAATTTGATCTACAGCTTCGAGATTTAAAGGCGCAGATTATTATCTTGCAGGAGGAGCGAGACGAGCTCCGTAGTAATGCTATGGAGCTGAAAAAGAAAGCAATCAACCACTCTCAGGACATCGAAGAAGCAACTGCTGAGATTAAGAGACTGAATGAGCTCAACTCGCAGCTACTGTCGCGGGCCAAAGATTCCGAAAACAAAGTTTCGGTTCTTTTGAACGGCCAGTCGAGTGACGATAATATAGTGGATCCCGAGTCTGGTGAAACTCTAGACGCATATTCTGACAATCTGGAAAAGATCCGAAGCGAACGAGCGCGGTTGAGCGGTATCATTCGAAGCAGCCCTACGCTACATTAAAGTACCATGTTGAAGGCTTTCATTATAGTGGCCTGCTCATCTTTGGCTGATGAATAGTTATGGGGTGGGATCGGGTGTCTTGGATGCTGTTGTTTTTATGTAGAATTGACAAATATGAAGGATATGTTATCCTGACCTGACCCGAAAATCTATCTTCATTCTCGAACACTTACTTTTTTTTTTTGGTTTTGGTTCTTTTGTTCCAGATGGAAGACGGGTGCTCCCATTTTTGGAATACTTCAGATTATTCAGACCTACCAAAGCCAATGCAAGAGATGCAAAGCGACGGTCAAGTAGATGCAAATTACTTCACACCGATTCTACCCATATACGAAAAGTATCATTCACTGCCTTTGCCAGCAGATTCGGGTGTAAGCAACACTTGCAGTTGCAGACGCTGTCAAAATTTCGACCGCGTTTCAATAGTCTCGTGCGGGAAACCCAATATTGATGAACAAGAACGATGGTCCTTAAGAGACTATTTCGCAAAAGGTGGAAACAAATGTGAGATAGACAGAGAGAAAACAAAACAAACATGTCAGCTTCTAACGATTAGTTATCTCAAAAATTCGATCAGCCTTTGAGCCAATGTCACCAACATATGTGGATAAAATGGGGCGATACTACCAGCGAAAACTGTTCAGAAGTCCTGAAAATAAGAAGCGTTCCCAAAGCACTACCAATTTATCTGGAGATGATCCTTCAACAAAGCATGCGTTCTTCTACAATCAAAAAAATTGTTCAACCTTGGTCGATAACACCAGCAGCCCCAAGCCAAGAATGTACCACCTGGAGGAGGGATACAAGTCAATGCCTTCAAGGGCCGACTGGAATTCGCTTCTAGAATCCAGCTCTGGGTCTACCGGAACAATCGCAGGAGTTAAGTTCGAACGAAAAGATGAAAACGGAACATCGTTGACAACTTTGCAGGATCAGCTTTCGAGTGGCTGTATCGAAAATCGATCGCTGGGATTCTCGGCAAATTTGAAGAACCAAGTTGGTTCTGTTTACTGCGCACACCACTGCCACCATGAAGCCCAGCAACTGTCAAACACGAACCACTCCGCTGGCAACTTTAAGAAGGCAGTCCTGGCGTCTCTTCAAATGTGACTTTCCTTATTGATTCTTGACTATTTGCTTTTTGTTTTTTCAAATGAATTTCAATTTTTGGTAATTTTTGCTCTATTATCATGTTGGATCAATTCTGATTCATCACGCATTACTAAAATGCAAAACTCTGGTTTCTATCAGGCTCTTCCAATTGTATCAAATGCTGCCCATTCATCGTCATGTTCTACTGTAGCTGTGCTAGCACCACCATCCGAATCGGCTTTTGGAGCTACGCAGCTGGTCGCCATGTCCACGACTTTGGTGACAATATCTCTACCGCTCGGTACATAATGCCCTCCTGGGTGTCTCAGAAGCGTCCTTTTGTCAGCGTCACAAGAATCAAACAAAAGCATTGACCTTTCCTCTTCAACAACGGTATCTAATGTACCTATGATATGTAACGAAGGTACAGTTATTGGCGAGCCATAGAAATGCTGATGTTCGGGTCGAAGGATCTTGAAACCACTGAAAAACAGTGCAAAAGATAGCTCCGGTTGATTTGGGTGTAATTTATGAATATGCTGACAGAGTACTCCGGCAAGTCCAGCACCCTGAGAAAATCCCAAGATCCCTGTGTACGGCCCATCTCGTGCTATCGAATCCTTGATTTCCTCAAACGCCTGATTAAGCGAGTACCAATCGTTTGAACTGGCATTGTTGGGCCACCACGATCGCATGGATTCCCCAGCATCTCCTGCCACAGTGCTGGGCTCAAATGGAAGATCGGCTAGCTGTAGCTTGACAGGAGCTGTCAAATATGTCAACTGAAACCCTGCCTTTTCAAGAGCTTTCCGAAGTGCTCCTGTCTTTTTGGCAAATAAATCTCCGTTCTGCATTAGATCATACTCAATATCAAATAAGTGAAACAAACCTGAGTGAACCCATGAAGACATAAGATCCTCTTAGTCAAGAGCATTTTCGTAGTTGAGTCGACGTACGGGAACCGGTCAGATCACCAAAAGCGGCCCTTACCCTCAACGGTCTTCTTGCAGCTCTCGACATGAAATTTATTTTCCAAGAGAACATTTTGAATGTTGAACAGGGCAAATATACGTCTTTTTCAGGCATCTAGAGTCCTCCATGGCTATCATAAGCATAGTAGGGGTTTTGCACAAAACGTTTTAGACGTAGGCAAAAAGATCAGGCGTCTCGATGGTGTTCGTGCTCCACCCTATGCCGAAGTCGTAGCTGCTGACGATGCTACAGTAACCATCACTTCTCTGGACGAGCTCGCTCATCCCAAGGTATCAGACCGTCAAGTTGAGCGTGGACTCTCATCACGGAAAGCCCGACTTTCGGAAGAAACTTTACGGGGAAAATCTTCGGGAGATCAACTCCTAGTTCTGCCGGATGTGCTCGCGTCACAGATTAGCGAGTTCACCAAGGATTACGATCCAAAGAAACTGAAGTTCAACGCTTCCAAGTACTATCTGGCACTGGCAAATGGCAGTGCTCATAGACCTTCTGGCGAATCAGCCGATGTCGAAACACACCTAACGGGTGTATTGCTGCAAAACTACGCCAGTTTGTATAGCATTCTTCAAGAGACTCGCCGACGGATGGGTGATAGTTGGCGACCTAATCGGATATTAGATGTTGGATTCGGACCCGCTACAGGAATGATTGCTCTGAATGAAGTGTTTTCAGATACCGAAGACTGGCAACCTCAGAGGAAACTTGCAGTCATTATAGGGCATCGCAAAATGAAACTCCGTGCTTATCAGCTACTGCAGCATCAGGTTCAGGAATCGCAAGTCTCGCCATTAGAAGGCCAAGAGGAGGTAGGCTTAGATGCAGAGCAAGAAGCGCAGGAGCATGAAGAAGAACAAGAAGAAGAGCGAGAATTCCAACAGTCCAAAATCCAAACTGTAACTAAAGTGCGCCAACAGCTCCCAGCTTTTGGATCATCTGCCAAATATGATCTGATTATTGCCACTCATCAACTTTATAGGAGTGGCTATCATTATCCTGCGTCGGTTGATGATCATACTTCGCATTTGCTGTCTCTACTATCACCAGATGGAGTTCTCGTGCTTGTGGAACGCGGTGATCCCACTGGGTTTGAGTCTATTGCAAGGTCACGACAAATCATGCTGCGACCGGAAGACAATGCCGACCAGGTCGAAAAGACTCCACGCTTGTTCAAGGGATCTAAAGGTGATGGGGGGAATCCAAATGTAAAGGCAGGTGAGTTTAGCCTGAAGGTGATTGCGCCCTGCCAGCACCATGGCAAATGCCCATTGCAAGTTGAGCTTGCCAAGCGAAATCAAGGGACCAATCCGGCATTTTTCAATTGGTGCAAGTTTGGGCAAAGAATCCAGCGCCCAAAGTTTGCGCGCGAGTTGAAGCGTGGAAGCATCTTAGCACAAAAGTGGCAGGTCGATGATGATGGATCAGTAAGCACTACTAGCGGCAAGGCTCTGGCGGGATCTGGGCGCCCGTTTGGACGAAGCTACGAAACTGCTACACATAGCTATGTGGTTGTTCAAAGATCTGCCGAAACTGACGAACAGCAGCATCTCGCAGCATCATCTTCTGAGGAAAGTGAGTGGCCACGAATCCTGATGCCGCCCATCAAGCGCGATAAACATGTCATAATGGAAGTTTGTGCGCCTTCGTCGCATGTTGAGCATTGGACGGTAACCCAAGGCTATGACAAGGCGGCGTACCATGATGCGCGAAAAGCCACTGGCGGTGACCTATGGGCTCTTGGTGCCAAAGTTATACAGCAAAGAGGAGGAAACGTAGCCAAGCTTCGACGGGTGCGAGAGAAATTGACCTCCAAGGCACTTCCAGCTAGCGATGTGAAAGGCAATGAAGAGACGGTGCCTCCAGGAGACGCTGCTATAGACGTTGCCTGGTTAAAGAGTGAGGAGTTCAAAAAAGAGAAAAAGCAGCGCAAACACGTGGAAGTACGAGGAGCTGATCCCAGTCTGTATGAAGACAGCTCCAATATGTTTGACGACGAGTACTTTAAGAAACTTGGCGAGGGATTCGGCAACAAAAAGCAGCAGCAGCAGAGGGAGAAAAAGCCCGTGTATGTTGAAAAGAAGCGCACCATGAAATGGTGATGATGTGTATATAATATTTATATTGCTCGGGAGAGTGAATTGTTTAGATGATAAAAATAAAAAAGAAAACGGATACCGTGTATATAATGGTGGAAATCATGGTCATAATCACTGCTGTTAGAATAGGTTTCGTCGGATAAAAACTCACCTTCAGAGGACTGAACGGAAGCGGCACTAGAATGTTGGACTCCATATGGTCGACCAATTTCACGGTTTCATGAGTCTGAGTTAGCACACAGTTCGAAACCAGCTGGCTGGTGGTAGTCTTACGATTTCAGCCCATCCTGGAAGCTCCCAGCATTTTTCGCGGCTGAGCTTGCGATGTTCCAAGTCTGCAAACTGCCAGAGGTGGTGAACACGGTTGAGCGCACCCAGCTGAGTGAACCAGGCACCGACGGGCTCCATAACCTGACGTCGGCACTCTATGCCTTTTTTCCAGTGCTGCTCCCACTCCAGCAGCCGTCCTGCTTGGAGATCGTAGGTTCGCAGCTCAAAGATGCCTCCGAGCTCGCGAGGAGCAGCAGTACCTCCCCAGAAGCTGAACTCTTGCATAAGCGTCGATTCTCGTGAGCGGAGGCAGTTGCGCAGGCTGGCAAGGTAGTCGAGGTACTGGGGGCTCTGGTGAATGGCATTCTGGGTTCTGTGGAACCCAGTGTAGCCCTTGTACTCCCATATATGGCTGTATGTGTCGAGGTCACCGACCACAGTGCGCCAGCTGCCCACCAAGTGGACGTCGTTTTGGGGATCAGCTGCGATCTTTGGATACACCTCCGACACCAATTGCACGTATTCCCATGCTTTGGACGGCAGTACTTGGTGGCTGACCAGCTCGTGGACGTATTTGCCTCGCATCAACATGGTTGAGAACGACTGTTCCATCTCCTTGTGTTCCTGCTTGGTCTTGTGTGATCCATACAGAAACGACTTGATCAGGCTAGGCGGCGACGAAATCTCCTCGTCGATATCAGAGTCGTGGCCCCTGAATTTCTTGAGCTCGGCGTCGGTGGCCTCCTTGTCCTTCTGCGAGTACTTTTCGATGTCGACCGACCTGATCTCGGCAAACGATGGTAGCCGCCGGTGCTGGCTGGCGTATCGCACATTGCGCGCTATGCCAATGGCTCGCGTTCGGTTCCACGACATGAAAGTATGAAGGTTAAACGAAAGTGGCGGCAAGCTAGTTTATAAACGACTGCCATGGGGCTGGGAATCGTGGATCGGCACTGATAATGGGCGGGGAAACTGCCAGCGATGGGGACCACCCGTACTTACAAACCCACTGATAACGTGGGCACTACGTGGACAGGATGCCCACATGCCCGATTAGGTTCAGTTTCGGTTAGGCATTTGTGAGGGAGTTGGCCAATTGTGTGAGCAGCTGGTTGACAGCACGATTGGAGTCGGGCCCGATTCGGTCATCCCCCACTGACATTTTGGTGCGGGGAATCGAGTTAGGGTGGGCCGGCTACGCTGGGATTCACTGGGCTACGCTGGGACAATGCGATTTCAGATGGAATTCAAAAAGCTGCAATAGCACTTACCTAATATCGGGAGCGTCGTAATTTTCGTCATTGGAACAGCGTCACATGGTTTACACCCAGTATACGTACATTGCATGAGTGTTTTCCCGACGGTGGGCGGGCTGCGTCGTTATCTCAACACACGGAGTCGAGATATCGAGGTCTGAATAATTCAGACATTCTCGCGAGGACCAATTAGAAATACAATTGAGAATGGCACTGTTAGCTGAACGTTGCGATACTGGGGAGGACAAGAAGCGTTTGTTTGGTCTGCGGTCGTCCCAAGGTGGTCTCTGTAAGGTTAAAATTCCCCACATGACTAGACCCAAAACACAGCGCTGCACCCCAGATATGCACGCCGATCCTATGCACGAGTGACAGCAGCCATTAGCTCGGAGCAGGCAGCTGCAGTACAGATAAAAGCTTACACTAGTTTGCTGTGTCTTGTTGCTTCTGACTTTGAGATCAGGCAGTCGATGCGTAGCAAGGATAAAGCAGCGATCACCCATCAGATCAACGAATGAAGTAAAGATAGTATAACTAAATACCCATCAAGAAAATGTCGAATTGCAAGCACTGGAACCATATTCAGCAATAACAGCGTGTCAAATGTTCCATTACATACGAATTGGAGTTATACCATCAAGAGTTTTAAGATTACCGTCGACAAATTGTAAAGCCCACATAAGACCGGGATTCGTCACCAACCGCGCAAGGCTGGCGCAGTCTTATTCTGTTTTGATCTAGTGCTGTTTTCGTCGAAGATCATTTAATAAAGGTTTAAATTAATCATTCTTAATTGGCTGGTATACAACAGTTACAAAGAAATACAACTAACTTATATGAACATACAAGTTGAGATGCTCAGATTTCGTAGCCCCATGCAGTGCCAACATTATTCCAGTACACCGCTCAGATCCGTTAGCGAGGAGTATTTTTTTTCAGCATATACAACAATGCAACAGTTCTAATGAAATCGAGTATTTTATTTTTTCACGTTTTTAGAAGTCTTCAATTACTATAACATGTTAAAGCATTTTGTGTCAACTGGTGATTCTGCACACTTGCTGTTGCTGTGTTTACCCGGAGCGATATTTTATCAGCTCTTTCGTCGGCTCTGACTTTCACATCAATATGTCGCAGCCAGAGCCAGAACAAGTCCACATAGAAGTCCAGGCGGAAGGGCAGGCCGCTGTGGCGCCAGAAAACACCGATGTGGATGCCATGAAGGCTCGACTGAAGGAGCTCGAGCAGGAAGCTGAGCGGTTGCAGGCAATGCAGAGTGAGCTGCAAAAAGAGTCGACTGATCTCAAGGAAGACAAGGAGGAGGTAGATGCTCGCAGCGTTTTCGTTGGAAACGTGGATTTTGGATCGACCCCAGAGGAGTTGCAGCAGCATTTCCAGTCCTGTGGCACCATCAACCGGGTGACAATTTTGATGGACAAGTACACTGGCAATCCCAAGGGATACGCGTATGTTGAGTTCTCGGAACCTGCGCTCGTAGCCCAGGCACTTGTGCTCAACGAGTCGATGTTTCGAGGTCGACCGCTGAAGGTGACGCCCAAGCGAACTAATATGCCCTTTATGTCGGGACGTGGCCGCGGACGAGGACGAGGACGTCCTTATAGAGCTCACCGTGGTGGGTATCGAGGACGAGGACGAGGCGGATTCTTTCCCTATTGACGACAACAGCTATGAGTAAATCTTGAGTAACTTGACAAGAACGCAGAAAGAAGAAAAAAATACAAAAAGTAATGCAAAAAATGAACAAAATGTGACAGGATCACAAGGCGAAAAACTAAGTCATGACACAACCAACCAAAAAGACATACATTAGAACATGAGTTGTAATGTGTATAATATGTACAACAAAGTAGAATGCGCGAATGACAAACATCCACAACTGTAGTGATCACTTCATGCGAATACCAGCAGTGATGCCAAGTCGAGTTTCCATCATAAATTAATGACCAAATGAGATGCCAACAAATAAAATGAGAACCAAACTCAAACAAGATCAAGCTGCAGCACCCTGATAGTAGCTGGAAATAGTTACGCACAACTGCGCAGCAGTTGCTACAGCGCGACGGAGTCCCAAGATGAGTCTGCTATAATCAGTTAAACAGACTCATATTAGCCAAACGAAGAGATGATCTATCAGAGATGACCCCTAATTGTAGAACTTGGGGAGTGGAGTTGCCAATTCAATTTCATGGACATCAGTGATAATTCCGCCATTTCGTCTTCTGATAAATAACGACGCTTTTCTCTCCACCTACGTTGGCTTAATGGATCCGGTGGTAAGCCAGCCACGCTCGCCAAGAGGCTCGCGACGCCAGCCCAGCGTGAGCTTCCCAGTGCCTACATTTGCCTCTGTTTCGACGTCTGTATCTCGCGACATGAGAAACGCAGCCTGCCATACATCCTTTGGCACAAGAGGGCCGTCAGGAACTGCACCAAAGGGCTCTGACAGCCATCCGTCAGCGGGCAGCAGCTCGATGGTCTCCATGACCATGCTGGCACTCGTGAGGTTCTCGATCTGAGCTTCCAGCGCATATCGGAGCGCATCATCTCCCACAGTGGACAATTTGGTCTTGACATTGAGTGCCGGTGAAGCACTGAACCTGTAGTGTTTCCTGAACGTGACGTGAGGTTCGGTCCTGTCGACAGACTTGCGGTAGCTCACCACTGCCGTCAGCACATGCAGTCCCGACTCGCGAGCTTCATAGTGGACGACATGCTGGGCACTGGCAGCACGGTCCAATGCATGGTTAGCCGAGTCCTGGTCGGGATGGATCAGGTTGACGAGCTCTTGGGACGGCAGTTGGATCGACACCGAGAACTTGACGTCGTACGACTCGTCGTCCTCCGCCTCTGAGTTGACGGAAAACAGGCACGAGAACGTCTCGCCAACATATACGCTGCCAAAGCTCGAGGGCAGACTCGCAATGGGCAGCGGGTCGCTGTCAATAGCCACGACCTCCTTCAGCACTGGCCTTGACAGCCTTAGCACTTTGATACCGACGGGATGTTTAGACATGTAAAGTACGGCTGACCGATTCGATACTGATATGCCTGAGCGTCAACGGTGGATCTGATCTAAAGACGACTACTTTACGAATGTTTTTGAAATCTCAGCTGGACTTGATCATTACGGCCGGCATTGAGTCGAATTGTGTTCTATGTTTATTGTTCGGATTAAAATAACTTACTGTGTGGCTAGCTGTTCCCTCTGCTGACTACACTCTGCTTACGTTAAGCCACACTCAGGCAGATCAGGGGTAGATGAGACCTGTGTGTGGAATATTGTGATGAATAAACCCAATTTGATAGCAGACTCATTTTTCGCAACTCCGTCGCGCTTTGGCAACTGCTTCGCAGTGGACACTAGCCGACGTGGTTCAGCCATTGTATTCAATCGACCATGGGGTTTAATATACTACGTCGTATAGTGTCCACCCTTCAACTGCGCAGCAGTTGCCACAGCGCGACGGAGTCGCCAACCCATCTTGTGCAATGTATGGTGATTGATACGGCTGCGGAAGCTAATCAGCTTTAATGGATGCTTACTACGAAGATCAACTAACTTGATGGAAATTCTAATATCCGCAATCTGCTTTCCAATTGTATATTGCAATGGCTATTTTTCGGCAGCACATGGGCGAGTCTGAGACAATGCAGTGCGTCAACACACTAATCTCTGGATTGTTGCTCTGCAGAGATCATCCCGACATCCAGATCCAGTTAGCTATTCAATTGTTTCTGCAGAGAACACAATTGGAAACCAGGGGATCCTCGTGGCCGAATATCACTGCTGTTTTGGAATTGACTAACATCATTATACTTGGCATATATTGCCTGTCGCGTATGTCATTTTTAACTTTCAGTGCCTGTTCAGAGGTTAATTTCTACTGCGCTCGTTTTATTTTGTTGATCCAGTTGCACCTCCGAAGATGAAACATCTACTTGTGATATCAACGGCTGCCTTCTTCAGACATTAGGCAGCTTGGTTGGAGGTGGGATTCAAGCCGGGTGAAATGCTGCTTGAAGTCACTGCTAGGCAGCCGGCATTTATACGGCGTTTCCGGCAAAAAGTCGCCTTGAGTAGTATTTGTGGCAATGGAGTTTATGCAATGTCTCAACAGCTGGTTACCAGCATAAAAATACGTTTCCAGTAGATCCAATTTCAGCGGTTCGTCAATTAAGGCCCAGTATAATATAATACCGCCCACTGTATTCACCAATTGCTCCCATTCCACCACACACTATATTTACCAGCCACTAATTGTGTGCTCCAGCAGTATTCCAGACTACGCATAGGTGGTGTTTATCACCGCATCTCGGTGGTTATCTCCCGTAAATCCCATGGCTGCCCAGATAAGATCAATGCGATCAAGACGATCGGCGCCAATAAATTTCAAAAAAAAGTAACCGCCCGCCGGTTTCCGACCCCCGCCCCGCTAAACCCACACTTGCAGCGGTGGTGCAGATATGACGTCGAGCAGCCAACACGTCCCCTCACCGGCACGACGCTGGGCACAGTGCGCTGCCAGCACATGCAGGCGCCTGCCAGCTTGTCCAGTTGCCTACTGCGACGTCCGCTACAGCCTGTTTCTCGCGAACGGAGCGATCTGACTGGTAAAAATGGCGGCTACACTGGGTGGGCCAGCCGTCTCCACCACATGGGCTGCTCAGCCGCGCCGTCCCGTATACGGCGGCGTTGCTTTTAGGATGGCCACTGCACGGGCTCGATCGGACTGCATGCGCCGATTGATAAGGCAACCCCGTGCCCTACCCTTGCCGGGGCGTGCTGCCACCAGTGGCACTCGCAGCTGGAGAGAGGCGGTGAAACAGCACCAGACAGCACCACCACCACCACCAACCACCGCACCACCGCCAGAGCAGCCACGACCGAAAAAATATTATTGCCAGTGCAATTGGTGTGTGCTGGCCAGCGGGTGACGGTGCAGGGACTTTCGACGCCGCCAGCCAGTCCCAGGCAGCTGGAAACGCACGCCAACGCGCCATGACCCGCAAAGGTGCCAAAGGGTGCCAATATGGGGTGGTCGCAGTGGTGCAGGGTAGGGGTCGAGCTCGATCCAAAACAACTCGGACTGCCGTTTGATTGTTGAACTTAACGCTAAGACCGGGTGGTTTTCTCAGATCCAATTGTGTTTTTGTAGCACTGAGAGCGCCCTCCACTGTGTGTGTTGCCATTGCGGTGCCGCTCGCCGGATCAATTGTCTTGTCGACTGTGGCTGTGTACAGGCTGCGTCTCGACGGGAACTGCGCTGATTCCTGACTGATCCGATCCGACCCTATCGCCAACAGCAGCACTTTCGCTGTTGACCTCGCTGCTGACTCGCTGCTGCCTCGCGGGTGGTTTGCTGGACGACTGCCGCCATCGATCCGGTGCCTGTCGAGTTTAGGTGGCGCATCATTGGCTACCAGTTGCAGTACTGCTGTCGAGGACTTTTAGGAGTCTGCGTGGTGCTGTGAGGGGCTGAGGCTGCGACTGATTGATTGATTGATTGCAACCGTTTCGCCTACCAGGTGTGGCCAATCGATACATTCCAATTGACTGCCACTGGCCGACTCGCCCAAATGGGTCCTTCTGTGCTGATGCAGTCCGCGCCTGGGCTGTTTCCCCGGACTCAAAGCTTCCATCAGCCTGCTGCGCTGATCCAGCCTGCACTTTACATGCACGAAGCTTCACCGAACCCAGATACCTTGGGTGCTGAGGTTGGTACTGTCGACAACATTGGAAATACTGCGAATAATATTGGAAAAATTGCCAACAATCTTGGAAATACCTCTGCAAATACCGTTGCAGCCGGTGTGGGAAATGATGTTGGAGAGCATATGGGGGACAATAGCGGAATAAAGCTTGGAGCTAAGCACGGAAATATCCGTAGCACGAGTCCTCATAGCTGCGATATTGCTGATATTGCTGATATTGCAAAAAATGCAGAAAATGCAGAAAATGCAGATAATGCAGATAATGCAGCTAATGCAAAGTCCATTGATGCTAAAAATGGGGCGGTGGAGAACAGAAGTGGAATTGCCAAGCTCTTTAATGATGGTGCAGCTATTCAAGCTGACGAGAGTGGCCAAGCACCATCGAGTGGAGACGTACCGAACACGCCTCTATTATCGCCCATCATGGGTTTTGCGAGTGCCGTTGCAGATGATGGTGACCAAATGGATGTCGATGCTGATGATCCAATGGATGTCGACGGGAATTCTGCGATTGGAACTCATGTGGACGCTGCTGGCGCACCCCCACTGTCTCCTACTTCATCGCTATCGACCTCGTTTGCCATTGACTCGCCAGTCGGCTCCCAACGCAGGCGCAGAGGCCTGTCGCTGCTGTATCCCGATACTGCACCTCGCTCGACATGGCGACCTCAGCTGGACGCCTGGATGAAGAAAAACCTGCCCTCCAAGCTGAGGGAAATCGCCCAGATCCCCTGTCCAGCTGGCCATGAAAAGATCTCGCTGGTGCGCGAGTCGGTGAGAGACTACTCTGCACACTCTTCTGGCCAGCTTCTCCATCTGCACGGGTCCTGGACAAGCCCGACGTTTCTGCCCCTCGATTCTGGTGCCTCGGCTGGATCTGGTGCTGCTGGTCTGGGAGACGCCAGCCTGTCGGAATCGTTGTCGTTCTCGCCTTCTAGCGGTCGTGTGAAGACCTCGAAACCATCACACAGGTCGTCCCTGTCCCACGATGCTGGCAAACCCTACGCGAGGCATGGCCACAATCGCAGCCACAGCTACAATAGCAGGCACGACCACTACAGCAGGTTTGTTGGCGCAGTAGGCCATGACGATGCGTACGACTACGACTCGCACGCTCGCGTTGGCCCTCTCGACAGCAGACTCATGTCTCCACCCCAGTCGCCTGCGCTGGTACCCAACATGACGCTTGAGCAGTACACGAACTCGCTCAAGCGCAGGTGTATCGCGTGCGGATCAGATAACTCGCCTTGTTGGCGTCCCTCGTGGTCTGCAGCTGCTGGACAGCTCTGCAATTCGTGCGGACTGCGCTACAAGAAGACTGGTGCGCGATGCACTTCATCCAAGTGCGGACGAATCCCTGCAAAGGGCGAGTGGATGACCATGAAGAACGCCGCCATCAAGGTCAGCGGCGTCCTCCACTATTATTGCCTGTCGTGCGGATCCGAAGTCGAGGTAGGTGAGCGAGGGTAAAAACCAGCTCCCTGATCGCAGAGTTCTTTTCTCTTTTTGTTGTGTCATTTTTTTGATTGAGATATACATCTTTTCTATTGTCTGTTATCTATCAGTGTGACTTGTTTGGTTTGGTTGGTTTGGTTTCTTGGCCTATATTTATACGGTTGCCTTTGCAGGTATATGTATTTTAATACACTCAGTATGTTAATTAGTGGGTATGTTGAAGATGGATTGGCAGTAGTTGATAAGTTTTTTACTCTGGCTTCCACATTCAAGTGTGCAGCAGTTGCAACAGCGCGACGGAGTCGCAAGATACATAAAATGTCGACTCATAAAATGCCAACTTATATCTTGCGACTCCGTCGCGCTGTAGCAACTGCTGCGCAGTTGTTTTTTCCTGATAAGCTTCGTGTGAAAAAAATCTGGATTGGGCATTTAGAAACTTAGATCTGTTTGTGTGTGCAGTAGATATGCTTCTTCGCCAAAATAGGCGTATCCAGTCCTTCAAAATTTGAATATTAGCAAGAGGGATATTACATCGAGGTGTGAGATTTTTTTGAGAATATATTTTTGACAGGCTGCATTAAGACACGAGTTTCTACAATGCCAACTCACTTTTTCACCGTGCTATAAATACTATGGCGGTTTATGGACACTCATTCTGTATTGGTCTTACTTGTTTCTCGTTCGAGATCTAATTAGAGACAAACATGCTCAGCTGAAACCTGTACCAGAGCAACCAGGAAGAACTTTCAGAAGCAGGAGCAGGACGTCGGATAACTGGCAGTAAATTGTTGTTACTTTGACGCATAGAGGTAATTTATTCGGTGTACATGTTCTGCATCTTCATACTCGCTGGAGCTTTATTTCGAGCTAAGCCTGCCAAAATCTAGTATTTCTGTCTACAGGATCGCCACTGCATTGGGCGGACTTGCAATACCATTCTCGAGCGCCAGCGGAGAGCTCGTCACAAAAAACGAGTACTTTCCTGTGGCTGCACATCCCGTCGCAAGCTGTTCGAGGTCAAAGAGTTCTCCCAGCGGCACCCCCCATGAAGCCAGTAGATGGTCGTGCATATACCAGTCTTTTGGAGACGGCCATCGTTCAAAGGTGGGACTATCTCCTGCGACGGCCGCAAAATGGCTGTTCCACAACCACTGCTTCACCTCTTCGGATTGTTCCACGCCAGTCAACGTCGGGTCTGGAAGCCTTGAAAACTCCAACCGCTGCTCATCGGTCGACTCATTGTACCGTTTAGTATAGCCGCTTCTCACGAAAAGGATATCGCCAACTCGAGGCTCGACCTTGAAGAAATTGACCATGTCCAAAAGCTCTTGCAATGTAATAGCATGAGATGTCCAAGGATCGTATTTGATCCCTTTGTGTGATGCCCACAGCACATAGTCCAGCAGAATGCCTGAATCATTAGTATACTATTTGTCAATTGTCAATGAATTGCTTACCTCGTCCTGCTATACCTCTCTGTGCCCATGCAAATATTCCTATAGGAGTATTTGCTACGATGTCGTCCCCGCTTCTCTACAATTAGAACAGCCCGAAACTAACAGTCCAGAATGTTGTCAATTTTACATACACCCTGGTAGAATATCTTTGATTTCAGATCTCCCCAGTGATTGAATCCATCCCATTGAGTGCTGGATTGGGTGTTGAATTCGATCTGCTGTTAGCAATTCGATAGTACAGAGACAGTTCAAGTAATTACAAAATCGTCAAAACAGTGGTCGTCTCTTAGAAGCTTCTGCTTCAGCGTCGCCCTGTTAAATAGTGGATATTTCGGCACATTAAGCGGAAGGCAATAGTTAGCTTATGTCTTACTCCATTTGGTCGGTTCCCTACTTTAACGATACCGTCTTTCCTACTACTATCTCGTCCTTAGCAGCCACCACCCGTTCTGGCGTCAGAAGAGCCAGTGCTCCCAAATCTTTATCTGGCCACAGCTCCCAGGCCTTTCCATTCGGCAATTTCTCGTAAGTGGGCAGTTCACTCATTTCGACTATTGAATTGTTATCAAACCCGACGCCAGCCTCAGATATATACTTATATAGGCTTCATGCACATACCCCACGTCTCGGTACGAACGTGCAATATACTGCCCGTCGATACTCTATACTAAACTCCTACATTTCCTTCTTTTAAGTGGTTGACAAAATCTCGGCAATTGTCATATTGTATTTTCTCCTTAAATTGGTTGAATGGCGATTCGAAATTCATGTTTCCAGTGCTGCTGCTGTGACGAACCACCCGCTCGCCCCGCCAACCCCCACCGCTTATCGTAATCTGCTGCATTATCGCCTACCACGATATGTCTATGATCTCATATCCGAACACAGCCGTCAAAAATGGACACCATCAATATTATGTAATTGGCTATACCTCAATCATGTTCTGTGTAGCAATTCAGCTGTAAAAGCAACATTCATATACATAAAGTCAAGCGATATCTGCTATTGATGCAAAACTAGGTGTGTTCGATTAAGATGACCAGTTTGTATATAATTCGTTAGGCTAGGCTGCGACAGTTCAATTGCTTCTAGTTATCGATACCGAAAAACTACGCGATGAAATAAATTATTCAATAAGCTGTCAAAATTGTATTAAATCCTATTGATAGTTTATTTGGTGGGTTTTGCACTTTGCAGCCTGCTTAGGCTCGTCATCTCATATGTGGACGATATGTAGCTTGTATAATGCACACAATGAGGCTTGCAACTAAACACATTTTAGACCTTTAATTGACTTCCATGGCAGATCAAACGCTGTCTGGAATAAAAACTGCTGACGACGGCAGCAGATATATAGGAGGATCTGTACGAGCAGATGGAAGCGTTCGCAAGGTTGTCAAAGTACGTCGTGGCTATATTCCTCAGGACGACGTGCCGAAGTTCGTCGGTAATCGCCTAGCAAGGTTACGAGATGGCCAGACCATATCGACGTCTACGAGAAGTCAGTCACGGAGTACAGACGACGCAACAGAGGAAAAGCCAATAGGAGAAAGACATATGGAAAGATCAGAAGGTGTGGAGGAGTTGTCTACCAGTCTACGAAGTTTGGACATTTCCAAACCTCAAGAGGCAGCCAGCAGAGATACTACAAGGCAGTCGACAGCATTGTCCAGGAATACAAGCGTGTCTGATGTTGCTCACGACGATAAGAATGGAAAAGGAAGTAAGAGTAAAAATCCACATAGTGGGCCAGAAGTTAAACAGCCACAGAGCCGGGATGCTCCCAGTCCAAGGCAACATATATTCAGCCAAAGGCAAAGTCGCGAGCTCTCGAGCAGGCAGTTGCGCAGCAATATTGTGGAAGCAGGAAGTTTGCACAACGACAGTCTCGAATCAAACGGACAGATCAAGAAAAAGACAGGCATTGAAAATATCAGCTCTGTCACATTTGACGCTGACCAGACCGGTGCAATCAAGACCAGCTCAGACAAGACCAGCTCAGCCAAGACCAGCTCAGACAAGACCAGCTCAGCCAAGACCAGCTCAGCCAATACCGGCTCAGTCAGGAGCTCAGCCAAGACTGAAGTGGATAAGAACGAAAAGTCTAATGCAAAGAGTAGCGTTGGCAATAACATCGAGGGAAAGCTGCCTGCCAAGTACGTCCCTCCGTGGAAAAGAAACTAGTATATATATTTATTCATTAGCAGTGTGTAATCATCAGGACCGTGCTAGACGGCACCCACACTAACCTATATACATTAAAAGAACATGATCACAAAGATGCAAAGATGCAAATGAGTGAAACGAATGCGAGGAAGAGTTGAGGTCGCGATGCACCAGCTGCACTGACATTTGCAGTCTCGATTGCCGTAGCGGCAGCCGAGGTCGCTGAAATAGCAAAGCTGGTAGCGGTGCCGTTCGCAGTACCGGAGCCTGCCGTGATGCTTGAGACATTCTTGGAGCTGCTGGTCGACAAGATCACCGTTGGGCTGGTCACCAGCGAGCTCGACGAGGTGGTCAGGACAGCCGAAGTGAGGATCGCAGCGCTGGAAGTAGCTGGGCCAGCCGAGCTAGACGCGACGCTTGATGTAGTGGTAGAAGTGGTAGTAGATGAAGAAGTAGTGGTTGTCGATGAAGACGTGGTGGTAGTGGAGGAGCTGGTAGTGCTCGAGCTGGAAACAACCGCAGCAGCCTCTTCAACGCTGTCAGCATTGCCATTGACGGTTCCACCCACAGCCTCAATGGACGTCCAGTCGCCAGATTCGTCGGTGTAGATATATTCAGTGCCAGTCGAGTAGTCAACCATGTACACGGACTCCACAATCAGCGTGAACGGACCGTCAGAGTAGTCGGTAAGGCCGCCAGCCCATTCTATAGTGCCTTCAGCATTGGACGGGTCACCTCCAGCCCACGAGCCAATGCGGAGCACCATGGGAGACTGCGGGTATCCCTCTGGAGCATCGCTCAGCAGAGTTCGCACAGGAGTGCCGTCCACGTACCAGACAGTCTGATCCTCCTGCCAGTCTATGGTGTAGTTGTGGAAGGTGGCCTGAGGATCGTCGACACTAACGTAGGTGCCTCTGTTGTAGGTGCCAGTGACACCCTTGGAGAAGTAGTTTGTCTGGAACTGAGTGGTATCGCCGCCAATCCACTCCAGATCGATCTCATCTAGATCGTCGCTGATGAGGACCACGCTCGACACAATACCAGTGCCAGGAGCAGCCTGCATCACGACTTCGATCTTGCCAAACATCATATAGTCATACGACTGGATAGTGGGGTTGTCACCAGACTTTGCAATGGTGAACAGGATCCCTTCGTCATTGTATGTGATCATATCGGCAGCCTCAGTCGCTTCGAAATAGCTCGAGGCACCATCCTCGAAGTCGGCGTACACAGCGCCTCCAAGAGCAGGGTCCGCAGGACAGTCGTCGGCGGTCAGAGGATCACAAGAGGTGGTAGTCTGAGCCACTGCAGCGCCAATAGCACCCATGGCAGCCAGAACGAGTGGCAACATAGTGGATCGCATGCTAATGAGCAGATTTCCTAGAAAAAGCGCGCAGTTCTAAGATGCGCAGCGCAGAATAAGTAGGAGACAAACGGAGCCAAGTAATATCAACCGAGGAAGCAATACCAAGTAGTGTGTGGGTAAAGACACGAAGATGCGCGCGGAAAGATGAACAAGTTTTAATGGTGAGATTACTAGAATTGGTCTCCTATTTATATTGTAGTAAGCATGCAGGCCAAGCGTCACTGAGTAGCGCAAAATCTAAAATTATTATTTTACAATACCTGCCACATTCTTTTCTAGGAACTTTAATGTACCCCTGAAGTGTCTGTGGCATTAGCAGCACCGGACTACGCACTCCTATGGCCCACTGGTGGACCGGATATGCAAGTTATATTTAAGATCGATCTGCGATTAGCCGACCTGAGCGGCGATCGGCAATGCCATGCAGCCGTGCCACGCTGCTCTAACTTTAGAACAGCGCGCATAACAGGTCACTGCTACACACACCAAGGGACGCTCTGTGCAACAAGAAAAAAAAGAGGCTTATTGGCAGACAACCCACATGCGGA
The DNA here is from genome assembly GCA_030569235.1 of Sugiyamaella qingdaonensis. Classification (NCBI taxonomy): domain Eukaryota; kingdom Fungi; phylum Ascomycota; class Dipodascomycetes; order Dipodascales; family Trichomonascaceae; genus Sugiyamaella; species Sugiyamaella qingdaonensis. The sequence goes on from JAJMKI010000009.1 coordinate 501,097, forward strand.
ATTCTGAATTGCTATTTCCGGCAGCTTCGCTTAAAATAAACGCCAAGATATTCTCTCATTAAAAATGGACGCTAGCAGGTGTAGCCAGAACTACGGGTCAGTGGTGGGTCAAACCCTTGCAACACTGCCCGGAAAATAATTAAGTTCGCAGTGGCTACTGGGCTATGCCTTCACATTAGTGTGCATGAGCCTGCCAGTGGCCAATTATTGGATTGGTTAGCTTTCTCGTGCTGCCTCTAAGCCATCACCAAACTTCTCCCCGCGTGGCGGGTGCAGGGTAAGGGCGCATGTCAGCGGGATAGCCACGATGGGCTTGATGAGGAAGGCATGACCGTGAACAGCAACGTATCTTTCTAACACAGCCTTGGAAAACAAAGGACTTCTCTGCATAGATTGCACATCCATGGCGATCGAACCGTCCATATGATCAGCCCTTGTCCATTGTGATGGATCATCAGATTGCGCAGTCGACCCGCCACGGACCAGCCACCAGCAGAGGCTATCTGCGAGATCCAGAGATCCGGGCTAGGGTTATGTCAATTTCTGTGGGGTATGCAATGCACCGAAAAAGCAATGCGGAAATAGATAGATGCACTAAAAATCAGGAGGCGAACAAGAGTGCGGAACTAGTAAAAAATAGGACAACGCTGAAATGGGAAAAATATACGTGTTCGGCACGGTAAAAAATGTGACGGTTGGTCATGTCTTGACGCAGGCACCACGTCAGGAGAGATTTACACCGACGAGTAAATATGTCGAAATGACGACTAAATGGCTCGTGAAGGGCGACTGCTCAAAAACGTGACTCAAAAAGGCATTTTCAACAAATTCCAAATCCTTGGCAGGTCTATAGATCTGAGGGAATGGATTATTGCTGAATAGTCAACCTTTCAGTTCGGATGGTCGCTGTCAATCCCTGCTTTGGCTCGGTTAAATTGGGTATCGCGGACGCCAACATAGATCGGGTACCTGCACAAATGGCGCTTGACCGGCTAGCGACATGCCAAGCTAGTTCTATTTTTGACTCGAGCCCTCAAAGTGGCTTTGACGCTCAGCCAATGGCCTGCTTTCTAAGTTTACAGTATTTCTATTTCAGGCCAAGTAAGCCCAAAAAAATTAGCGACATGATGCACCCTCGCGCTACTCCGACGCCTATGCACCAATATATACAAAACCGGAAATAGGACAGAAGTCTAAGAAAAGAAGATACAAAACAAACAAGCGGCTGCATCGCAGGAACTTCGAATGACAGGTCATGTTTATGCTAATCTAATCAATTTTGTGACTTTACTGATTATAGGTCAGTGACTTATTTCGCATAGCATGTCCAGGTTGTCAGACTCTGAAAAAAATTCAAGACCACTAAATATATAAACCAAATCGGCGATTGATATCAAATCAAACGTTCTCAATGATGAAGCTATGATATGTAGGAGCTATGGACATGGGCATTGAAGGCATTTCGGAAAATGACTACACTTAAGAAGTAATATGTCTATGTAGGATTGGAAATGGGCGGATTGGAAACCGTTATTTTCAAGTTTGACTAGTAGGACAATCCAGCCTGCAAAAACCTTGTGTAAGACAAGTGAAAAAATATCATTGGCTGGATGTATCTTGCTGTTTCATGTGTGTTGTTAACTGCAATGTGAGATGCCCGCGGCAAAATAAAGACATCACGAATAAGAGTTCAATCGACAAGAGTCAAAAGTGTTTCTGGGAGTTAGTTAAAAGTGACAGAGAAGATGGCTGCTACCAGTCCTCATTCGTCATCTGATGAGAGAAAGTTTCTTTCAGTGTGCGAACATTCGACTACTATGGAGAACTTGGATCTAAGTACTGACCTTTCGTCTTCTTCTGAGTATCCTCCCTCGCTTTCTGGACCTGCTTCCTCTCTTTCTGAGCGTGCTTCCCTGTCTTCTGAATCTGCATTCCCTTCCTCTGAATCTGCTCTCCCTCTTTCTGAATCTTCCAGCGCATCTTCTGAATCTCCTTCCCTATTTTCTGAGTCTGAATCTCTCCATGTCTTGAATTCGGGGCGGGCGTTTTCAATAAGCTTGTCTAATCCGTTCAGCCTGTGTTTTATAATTTCTTCAGTAGTGAGAACGAGGCTGTGTTCGTTAACGGATTGGCCACTCACCGGTGCTTGCTCGTTGGTATGCCATATGGTATCAACAGTTTCTCGCGGATAGACGAACACAAAATGTATACAGCCACAAAAACCTGGAATGTGGGATAATATCAGATTTAAATGCCGTCTGTCAAAGCGGCGAACTTTAAAAACAGTCATCTGGAAGAACACCAATTGCATATTCCTCTCGGTTCCACAAATAGCAAACGAATCTATTGTGGGAAAGTTCTGTGCCACTGGCAAGTAATAGCCCTCTTCACAATTTGCTAGGTTAGCAGCTAAATTCGCATCCAACTTAAACCGCTTGACGACTTTCCGAATGTCCATGCTAAATCCTAATCGTGAACTTGTAATATGCTCGCTTAGAACATAGCTATGAGCTGCGCATTTGAATGTGTCGCTCCACAACTGGTAATCGTTAGCCACCGCCCTTCTGATATCCCTAAAGTATTCTCTAATCGTCTGGGGCTCCTCGAAGCGTAGCTTGTTAAGAACAAGCCATCCTACATAACGGGTCACATACTCATATAAAAGATCCAACCCAATTCCGGTGGGGTTTTTACCCGTATCGACTCTTGTAACAAACACAGTATGTGATGCATCTGACAAATCTGGCTCACGCTGAGAAGGGATTATACCCTTTGTGATCATACTGGTGACCTTGGAATTGATCTTCCTCTCGTAGTGCCTGCAAATGGCAGAGAAGTCAAAGGGAATTTCCACTAGAGCCTGAATCCCCCGCGGAACTTGATTTAGATAGGTATATATATATCTCACCTTATCTACCTGCTCCTTACTATACATCCATCCGTGTCGTGCTAATCGAACAACCTCCTCTAGAGTAGGCATATCCATATAATAGTACTGGGCCAAACAATATTTCCGAAAATAATGATAATTCTCCTCCTGAGGAGGCGTAACTTGAATGTGAATACCTTGATAAGAGCCACGTGAAATATAATCTGCTATTTCTCTGTGCATAGGATGGTCATGAAGGTACCACAAGTCTGGTGATCGTAATTTGCTTAGCTTGGAGGCAGAGATTTGAAGGTCAGTCACACCTTCTTCGTCAAACAGGAACGATCTTCCACCTGTCACACGATATACTGTCCGTAGTTTTTGACTGATTCGCTTGATAAGAAGATATACCGCAAAAACACTTTTGCCTATCCCAGGTTGTCCTGTAATTATAAAGCTCTTCAGCCGGCTTGTCGCTCTCGATCTATCTAATAATAACTTCTCAGCGGTCAAGTACGCCTGCCGGACGACTATGTTATCAAAATTGCCCATATGTACATTCAGTCGAATGACATCGCCCTGGACCTTCTCGGGATGGCCCCAGAACACTTTCTTCAATGACTGCAAGTTTGGCAATAAGTCAAATTCCTCAACGTTTTCCATTCCGAATTTAGAAGCCAACTAGACCAGCTGACGAAGTGATTCTCTATTATCTGGCACCGATTCTTCAATGTAGACAATTATCAGTTGGAGTCCACCTTTAAGAATTTCACACAAATATATATGGGAAATCCTAGCATTCCTAGTGATCCTCCATCACGAAGTGTGTGACATAATCTATTTCGTTCGGAGTCATGAATACATAATTATGCGACCATGATAATCCGGAATCATGGATAATATGCAAGCAAAATGGGTAATGTCAAAATTATGACGCGCAGAAACAATCAGTCGGAGACACCAATACAGCATGTTCCCCTCCGCTCTGGAAATCATGAGCACGTCAATATCGAGAAGATTCTGTGCCATTGGAAAGTAATACCCATCGTCTCAATTCACCAGTTTAGCCACAAAAGTCGTTTTCAGCCTACCATCTAACGATACTCTGATGAGATATATTGAGATATATCCCCAAATTTTTCTTGACATGATGGGATAATTATGACATATTTTTTCAGAAATAGTCATCATCTGAACATACGGATAGTATGTTTACACAATAACTTGTTATCTAACTCTACCTTTTTGATTTTGTGAAATATTAGTTAATGGTGCGACAATTTAAGATCAATTTGACCCTCGATCACTCAAAATTAATGAGGAATTCAGCATTGCAGCATACATAAAGTATAGTTCAATTCAACTCAATTTAAAACGATCCCAATAATTTCTCTAGTTAAAACACCTTCCGCTAATGTTGGCTAAAATGATGATGATGATAAGCTACTAAGAGATCGTCGCATCGGCTCGACATATCAGGGTTAGGGCACTTCGGCATATTGCAAGCTCCACCGACCGTCTGTAATTGCCGACATCATGACGAGCTCGTGGCTGGCAGCGTATGAAGATTTCCTGCTTAAGAATGCGTCGCAAGTGTCGTCAGTGGAGTCTAGTCTGCGGTCGCTGAGTTTCATCTTGCCAGGGCGGTTCCAGGATGCGGAAATTGCGTCTGAGGCGCTCACATCAGGACTGCAAGTGGTAGGACTATACCACGACTCGATTCTCGCAAAAGCCGCCAAAAAACAAGCAGCTGTGGATCCCGACTTTAAACAGAGCTCGCATAACCGGTACACGGAACATGTGTTCAATAACAGCAAAGTCTACAAGACGCTTACTCTGGTACTGACGCTCACTCAGTACACGGAGCTGCTGTGGGAAACTGTGGGGAAGCATCGAGGCCAGACCAAGAACGGAGCCAAGGGAGCCGACAGAGACCGGTGGAGAGCGGTCCTGGGAATCGAAGCAGCGAAAGCCGGACTGCGTCTGGCGATGATCTCGAGCCTGAAAAGACCTCTGGTCAGTCCTCCACTGCCGCTTCGCGAGTATGATCCAGGCAATGATGGAGAAACACACAACCTCAGTTCTCCACAGCACCCCAATCCACTGGCGGAGGGCCGACAAGCGCCTACAAAGCCGTGGATCATGCCGCGGTTGGGAACTCCGCTGCCAGAGACTCCGCTCAACAGCAAGACATACTTGCAAGCCAAGCTGATCACTGCCGAGGACGTGCAAAACCCAATCGACCTCATCCGCAAGCTCGACCACTATAAAGGAGTGACTGCTGAGGTCATTTACGTGCTGCGTCCTCTGCTATACGCGCTGCTGGCATACCGATACCGCAAACGGCCTCGTAACTGGACTCCGTGGCTCATAGGCATCGCAGTGGAGTTCTACGCGCGACAGCTGGCCACCGCCAACTACAGAGACAATGTTGCAGGGGGCCTGAGAGGCATGAGCAAGCTGGAGGCCGAGGAGATGAAGAAACGCGGTTCTGCTATGTGGTGGTGGGCGCTTCGTGGGGCCATGTACGAGACTACCACAGGCCCTCTGCTGCGCGGCATTGCCTCGAGGACTGAGCGCATTCCGGTGGTGAACCTTTTTGGAGGCATTTTACAGGACTACCTATACTTGCTGGATAACTACCATTTTGCTGCCTCGTCTCTGTAAATATCCAGTCAGCGTGGACGAGCATCCTATTTGGCATGTTGGTAATTGCATTTTTAACGCTAGCCAGAGTGCAGTGCTGTATAACTATGTAATATACTTTGTTTTGCAGCTTAATAACACCTCTGAAGCACTCAAGTCTTGCGACTCCGTCGCGCTGTAGCAACTGCTGCGCAGTTGGTTTGTGTGTCTGTGTTTTCTGCCAATAATATCTCAACACATCAGAGATCGATACAGAACTCCAGTCTTGCGACTCCGTCACGCTGTAGCAACTGCTGCGCAGTTGGTTTATGCGTTCTCTATCTATAATATTGAACAGCGTGATATGAAACATTAAATACCAGCAGCAGTATTGATCATATCTTTTAAATTCACGAAAGTACTTGGTAAGTTCGTAATGCACCTAAGCAATTCTAGTAAAGCCACCAAATTGTGCGGAAATGACAACACAATATATTTCACTTTTGATAAGTTAATCTTCGGCCAGCTAAGCAGGTCATACATAGATACAACAGGGTCCAAGGAACAACTGCGTAGCAGTTGCAACAGCGTGACGGAGTCGCAAGACAAGTAAAGTTACGACGTCGCAAGAGATGTAATTGAGTTGCGAGCTATACAACAGGGTCGAAGGAACAACTGCGTGGCAGTTGCAACAGCGTGACGGAGTCGCAAGACAAGTAAAGTTACGACGTCGCAAGAGATGTAATTGAGTTGCGGGCTATACAACAGGGTCGAAGGAACAACTGCGCAGCAGTTGCCACAGCGCGACGGAGTCGCAAGACAAGTAATTGAGTTGCGAGATTTATACAATGCAACAGTCGATAGTACACATAATATAGCAGAACGCAGCTCTGCGCAGGTAGCAACGATATATTTATTTGCACTACAGCGCGGAAGTCAACATATACTGTGCATGTGCTCGGCAGTATTTTAGACTGTGCATACGCCTGCATCAGCGATATACGGCACCCCAACTCGTGATTATAAGTGAATATATTGTATGGTGACGAAATCATAATGAACAATGCTCATTGTGCGCCAATGGGACAAGACCATATTAAAGTTGTCCAATTCTGGATAACACAGTGCTGTCACAGCGCGTCAATGGTCGACTCGAAGTGCATACAGTGAGGTGCAGTGCAGCACCCATATGTACAACACACTAAGCAACGCTAACGCAGTCGATTTAAACATATAGTCCATCGAACACATGCAATCTGCCAATCCCCTCTATAGACAGGTGTGCTGAAAACATTGGCACCGCAATATAGCCAGCTAGTCGGCCGGGTTGCATTTTTTAATTAAAAAACCGCTCCTCGAGATTAAGCGGCTACAACCCACCACCTCCTTTGTATGCGAACAAAGCAGGTGCCGTCTTAACCCTACCTTCGGCAACTGCGAGACCCAACTTGATCGAACTGACCGCCAGCAGTCGTCGACCCCGACCTAACTGAACCGCTGTTGTCGTTGCACTCCCGTCGTCGGACCCTCGCAACACAATTGACCTAGGCGACCAGGCGTCGGATGGGGTATCGTGGACCGTGGTATGCACAAGCGGATCCTGTCCAAACTGACTGCTCAGAAGACTTCTGATACCAAGACCGAGTGCGACTCCAACATGAACTCTGGACTCCCCCAACAGCCACACCCCGCCCAGCCAGCCGTGGTGCAGCCAGTGGCTCCCCAGCAGGCGGGTGCCCAGCAGGTGGGCTCCCAACACGCGAGCAGCTACGAGCTGGCTGGCTCCGCAACCAGCTTGCTGCCGAAACGCTCGACGGTGTCCAAGGGCAAGTACTCGCTGAGCGACTTCCAGATCCAGCGCACGCTGGGGACGGGGTCGTTTGGGCGGGTGCACCTGGTGCGGAGCATCCACAATGGGCGGTTCTACGCCATCAAGGTGCTCAAGAAGACCCAGATCGTCAAGATGAAGCAGGTGGAGCACACCAACGACGAGCGGCGGATGCTCAAGCTGGTGGAGCACCCGTTCCTGATCCGGATGTGGGGCACCTTCCAGGACTCGCGCAACCTGTTCATGGTGATGGACTACATCGAGGGCGGCGAGCTGTTCTCGCTGCTCCGCAAGTCGCAGCGGTTCCCCAATCCGGTGGCCAAGTTCTACGCCGCCGAGGTGACGCTGGCGCTCGAGTACCTGCATTCCCACAATATCATCTACCGCGACCTCAAGCCCGAGAACATCCTGCTCGACAAGAACGGCCACATCAAGATCACCGACTTCGGGTTCGCCAAGGAGGTGGTGGACGTGACGTGGACGCTGTGCGGGACCCCCGACTACATCGCGCCTGAGGTTGTCACCACCAAGGCCTACAACAAGTCTGTCGACTGGTGGTCGCTGGGCATCCTCATCTACGAGATGCTCACTGGCTACACGCCGTTCTACGACCAGACGCCCATGAAGACGTACGAGAACATCCTGGTCGGCAACGTGCGGTACCCGTCGTACCTGCACCCCGACGTGACGGACCTGCTGCAGAAGCTCATCACCAAGGACCTCACGCGCCGGCTGGGCAACCTCCAGGGCGGCCCTGACGACATCAAGAACCACCCGTGGTTCAGCGAGGTGATCTGGGACAAGCTGCTGTCCAAGGACATCGAGACCCCCTACGAGCCCCCCATCCAGTCAGGAGTCGGCGACACTTCGTTGTTTGACCGCTACCCAGAGGAGGAGCTCGACTACGGCATCACCGCCCACGACGCCTACCACGACCTGTTCCTGGACTTTTGAATGTACTCGTATTAGTAGAGTATTTTTATTAGAGTATTTTACTTGCGTAGAACCGATGCGAGTCGTAGATGTGAACGGTATGATGCACATTGATGCACACTGGTGGCATTGTTTGAACTGTTGTAGCAACGGCTTGGTAGTTTATTGGGCTGTGAGTATTGCACTAGTGTATTGTCCTTATCGATTATGCTGTTGACGTTGAAAGACAATATTCATGCACACTTAATAGACAACACTCTACAAACGTTGGGCCCGTTTAGATACGCTAAGCCTGTTTAGACACGTCGTGCCTGTTTCGATACATCGACCTAAGCAGGTCGACTTATCACTTATTCTGTTGATATTGAAAGGACAATATTCATTCACACTTAATAGACATCACTCTGCAAACGTTGGGCCCATTTAGATACGTTGTGCCTGTTTAGATACATCGACCTAAGCAGGTTGAACTCATAGATACAAGACATTATAAACGCGTTCGCTGGATGAAATCGCCTGGAAAAAAATGATCAGTTCTGTCAAGTTTAGTATGTTGCAGTTATGAGCAGATAATGGTCGGATTACACATATATATGCATGTTGGGATATGCATGTGGGAAATGCATTGCATATGTGCATTGTGGGGCATTGAAAACAGCTCGCAGCATGCTGCAGCATGACTTCAAGTTCCGTTCAATTAACATTTGCGGCGAAAGTTTATATCATCCAATACATTATTATTGTTGGTCTTGAGTGCTGATTTTTAGTGCTCTTTATGGTCCGGTCCCTACCCCGTGAAGAATCGGAATATTTGAAAACCAAGAAAGTTGTACATTTCAATGCAATTCTCGACATGGCACTCAGTCCAAATGCCACTGGCAGTATTGTGGATATTGATGTGCCACCAATTGGACCGGGAAGTTCAGTCGTTATGGACGTGGTAGATGGCAGCGTGTCTCAAGATGTTGTTACTGATGAACTTGATCGAGGGAGTGCAGCTAATGGCGTCGTTTCACCAGGAATCACGCACAGCGGGATGCCCCAGGGAGCAGCTGAAGTTGAATACGTTATTCCAACTTTCCGATATACAACATTTCCGAAACTGAAGGATTATTTGGAAAAGTGCATCTAAGACATCACCCAGAACAACGGGTCGGAAGTTATTCGAATAACGAATTTTCCTCTTGCGAGACTTGTGACTCTTGAAAATCGTGGAAAAAGGGGTCATCTGCCTACTTTTACGATGATGACCGACAGTGCAGAAAGCATGCTTATAAAACTCACAGATCAAAATCATGCCTACATGACAGCAACGTTTGCTGATCTACTATCAGCAGTAATGGAGGAGTCTAGGCGCAGAATCAGTCGATACTTTAGAATTGCATTGAGATCTAGAATTGTCGATGTGAATAACTGGTTTGCAGTTGAAGGAGACAATTCTTATGCTCCTATAAATCGGCGGGCCAGTTTGTTTTGTCCTTCGCTCGTCATTGAAGTAGCGGTTTCTCAATCTCTACTTGTTCTTCAGAACAAAATCAACGCCTGGTTTCGAATTACACCTGGCCAAGTCAAAGTCGAAGTGGTAATTGGTATTAAAATAAATAACGAAGGGCGAAGGATTCATTTCGAAGTCTGGAGGAGGGCGACAGTTGGCTCCCCGTACCTTAGTGAGTCTTTTGACTACGATTTCGAAAGCGATACCATGAATAATCTTCCCCGTCGTGATGTTATTAGGTTGAGGTACGCCATGCTATTGGACCATCCTGAGCAGTTGCTAAGTGAGACCCTAGAGATTACAAGAGAGCATTTGCTATACGTCTGCCGTGCTCACTGCGCTTTCATATATGGCGGACCGCGACCACAGCCGTTGCGGGGATTCGAGGTTGCAATTGACAGAGCAATTGAGAGAGCAATTGAGGCAGAACGTGCTTGACCAGATCAAGAACGTGCCCGAGCAGATCGAGAACATGAGATTGCAGCAGGTTTACGAACAGAGGTACAAAGGTTAGCGAGATTGCTGGCTATGCAGGGAAATAATGCCAACCACATAGATCAAACCGAAAATGGGCATTGAGGCCAGCTGGTGATGGGTGCTTTGAATGCATTTACCTATGATGGACTGCTGTTGCAGCTAGAACGTAACCTTTCATGTTTAACTACAGTTAAGTACGTCGTATCCGTAGTGCAGCTTAATGAGCTCTGCAAAGTAAGCATCTGGCAGAAATATTCGCACCGTATACCAACTGCACAGCAGCTGCCACAGCGGCATATTTCACAGCAATTTATTGCTATTGAGAAAATTATGACTTAGTAGACCTATTGTTGCTGAAGGTCGTAGTGGCACTTGCCTGCGCGTCGCTGCTCGCTACAAGATGGTTCAGCAGTGCCTTAGCTCAATAATTCGGCTTCTCCGTAGCGTGGACCTATATTGCGACTCCGTCACGCTGTAGCAACTGTTGCAAGTTAATTAAGACGAATGCATTGTAACTCGTCCAGTTGATGTTGAATGGACGACAGCATCGAATGTGCATAACGCTGAACATCACGCTGTTTCATTCGTCGAGGTTGCTCAGAAAGACTAATACGACCGGCAACACGAGGAACAATATGGACTGCACTGGATGGAAAGTTATTCGAAAGATGGCCGGATTAGCCAAGACTAGTATGTCCCAGCAGGTGTGTATGCCGTTGAGAATACACATATATGCAAGTCAGACATCCATTGTTTGTGCATTGCAGATCGCGATGGAACTAATTCGATGCTGAAGTGCTTGGATGTGCAGCGAGCATAGGAGTCCAGAAGCTTTAACTAATGGGCATTTTGCTCGTCTTGAGATTCTGGCGCTACAATACTCATGAGCGGACTACTGATCCAAAATTAATCCTGTCAAGCACCATTATATGCCGACCGGCCTCCACGATTCAACTGCGTAGCGCTGGTGAGTTGGATCATCACTAACTTGTCTTGCGACTCGGTCGTGATGTAGCAACTGCTGCGCAATTGAGGCGTGGATTTTTGTAGATGATGTTATAATTGCCTGTCGCAATATCGTATTCTGTTACAAACTATCTGGCATTATCTTGCGACTCCGTCGCGCTGTAGCAACTGCTACGCAGTTGAGGCGAGGATTCTTGTAGACAAATGGTTATCGTTGCCTTTGCATTAGTTCCTGAATCCACCAACTGCGCAGCAGTTGCTGCAGCGCGACGGAGTCGCAAGATAATTCCAAGAAGTTCCTAAAACGAGCTTGAACTTGGGATTATACTGGTACAACAACATCGCAGAGTCCACGCACAACTGCGCAGCAGTTGCTACAGCGCGACGGAGTCGCAAGATAGTTATAGTTCGTGAAGTTCGTGAAGTCTACTAGATGCTTTGGTCATTACTCATTGCTACAGTACATATGCTACAGAGCCGGGGTGCTGCTGTGTTCGAGGCTAGTACCCGCGGTCTCCACACTCGCACACTTGGATGCTCCTGCCCCACTCGCTGTTGAGGATCTGCTTGCCGGTGATGCGTCGGGTCGGGATGGGGTCGAGGATCGAGTAGATCACGTTCTTGCACTTGGCGGCGTCGCCCTGGCCGTCGTCGCCGCCCAGCGGCACTTCGATGGGCTCGTAGCCGGCCGTCTGCTTGCGACCTTTGAGATACCGCGCGTAGAACTCGTCGTCAGGGCGTGCCGTCTGCCACAGGTAGCTGCCGGTGCGCATCGCCATGTAGATGACGCCAGTGGCCCACACGTCGACAGGCCTGGGATCGAACTGCTCGCCACGGAACTCCTCGGGCGCGATGTACGGTTTGGACCCGCAGATGCCCTGCGACAGGTGGATATCCGACTCCCAGGCCATGCGGAAGCACTCAGCGTTGCCGAAATCGCTGATTTTGATGGCGCCAGTCGGCGTGAGCAGGATGTTCTCGGGTTTCAGGTCGAGATGGGCGACTCCCATCGAGTGCATGTACACGAGTCCGCGGAGCAGCTGCTTGAAGAAACAGTCGGCCTCCACAGGCTCGAGCCCGCGCTCCGACGCCAGAATCAGCGAGTAGAGGTCGCCGCCAGCGCAGTACTCCATGACCTGGCAGCACACGCCATTGGCGTCCTTCATGAGGTCGAGGGTCTGGATGATGTTGGCGTGGTGGAGCGACGACGAGATGCAGAACTCGGACGTCAGGCGCTTGGAGAACCGCGAGTCGTCCTCGGCGGCGCGTTTCTTGAACTCCTTGACGGCAAACAGCACGTCGCGGCGCTGCACGCTGTCGTACTTGTGCGACACCCGCACCACGCCGTAGGCGCCTTTGCCAATCACCTCCTGGCACTTGCCGTACTTCTGCACCAGCGACTGCTGGCCGGGCGACTGGTGGCGCACCACCGAGCCCATATCCTTCTCGCCGTTCTGGATCTGCTCCACGAGCCCGCTCATCAGGCTCAGCTGGTTGGTGCCCGTCACGAGATCAGGCATCGCAGACACCGCGTCGTTGCGGATCTGCCTGCCACTGCCGCTCACCATCTCGCGCAGCATGCGTCCCAGCTTCTCCTGGCGCCGCGAGCTCTTGAGATGGTGCTCGTGGCCCGTTTCCGTCACCATCACGCGCTTCGACGTCAGCGCTGCCAGCGACACCGTGCTGCCGTGCACGCTGGCCAGAGGGCTGGACGCGGGACTCGCTGAACGAGCCGGCTCCGACCGTTTGCTCTGCTGGTGTAGCACATCGTTTTGCTGCGTTGGCTGGCTCTGGTGCTGCGTCTGTGGATTGCTTTGGTTGTTCTGGCTGTGCTTGTTTTGGTCGTGCAGGCTTTGACTCTGCAGGTTTTGGATGTGCTGGTTTTGATTCTGCACGTTTTGGTTGTTCTGGCTGTGCTTGTTTTGGTTGAACAAGTTCTGATTCTGCTGGTACTCGTTCTGCTGGTACTGGTTCTGCTGCACATCAGAAGGCAGACTCACAGACGACTGCACTGGCGTGTCAGACCGCAGAGGACCCACGACAGGGCTTCCGTGTGGGCTCGAGTGAGGACTGGCAGCCACAGGCGACGCAGCAGGCGACGCCCGCGACTTTTTGGACCCGCCAAACAGCGTCAAGATCTTGGACACCTTGGACGCCGACTGGGCAGACCCCGCCGAGCTGGCAGACCGCGTGGCCATCAGGTCGACGTCGGTGGTCCCAAACTGGCTGGGAACCACATGGTGGGCAGCGGCGATTTTGGACATGTTCGCGACTGAAGACGTTTCACCTAGAAAAGACTAGCACAGCAGTTAAAAAATAGCCAGTTGCAAGTCCACAACTAGTCAAATCACAACTCAACCACCAGATTTCAAGTCAAGCAGTCACAGTGCGGTTCAAACAAACCACTCAGACCAAACTAGTTGGTAAATCCCAGATCAACACAGACAAAGATCAACCAATAAACCTGTTGGTCTACTTGTTGGTTCGCCTGTTGCTTTACTTGATGGTTCACCTATTGATCCAAACAAGCCTGTTGGTTCACCAGTTGGCCAAATAAACCTTTTAGAGAGTAAACCTGCTGGTTCACGTTCGGTTCCCTTTTGGTTCACTTTGGTTCACTTTGGTTCACTTTGGTTCACTTTGGTTCACTTTGGTTCACCTTTTATCGACTAAACCTGCTGAGTCACCTGCGGTTCGGCTGATTGGAGTTTCAACCACACAATAATAAATAGCGAGCACCGGCGCTCGCGAACGGCCACCAACTGCCAAACAAATAGCAGAACCGCGCAAAGCAGAAACGCCCGCTCGCTCCGATGCACTAACAAGCCCGACAAGCCCTCTGCCCAAAAAAAGGCCACTAGACGACGACAAAAAACACAAGCTACACGAAGAGAGGAAAGGAAAAAAAAATCCCGGCGCCGACCACTGGGCTTATAAAGGCGGGTGTCCAGCCGTGCGCCCAATCGAGAAGGCATTGTTTTGCGGTGCTTATTATTGCCTTAGCAATAAGGCGTCGGGCGAAAAAAACCCGCACCCGGCGTAACTGCCAGCACGGTCCCAGTAGCTGCCAGCCCGGCCCCATCAGGCAGCTCGCCGGTGCGGCGCCACGGGATTGCCCGGACGCGCCGCTGCGTTTCAGGTGAGCACGAAACCCAATGCAGCAAGCGTGTGCAGCCGGCTGTGGTTGCCCGAATGTGTATGTGAATGGCATAACCAGCTGGGAGTAGCAGAGCTGCGAATGACAGAGCTGCGAATGGCAGAGCTGCGAATGCACATCAGTCAACGCAAACACAGGAGACGCGCATCCGATGCACAGGAGACGCGCTACGGAGACGCACGACGGAAACACGCTGAATACGCTTGACGATCAAACGACGCATCGCTGTGAGCACATCGTAGACGCACAGCGAATCCGCCGTGGCTGCTCTGCGAACTGACTAAGTTCAGTATGCACAATTAATATCGGCAGACATGCAATTAATATCGGCACACATACAGTAAATTCAGAGTTAATTGAGAATAATAACAACTACTTACAGAGACCACATACTAAATCACTAAACGCAGAGTATGTATACCGTGAATACACCGTAAATAGAAACAATACTGCAAATGCACAGTATGTATCGTAGACGCACACTATATGCACAGTAAATACAGCCATGCATGGCAATGCACAACCAGGAAGAACAACCACGTCCAACCAGTCGGGACCACGCCATCTCAAACAGACCACCAAAGCGCAGTTGGGCCCCGTCATTGGGCATGTTAGGTACATTTGCGTCTATTGTGGGCGATCCACGCCCAACTGTGCAGCTGTTGCTACAGCGCGACGGAGTCGGAGTCCCAATACACGGACTGCAATGGTATTATCTTGCGACTACGTCGCGCTGTGGCAACTGCTGCACAGTTGGGCGTGGACCCTGGCAAAGAGATCGATCCGGACATCGGGCTGGTATGCAACCTGCGTCTATCAGTAAGATCCAACTGCGCAGCAGTTGCCACAGCGCGACGGAGTCGCAAGATCAGTGATATGCTGGTCTGTTTGAGGATTGTCATCCCACAGCTCAACGCGGTCGCAAACGAACGGGATCCGCGTTGCTGCACAAACGACTGCTCATCTCAAACATCAGGACCATCAGATGCCCCGCAGCGGGGCCCTAGCCGCCATGCAGGAGGGTTTGGGTGTGCCTGCGCCGCGGAGGCGATCATCCCAGCGGTCCCAGGTGTACCCAGGCGCGGATCGCGTTGGCTGCAGGGGGGACCACCGACAGCACGATTAGCACTATGCCGTATAGAAAGAAGCTCAGGCTAGCGACGGCGCTACTGCGGGGATCGACGTCAAGCAGGTACACCGACCCCACTGCCCCTGAGCATATGCCCATGGCGATGCCCCGCGTCACGTAGTCGTCGTGGCGGAACCGGAGCCCTCGCTGGCCCATGATGGCCCCGCCAAACAGCACGCCAAACACGCCCGACAGGATCGTCACCACCGCCACCAGCGTAGTGGACCCGCCGATTGCCTCGACCACCGGCATCGCGAGGGCCAGGGTGGCGCTGCGGGCCACGAACGCCAGCGACCCCGACGCCGAGATGCCGACTGCGAAGCACAGCGGGGGGTACACGAAGAACGACGACACTGCGGCCACAACTGTCGACGCCACCAGCACCACAAAGTGGCGCCGTAGATCGGCCCTGTACTGGTACATTGGCACCGCCAGCGCCACAATGCATACGTCGAGCAGCGATGCCAGCACGTCGCCGGCGCCAGGGATGGCGGTCTGGTGGGGGTCGAACAGCGTCAGGTATGTGCGCCCTGTTTTGAACCACGCGAGGCGCTCGTCGAGGGTGTCGCCCCGCACCACCCCGCTCACGTAGATGATCACGATTGTGGCGGCGCTCGACACCAGGATTGGATGCAGAACCAGCCGGTACTTTTTAGGCACCAGCAGCGCACACCGGAACAACAGCACCAGCGCAGCCAAGTCCAGCACCATCGAGTACCCCACTGTGTAGTACACGACCATGCCGACCAGGAATAGGACGCTGTATACCGCCCAGTCAAAGTTAGCCACCACGCCCGCCGCCACAGTGGCTGACCGCGGGGGTGGCGGTGGCTGCTGGCGGTGCCACCACCCGTGGTCTGGCGTCGACCTGCCCGTGGGAACGCCCATGCTGAGCCGGCTGGTAGCCGCCACAGGCGACGGCTGCATTGGAGCGGGTGTCACTGTGGCGGCGCTGGACGACGACAGCACAGATATGTTGTCAGCGTCGGTTTTGCTGCTGTTGATGCTGTTGCTGTGGCCGATATTATAGTTGTTGCTGTTGCTATTGCTGCTATTTATACTGTCGCTGTTTTTCGCGACTCCGTCGCGATGTGGCAACTGCTGTGCAGTTGGTCGTGGATTTTGGCTAGCATGGTTGGTGAAGTTGGTGAAGTTGGTGGGGTTGGCGGGGTATGCATTAGTGGGGAGTGCGTTTGTGGGGTATGCAGAGGTGTGAGCATCGCTATGAGTATCACTATGAGCATCGTTCTGAGCAGCAGGCGAGTCCATATTCGAATGCGACCGGGCTGACTTGATGCTGATAAACTCGGTCGAACTGGCACCACCAATGCTGGTCGAACTAATAGTCGTAAAATCGCTGGTGCTGAACTGGGCTGGGCTCACCGCATCGCTGACTCCAGAAATGCTGGTAATCGACGGTACTCCTGTCAGCACTTGCCGCAGTTCTACTTGGCTACCGGCTCCACTTTCGCTCGTGCTACTGACAATTGAGCTGTTGTCTTCGTGGTGAGCTCGTCGCGTGGTTCCCAGCAAGCGCTGCATACCCCACACAAAGTACCCGTATACCACCATCATCACGATATACCCCACCACAAACACAGCGCCGATCTTGAATGCCTGGGCAACCGACACTTTCTGGGCGAGTGGGAGCAGCACAAACGGCGACGTGAAGCACACGTTCATCCACCGCACTGCGAACCCCGCCGGCACGTTGACGACGCTGAGCACACGCGCCGTCTTGACGGTGCCGACCACCCTCTCCGACGCCAGCAGCCCGAAAAACACCAGCAGCATGCAAACCACCGACGCCGGAATCAATACCGGCGTCTGGCTGATGGCGACGTTAACTCCGTACAGCCAGCACATCATGATGACGATCCCGACCGCCGGCTTCACATACACCCGCACCACGTAGGGCGCGCACAGCCGGAGGCCAAGACCAAGTCCCTCGAGCAGCTGCGAAGTCATAGCTGGCGGATCGCAGTCGGGCGTCGCCCATGATTTATAGATGTCGACCGAGCTTGAGTGCTCGGCTTAGACGAAATGGCGCGGCTGGCCACGGCCCCGTGTTTTCGTGCCGGCTCGCACCACCGGAAAACGCTATTGCTGTAGCAAATATGGTTGATTTCTGATAGCATCATGGCTGCTATGCCATAAGAGCATAACACTGGAATTGTAAATAAATTAGGCTGAAAAAGCTAATAATCGTGATTTTCCTAAGTAGCTTTTGCGTACAGATTCAATGCTACACGATTCGATCCATGCCAAACTGCGCGTCAGTTGCCTCAGCGTGACGGAGTCGCGAGATGATTCCCCTAGCTACAGAGGTATTGCCCTGTTATAACATATCTTGCAACTCCGTCGCTCTGTGGCAATTGCTCGCAGTTGGACATGGCACTTGCAACAGGATTGCATTGATCCGCACTGTTGGCAGTTTGTAGTTGTGATCCAGCAGTTGTGGAGTTTGCTTTCTGTTTCTGTTATTAATCTATATCGGTCTACATCTGTTCTTATCTTTTGAAATTTCAGGGATTGGCATTCTCGGCTCAGTCGAAGGACGGAATCCATGCCGAACACTCGGAACTCCCATCCGAGCGTCATGCAGACCAACTGTAACTGCTACATGTTCATAGTGATGCCTACAGTAGGCTACAGTTTCATGCCTACAAAATAGTTTGAACTAACTCTAATCTCATCAATCATTAATGTGCATTTAGCCCTAAGTGCTCCACAGTGTGATGATGGTAAATATCAGCTCTGCACAGTAGACATTAAGCGCCTGCATGTCAAACCTGTGCATATTCACGTATTAAATGCATACATTGAAACCACTGCCGAACTCCAGTGTCCTCGCCTCAACTGCGAAGCAGTTGCCACAGCGCGACGGAGTCGCAAGACAATCCAGTATTCCAATATTTCCAGTACGTGTCTTGTGACTCCGTCGCGCTGTGGCAACTGCTGCGCAGTTGAGGCGAGGACGCTAGGGTGAGCATTAGACATAAGTCCATGTATCATTATTGTTGAAACAGTCGCTAAAATTCGGTCGTCCTAGACGAAAATAATAATAGTGAATTAAAAATAAATACAAAGCACAGGCTGGCAATATGAGAATTGGCATTGGCGTTGGTATTGGCAGTTTGTAGAGGGTGGTGTTTTCCCCACAGTCCTGATGGAGATCCAGCTCCGGGCCGGGAATCCACACCCGATATAAATGGATTTTCAGTTCCAAACTCTATGGCTTTCGAGCATTGCCAATGACAGCAGCGACGAGTATTCGAGTCAGCGATAAGCAGCCGGTGCCCGCGTACCTGCCAGACACGTCTAGACCATCGCCTCTCTACGTGGACCGCGAGTTGTACGGAGACGCCATCCCCAACGCTCCACGGCAGCTCGTCGACAAGTTCACCATCGACATCCGGACTGCCAAAGCATGGAAAGTTCCACGAGGACATATTTGCCGGCTGACGACCCCTGAGGGCCCTCAAGTGGGCGATCTGAATATGTGGAATGCCAGCAACCCAAGGGAGCGGTTCTGGGCCAGTCGCACCAGACAGCTTCACCAGTCGCACGTCTCGACCTTTGACAGGCTGTGGTCATGCCTGCCGTACCTGAGACCCATGTGCACGATTATTGGCGACTCGCTGGCTCATTACGGTACCGACAAGTGGGGAGGCCGAGTGCACGACCTGCTGGGCACGAGATGCGATCCCTACGTAGACGCTCTGCTGTCTGGCGACCAAGTAGATTTCCACTGTCATTCGAACCTGACTCGAGCAGTTCTCGAGCACGGACTCACCGAGATGGACGTCCACGACGTGCTCAACGTGTTTCAGGTCACTGGTCTCAACGACAATGGCCAGTATTTCATGGAAACCTGCCCGTCCACCGGCCAAGATTACTTCGAGTTCTTTGCAGAAATCGACCTTCTATGTGCTTTGTCTGCATGTCCTGGCGGAGACCTCTCACAATGGGGGTGGGGAAGCTCCTACGACGACATCCTGTCGTGCTGTCGTCCACTGGGAGTCGAGGTGTACCGTATAGCGGACGATAATGTCCTGCGAGATTGGTCCAGCCCCGACGTAGCTCCCTACAAAGGTAACCATGGGCTCCAATATTCTAGATAGTGGCATTCCCACGGTGATCCATGCCAGTTGTTTTATCTGTATAATGTTCTAACGATGAAGAAATACAATGCAAAGAGGAGAATACAGAGGTACGCACTTAACAACGAAATTCGGTATTAGTTAGGCTCGTATGCTCCTATAAAGGTAATGATTGTCTTGCGACTCCGTCGCGCTGTTGCAACTGCTGCACAGTTGGACGAGGACACTGGCAGTGTGCTTCTACCGTGCTCTCAGAGTCTTGATGAAGACGCAGAACATAAATTCAATCAACCCAATCTTGGTTCATTAGTTTCTCCTCAGTTACATGCCTATAATTAACCTCAATAGCTCGCGTGATACCAAACGGACAAAATATAACTTACTATGATACATGTGGTAAATCAAATGCTGTATGACATGTCCTATCCAGAAAGCGCTGTATCGTCGGAAACCCATTTCTTAGCATTCAACGAGCGCAGCTACAATACTAATACTTTATTTCCAGCATACCTGTTTGCAGGGCTCCATCATGCCCACAGAAGCTTCGACAAAATGGGCTCGCACTCAAAATATACAGTGTCCTCGTCTCAACTGCGCAGCAGTTGCAACAGCGCGACGGAGTCGCAAGATAATGTCGGTTTGGGCTTGGATACTGGATAAGCCTAGCTGTCACCTTATATGAAGAGTTACAACTCGAGCCTCTGTCTATTATTTCTGGCGAGTTTGTCAAATGCTTATAATAAACCAGTATGATGCTAAATAGCAGCATGATATAAATCGGTATGGTTCGTGTTGTCAACAGAATGTTGTAAACAGAATCCTCATGATATATCCGCTTCGGAAATCAACTTGGTCACAAAAGCATCGCCACCTTGTTGGAATTACCACTTAGACAAGGTTGATCAACTGATTTCCAATATAGCTCTTACCAATGCAATATAATGGCGAAATCATCCGAACTGCAAAGGTTCACTATCCTATATAACAGAACAATGATCCCACACAAAATGCTCCGCAATCAAAATATAGCATCCTAGCCTCAACTGCGCAGCAGTTGCCACAGCGGGACGGAGTTGCGAACAGTTAATTCCCGAGCTGATAACAGCATTCGGAATAATCCTGGAAAACAGCAAATATTCCATACAATTCATAGCCATATTGTGATTGCCGAAATCCACAAACACACCATAATGGCATAGCCGGAATGGGGCAATATCTCTACGTATTTAGAGTTAGGCTCACGTAACTAGAGTTCAGCTCACGTAATTAGAGTTAAGCTCACGTAACTAGAGTTGAAGTAGCATTTGGTTGGCAGTGCTGAGCCGGCCCAAATACCGGGCAGTCGCGCGGTGGCTGCCAAGCAGCGGTCAGTCTATTAAAAGGCGCTCCAAGGCCTTGCACAAAAGCAACTTGAAAAAGCAATGTGGCGCTTGTTTTAGTGGGCAGCTGTCGATCACGCGCAGCTGCAGTGGCGGCTGATTGTAGGTGCAGCGCATGCCACCATCACATCAAAATGCGGCTGCGGCTGGTCTAGAAAAAGCAACGGCACAGTACCGCGCATCTCCCTCATGGTATCTGAGCCGAGCTCCATAACGACACTACACTGCCCAGCCATCTCGACTACAAACGCCAGATCTCTGCCGCCGGACCATCCGCCTAACCCCAACCATCCGCCTAGCTCCAGCGAATCCCGGCAATTCGTAAAGACGCCATCACGTGGGCCGCCGCTACGAACCAGCCCTAACCCGGTGTTTAAGCATAACTGGGATACGGGGTTAGGGGGTCGCATGGGTAAGGGCTTCCGGATGCCACTGCGGCAGTCCACGCCAAGTCGAAACCGTCTCTCCGGCTACTGGCAGGGTGGCTGGACAGGGCATTACTATGGCATAAACAGCAGTAGCCGCCAATTTGCAACGTTTAAAGACATCCATTTATAGCCGGCACGGGGCTGGCGAGTACCCGGTGGACGCGGGTATCCGCCCGCCCATGCAGTAGCTGCCCCGATCGTGCATAGTCCCCTGCGGGTCACAATGGCCCCTGCGAGCCGACGCGCCAATATTGCCACGCACGCATGTCTAATTGCTTTTTGTAGCAACCGCCATGCACCGGGCCCTGCCCTGCCCCTGCCCCGGTGCTGACCCATGCACGATGACAGCTTGAGCCACAGCAATGGCGCGCCGCAATCGGGACGCTGAGGGCGCTGCGAGCCAGGCGGTGGCTGATCAGCACCACCTGGCCTGTTCGTGTCGTGTTTGTTGGCTGCCTGAAACAGCGAGCGCCTAAAATATCCAGCCCTGCAACGCCACAGCGCCACAACGCCACAAAAATATTAGACTATTATTGTACTGAATTCAAGCTATCATACTCAATTACATATATCTTGCGACTCTGTCGCGCTGAGGCAACTGCTGCACAGTTGAGGCGAGGACGTACAATCTTAGCTGTCGGAACTACTATTGAGCTTCATTCATGAGTCCACGCCTCAACTGCGCAGCAGTTGCTACAGCGCGACGGAGTCGCAAGATGAGTCCCACACTCAACTACATATATCTTGCGACTCCGTCGCGCTGTGGAAACTGCTACGCAGTTGGATTAAAGTCAGAATCGCCACTTTTTGAATAGATCTGAGAGCTTTCATCAATGTTGAAGACAGCATTACCGGTCTCTCGCAATAAAATACGAAAAATGAATCACTAGTAAGAATAGTCTGAGTCTGACCAAATGCAATTAATTTTTCAAGCATTTCTTGACAATCCACAATTAATCCCATACTTAACAGAAACAACAAACAATCTCACTCTCAGAGTTTTATGTATCACGAGAACTGTTAGCACTTGGTAGGAAGTTAGCAGATCCCGTCAGTCAACTAATGTCAGCCACACCAAAGGTAATGCTCGTCACCATTAACAAATGTCGTAATACATATTACGCCGTAATACATTGTGTTGTTGTATATTCTGTTGCTGCATATTGTGTTGTAATGTTATATTGTTGTTTAATTGCGTTCTAATATAATCATGTCATAAGATAAGGTGTGGAGATTTACTAGAGCAGTTGTACAATTCCACGTCCCAGAGTTGGCGCGCAATGGTGAAGCAGTTCTGCCGGTGCAACACCCATAGCCCACCCAGCAGGACCAGGCCAATCAGCTGCGCAGCAGTTGTTCCAGCGCGACGGAGTCGCAAAATCCAAAAAAATGATTACTTGGCTATATATGACATCACGCATCTTGCGACTCCGTCGCGCTGGGGCAACTGCTGCGCAGTTGTGGCCAGGACTCTGGCAGTGGTTCACACTGCTTACCCAATGAGCCAGCCGAGACGTGTCAATACATAGTGTTTTTCTACAATGGCACTGTTGATATAAGCTCTGGAAGTCGGCTGCATATACGTACATAGACATTGTCATGCAGACGCCAACACGTCGACCTCACCACAGTGTCCTCGCCCAACTGCGTAGCAGTTGCTACAGCGCGACGGAGTCGCAAGACAATTCCATTCCAGTGCCTGTCTTGCGACTCCATCACGCTGTGGCAACTGCTGCGCAGTTGGTCAAGGACACTCAGGAGATTGGCATTGTTGCAGATGATCGGCGCCAATGCGGCGATGCTGCACAGAACAATCTTGAGTTGCAGAGCAACCCAACCTAGTTTTGCTTTTCGCGGCAGGCCCCTCTGACAGCATGGTTGCTTTTGGCGGATTAGCGCCCCGCCTCGTCAACGGTGCTTTTTCGGGGGCCATGCCAAGCTTTGGTGCTACATAGTTTGTTCCGGCGTTGCTTTTTCGGCGCTGGGAATTTCTCGCTGCTGCTCGCTGCGTCGTCTCCTTGCTTGTTAGCATCTTCACATCTTGACATCTTGACATCTCCTCTGGCAGCCGACCGCCACGCACTTCTGGCTGTCTGAGAAGCTTCGCGCTGTATTTTCGCATCTGTTTCGCTGCCGGCTGCCAAAGTGGCCTCTACTAGTGGCAGTCGCTGTTTGACAAGGCTACTGCGGTGTGCAAACGGACCAGTTCCTGGCACTGCCAATTGCCGGCATTTGGTGGTGGCACCTCAACAAGCCAACCCCCAAGTCCAAGCCCACAGCCGGGACTTGCCTGTAATTCGCGCTGACAAGCTCTGTTGGTGCCGGTTATTGGTGCCGGTTATTGGGGGCTTTAATTATTGGCGCTACTCGGTGCTGATTATTGGGGGCTCTGATTCTTGGTGCTGACTGGGCTGACTGGTGCTGTAGCAGTGCTGTATTAGTGCTGACTGGTGCTGTAGCAGTGCTGATTGGTGCTGATTTGTTACTGCTAATTAGTGCTGATTATTAGCGCTGATTGTTAGTGCTGTATTGGTGCTGTATTGGTGCTGTATTGGTGCTGGTTTGTGCTGTATTGGAAGTCTGGCATCTAGTGAACAGTCTGTCTGTCTGAAGTGGATTTGAGCATCTGGATATTCGACCGTCTGCATATTCGACATCCGCACATTCGACATCCCATACTCGACATCTGCACATAACATCTGCCCATTCGACATCTGAATTTCGATATCTGCAATTTCGACGTCTGCGCATTCTACATCTGCAATTTCGACGTCTGCACATTCGCGACCACGCGTGCGCACCATGTCGTCCATGGAGTCGTACCACGGCTACGTGCGCACCACGCTGGACGCCATTCTGCTGTTCGAGGCCTGTCGTATTGGCGTTCTGCCACGCGTACAGCGCCGACTGTCAGAGAAGGAGCGCAAGGCCATCCGCCCAGGATCGGTGTTTGTATGGGACGAGCGTGAAGCCGGCATGCGCCGGTGGACCGACGGCAAGTCGTGGAGCGCGTCGCGGGTGTCGGGGTCGTTTCTGACGTACCGCGAGATGGAGGGCCGGCGCGTCGAGCTCGTGATCGACTCGTTCGCCAACCCCGCCAAATCCCACGGGTCCACCACGTCCACCGACGACGAGTCTGCCAGTCCTCCGCACGCCAATGGTTCGAACGGACCTGGCGGTGCTAACGGTTCCAACGGAGGACCCAACGGAGGGCCCGGATCCAGCGGTTCCAACGGAGTGTCTGGTGCTGGTGCTGGTGCTGGTGCTGGTGCTGGAGCTGGAGCTGGAACTGCAAGTGGAGGTGCTGGAGGACCTGGAACTGCAAGTGGAGGTGCTGGAGGAGCTGGAACTTCGAATGCAGACCACGAGCTGCTCGACGACAACGACGATAACGACCCCTCGAGCATCCAGTGGACCCCGCAGGACGGCTACCGCTACAAGCCAGACGGACTCATGAAGCAGTCGTTCTCCATCACGACGTCCAACAACCTCAAGCTGCACCTGATTTCGTACTTCTCGCGGTCCCAGCTCAAGCACGGCGATATGCTGCCCGTTCCGTCCTCAGACCCCAACTTGCGCACCATCGTGATCCCGAAAGGGCTTTACCCCGACCACACGTCGCCCATCGACCATCCGCACCCCAACACCATCGTCCAGATCTTCCCAGCCGACCCTCGCCAGCTTAACGTCATCTACGGCTCCCAACCGTACCCGCAAGCCTCGGTCGTGCCACCACCAGGAGCTCCTGGCCAGCCTCCTGGCCAGCCTCCAGTCCACGGAGGCTACGTCCACCAGATGGCGCCTCTGCCAGGCTATATGGGCAGTCCTGGCGCTCCTGGGGGACCTGGCGCTCCTGGAGGACCTGGTGGACCTGGAGGACCATATTCGCAGCCTCCTGGTGCTATTGGTGCCATTTCAGGTCCTGGCATGCCAGCGGCAGTTGCTGCCCATGTGGTGCCTTCATACGGAGCTCCTCCAGTCCCTGGCCAGCCTGGCTACGCTCCAGGCTACTACTACGAGCAGCCACCTCCCCAGCAGTTTGCAATGGCCCACCAGGCCCACCCGGCCCACCACGGCATGCCCCACATGGCATCTCCAGCGCTGCCCCACGAGCAGCCGACTATGATGATCCACCCCCAGCCTATCCAAGGCCATCAAGGTCATCCTCAAGGCCATCCTCAGGCTCTGGGCCATCCACAGGCTCTGCAGGGACACCAGCAAGTTGCACATCATGTTGGACACCAGCAAATGGCACACCAGCAAATAGGTCAGCCTGTGGGACATCAGCAAGGACCTGTTCAGATTGCAGGGCATCCTCAGGCTATCCAAGGGCAGGCTATCCAAGGACATCCACAGCAAGTTCAAGGACCTCCACAACCTATGCAGGGACCACAGCAAGTACAGCAGCAGGGACAACAGCAGATTCAGCAGCAGCAACAGCAGCAGCAGCAGCCTGCCACGCTGCCTCCCATCCAACAGCAGCTGTCGCCTCCGCACTCGTACCAGCAGGTCCGGCCCTACTCGGTGGCTGCTGGCCAGTCGGCGCCTCCTGGGACCCCAGCTTCGTTCCACAGCCATTACGGAGCTCCCCAGATGCCTACCCCACCCCCAGGCCCCTCCTACAACGCGTCGCCTTTGATGCAGCAGTCGTCGCCCCCGCAGTCGGTCAAGCCTGAGTCGCGCACCCCGTCCGCCTCGGGGATCCTGCCACCCCCTGATGTTCCCAGGAAGGTGCTGGCGGACCCCAGGGCGCCCGACAAACCCATGTGGAGCGAGGACGCCCGCGCCATCAACGTGCTGGACCGGAGCTTTAATATTTAATTATTTATTGCTATGACTAGCACTTCAAAAGAGTCGCACCGCCGGCTGCAACTGCCTGGATAGACTGTACCGTAACGAGTATAAACAATACAATGCTGACACTACTCCAACTGCGCAGCAGTTCTACGCGATAATTCCAGTAGGGCTCTTGCGACTCCGTCGCGCTGGGGCAACTGCTGCGCAGTTGTGGCGAGGACTCTGTCCGTAATCCTGTTCAAGAGTCGCAAAACTTTGAATTCAATTCCACTATTTGTCTTGCGACTCCGTCGTGCTGTAGCAACTGCTGCGCACCAAGTAATGCCTGAAAAATACAATGCTGATAATAGCTTAATTCAACTGCGCAGCAGTTGCTACGGCGCGACGGAGTCGCAAGATGAAATTGTGTTGTAGGCAGAGATCTCACAGTGGTCTCTTACAGTCCGTTGACAACATCATCACGAGAATGTCTGACCGCTACATGGAAGTACGCGCAGAGACCAACTGCGCAGCAATTTCTACAGCGCGACGGAGTCGCAAGACAAAAGTTCAAATAATCAGAATGAAAATATGAGGTGCTAGCTTCCACAATAATGAATCACATGTTGCACGAAATGCTGTGATGTGGATAGTAAGACGATACTCCGAATGTATGCTCATAGGCAATGCTACATGACAATGCAATCTTCCTTTTCTTCGGGAACCACCGCCACGCCCATGTCCTCGAATGTGAGGGCCACCTGCTTGGTGGCGTCCGGCAGCTTGCCAGTGTCGCGCGGCAAGTTGCTGCCGCTGCTGCTCGATGTGGTCGCAGACGAAACCGACGACATTGTGGTGGTGGTCAGCGAAGACGACACGGTCGACCGCCGTGCCACATCGCTCGCGGACGGAGACCCGCTTCGCGACGACACGATTGACGACGGCGAGCCGGCTCTGCTGGTCAGCTCCGTTTTTGCGGGTGCTTGTGGAGCCTCGAGTGTTTCTGCAGGTGACGTGTCTACGAGGGAGTATCGCTTGGTGGAGCTCGAGGAAGCTCGAGGAACTGTGCTCAATGCTGGAACCGAGACTCGTCTAGGCTTGGACTGTGAGTCGAGATCCGATGCAAGCATAGGAACCGACTCTGATGCCCGCAGTTTGCGAGGGTCCACGTCGAACTTTGTGGGCTGCGACGAAAACGACCGCATCTGTCTTACTTTTGGATGAGCAATGCCGTTGGATCCTTCTGTATCGACAATGCCGTTGGACTCTTCAGTATCGGAGTTATGGTCGATCTCGGATATCGGTCGAAGACTCAGCTGCGACGTACGCTTCGCCAGCAGCTGCTCGCTCGACTTGCGCACCTTTAGTGGAGATATCGTACACACCTGCGGGGATGCATTTTGGGTGTCGTCCGGCAAAGACGATATGCTGAGCTCTGCGACGTCGGAGCCGAGCTGCTCGGCTGATAAGGCAGCAAGGGACGGTGACGAGCCAGAGCCAGAGCTAGAGCCAGAGCTAGACGATGAGCCAGAGCCATCAGACAGCGACGATTCCAGCTTCAGCGGAGACGGAGACCTCACGACTCGAATTTCCCCTGCTCCGCTGGGCAGTTCTGGTGAACTGTCGCTGCGCAAACCACGCCTAGACTGCCTGAATGGTGATGGTGGCGACTGCGGTGGTGACTGCAATGGCGACTGAGCGGCGAATTGTGATGGAGACTGGAACAGCGACTGCGATGGTGGCTGCAGAGGAGCCCTCACAGGCGAAGAGGTCTTGCGAGCGTTGATTCGCGCTCCCAGAGCGACTACTCCGGGAGAGTTATCTACTGTGACAGACCCCGAGTAGCGGTGGCCACGCTTCACAGGCGACAGGCTCCTGTCTCTTCGTCTCACATCCAGTGGAGCCAGATCGGGCAGCCGTCTTCTGTTTTCAGTGCTGAGCTCAACTAGTTGTGCTGGCTGTGCTAGCTGGACTGACTGCACTGACTGGATTGACTGTACTGATTGCACTGATTGGACTGACTGCACCGTTTGTGATGGTCTGCGTGAGTGTGATGGTGATGCTGGCTGGACTGAGTGCACTGATTGCACTGACGGCACTGACTGCACTGACTGAACCGTTTGAGATGACCTGCGTGAGTGCGCTGGTGAGGATGTCTGGGAAGACTGGCTTGATTGTATTGATTGGTCTGACTGGGCCACCACGAGCAGTCCTCCCTCCACGTCACTGTCGCTGTCACCAGGAAGCGAGTACCTCTTGCGCTGCGGACTCGAGTTCCTGCTCGACGGAGGTGACACATAGGTGCGCTCGAATGCATCAGTTGCAACCGTCAATGGCGGCACAGAGTCCAGTTTTCGCACAGGTTTGATGTTCCCACGCCCTTTGACCGACAATGACCGCTCATGGTCCTTTCTGGTAAGCCTGCGCTCGACCAAGACAGTGATTTCTTCCTCGTCCATCTTGCAATTGTCACTGCTACTGCTGCTACTGTTGTTGTCGCTGTTGTTGTTGTTGTTGTTGCTGTTGTTGCTGTTGCTGTTGCTGTTGCTGTTGTTGTTGTTGTTGTTGTTGTTGTTGTTGTTGTTGTTGTTGTTGTTGTTGTTGTTGTTGTTGTTGTTGCTGCTTACCGTGCTGTCAACGTTACTAACAATGCTGTTGGAAATGGAGCTGTCACTGCTGCTGGTGCCTTCATTGCCATTGCTGGTGACACTGCTGGTGACGCTGCTATTGACAGCAATTTCTGTGCTGGTCCTGATGATGCTACTGCTGCTTTTGTCGCCACTTTCTTTGTCGGGACTACCGCTCAGCTCCTTCAGCCGGGATATAGCGTCGTCGCACCCATGTGATGCCGACTGTCGATACCACTCGACCGCCTTGGCAACATCGGGGTCGACGAAAATACCCACTTCACTAAAGTACCCGAGCGCAAACTCGGCGGTGCCGTTTTTCTGGGAAGCAGCCAGCATCGCGAACTTATAGGCCCACTCCTCGTTGGGCTCAAACAAGTCTTGCGACCCGCACACCATCCACTTGGCGATCTCGACCTCCGGCACTCCCAGCAGCGCCGTGGTACGCTTGCAGTCGCGAAAGCCCCTGTACAGGTCTTGGCGGCTCGCGAGATGCAAGTATCTCAGAGCCACTGCTGCGTCATAGCCTTTCTCGCCTCCCTGCCACGCTTTGCCCATCCGGAGCAGTGCAGGCCCAAAACCCATCCACGCTGACCGCTCCAGCGCCAGCAGCCCAGCCTCTCTGTCGAGCGGGAGCCCTGCCAGCGCGTGCGACGGGATCACGTCGAGCTCGCCAAGCTGCACGAGGCCAAAGATGTAGCCTGCCTGTGCGCAGTCGGGGTCGGCAGTCAGCGTCGCTCGCTCCAGCAGCTCAAAGCCCAGCCGGTAGTCGACTTTCTTGCCGAGCTGGCCCCGCAGGTACGCCATGGCCATGCGGTACGAGCACGCAGCGTCCCGGCGCTTGACGCCATGCTCGAAATACGCCAATGCCGACCCGCTGTTGCCGTCGGATTCGTAGGAGGCTCCAATGCGGTACAGCGCTCGCGAGTAGCCCAGTTTGGCGGACTTGATGAAGCAGTCCATGGCAGCCACCAGGTCCACCGCACAGCCAAACAGCCCAAACAAATGCCACACGCCTATCATGTAGCGAGCAGCTCCACTGAACTTGGATGCATCGCTGTCGGCAATCAGCTTCACCACGTCGGTTGCCGTGTCGAGCACCTCGTCGCTGACGCCTGGCTGGCTCTCCGCGAAGTCCACCGTGTCGCGCGCCCACTTGAACAGCACATTGACGTCGTCGCTGGTCTGGGACCGCCGTTTTTCAAGGGCTTGGTCGAGATGGCGGCTGTACTCGGCACTGAGCTTGGCAATCTTGTCGCCAGGACTCAGCGGAAGCCCAACAAACGGATTGCTCACGTCGGGAAATATATGGTCGGGGTAGACGAACCGCCCATCTTGCACAAGGATGTCCCAGCTCATAGGGTGTCGCTTGTGGTTGGCAAGTTGCGCAGTTGAAGGCGTCAGGGGTGGTATTTATTGGTTTGTTTACAGTAATGCACGCTAATACGCGACCAGCCGCGCCTCGCGTATCATCTCGAATCTGGCTGCCAGCGAGCCATCACTGCCGGAAACTACACAAAAACAACACTGCTGGCACTTGCTAAACCGCCAGCTTGGTCTAGAACAGTCTACGCGGAGTCTGGCCGCAGAATATGTCGTAGTGTTTTGGTGCTCAGACGGTGGGTTCAGGCATAGAGTATATTTTTGAATTTTGTTGCTGCAACTAGCTGCAGATCTAATGCATCGCAGATCGGACCCTCGAATATTTATAGCAGGTGGGCAGTGTGTTAGTTGGTATTGTCTGAGCGAAAGACACCAAATTGCTGAATTCCTACTCAATTAGCCTGCCAGACCATGGTTCAGTATGAGCAATAAATTTAGAAGCAAAACAACCGGAGAACAGAGTCCTCGCCACAACTGCTGCGCAGCAGTTGTGGCGAGGACTCTGGAGTTGCCGTTCAGCTCGGATTCAATGGGTTCTACGTAGTTATTCTGTTGAAATCTGTGCAGCAAGACATGCGTCTGAAGACGCAGAAATATCTGGACTGTACTTTTTTCTCTGCTTGTGGATTACAATGCAGTACCGTCCTTGCAAATACCATTGACGCTCAGAGGCGTTAGATATATCACTGCAGTTTGCTGTCTTATGCTTTAAAAGTTGATTAAAGGTAAACGGCTTGACTGGTTAGTTCATGCAGATATTATTGGAAACGCAGGTGGAGTCAAGGCGCATATGCATAGCCGATATTATACAACACTAAAATACAACCCCAACAACAACAATCAATGCAATGCATTGAATGATAATTCAAACATAAAAGTCGATCAGCAAGTAACTGAAGCTGAATACAGAGTACAGAGCAGTCAACAATTTCAGTCTGTCACCATCGATGACAGTGATGATAATAGTATGTTGTCAGTCTATTTACGGTCGCTGCAGCTATTACCGGAAATGGCAGCAGCAGTGAAATTTATACTGCCATGACCGATTTGCACGCCGTGATCTCGTCGAAACGAGTCCTCGCCGATGCCGAATTCGTCAGTTCGGTTGCACAGCATGTTGCAGTATCGGCTGCAGGATGTCGACTAGCTGCTGCAAAGATTCTCGATGCTATGACGGCCCGTAGTTACTCTATGGCTACTTGGTCGTCCCACGAGCTCAATCCGACTGCAAAAGACGAAACCACCGTCAACTGGATATTCACAGTCGACCTGCTGAATTTCAGCTTCTGGTCAGACGGGGATCCTGCTGATACTGGCAATCCAGCGTCTGGGAGATACGCGGTCGAGTACAACGGAGTCCAGTATACTGGCTACTGGAGTCTCGTAGCGGCCATCAATAAGGCTCTTGATGAAGGCGTACCGATCACAAGCCCCTCGTATTGGGCGTCTGACAGTTTCACGCTCGACGTGATGGCCAGCGTGTTCCGCAGTGCGACTGCTGAGCAGGTGCCGTTGATTGGCGAGCGGTTTGCGGTGCTTCGCGACGCAGGGCTTGCTTTACAGCGAAGTGCCATGACGGCTGTCGACATGGTCAAGTCAGCCAATTGCTCGGCTGTGCGCCTCGTGGCTATCCTACGATCCACGTTCGAGTCGTTCGACGATTTTGCGCTGTACGAGGGAAGGCAGGTCTACTTTCTGAAGCGTGCACAGATCCTCGTTGCTGATTTATGGGCGTGTTTCGAAAACGAGTCGTTTGGTCGGTTTGACGACATCGACGACCTCACGATGTTTGCCGACTACAGAGTGCCCCAGATCCTCCACACTTTGGGATGTTTGACGTATTCTGAGGAGCTCACAAAGCGTCTTCGCAGCCTGGAGCTTCTAAAGCATGGCGACTCTGTCGAGACTGAGCTTCGCAGCTGCAGCATATTTGCAGTAGAGCTCATCAAGAGAGAGATGCTGGCGCTACCTCAGAGCAACTGCGCCAAAATCAACTCTGTTCTCATCGACTTTTATCTGTGGGACACCGCCAAGCAGACCCAGAAGCAGCTGGGCGACAATGCCACTACGAATATCATTCCCTGCCATCGCATCCGCAGCATTTACTACTGACTGTCTCCATGACACAACTATGTACATACTTGAATAAATAGAGCCTACACCTGTATCCACACCCAACTGCGCAGCAGTTGCTACAACGCGACGGAGTCGCAAGACATACAAACAGTTCAACAAACAGATCAGCACATCTTGCGACTCCGTCGCGCTGTAGCAGCTGCTGCGCAGTTGAGTGGCATTCCAGCATCGATTATGTGGAATCAGGGGCGCCTTTCTTGGGCTGTTCCACCATTTTCTACTGTTAGAGTGAGAAATCAGTCGAGCACTTACATCAATCAGCGTTTGGCGAACTCGTGAGCGAGGCTGGCCAAGGGCTATGGAAAACTGCTCCAGCATTGGAGGATGCCCCACATAGGACGCAAGACTGTCTCTCAGGACATTCGCCTGCCATTCGCTATATTAGACGTTTCCTTTCTATTTTAGGCGATACTTACTACTTTGTTGTGTCTGCATTTCCCACTCCAAGCACTCTGCTTTGCAGCTGCTCAAAGTCCTGTTGCTCGCGAAGACGGTCCGCCTGCGTCAGTACTACACACCACAAAAGCACCTACCATTTATGTGGACTCTTATGTGATACTCTACCACGCTTTTCTCTACTATTGACACTATTTGTTTTGTGGGCCCCTACTTTTCTTTAGCCGGATTTCTCAATGTTGGAATTTCTCGATGTTGAGCAGATGTTCCTGTTATATGTCCATGTGGAACCCTAATAACTTGACGACTCGACTTTACTATGAGCGAGCCACCCGAAGGAAGCGTTCGTTCTGAAACGCCAGCTCCGTCGGTCAGCCACCTAATCAGCTATGATCATCTCACTGACGAGGTGTTGGAGGCATGGGGATCATCTGGTCTGGATTTATTGTAGGTTTTGGTTCGGTGTGGGACCGCTGACTGTAGTGTGAAAAATGCAGAGACCTCAGACAGCCAGACGCTGGTTTCTCTTTACCATGAAGTGCTGTTGTCGGTAAGCAGCATGCGCATGGACAGCGACATGGCGTCGGACGCTCTGCGGTTGTTGCTCGACTCCAAGCTTCCAAATCGCCACGAATTGTTTGTGTTTACGTTTTCGCTGGTGGCAGAGTCGAATCCCGCGTCACTAGGAGTGCTTGGCGAGCTTCTCCAACAGCTCAACATTGACAAGTCGCTACTATTGCTGCATCTCGACACATCCATTCTGACTGACCTCAACTTGGTGCACCCCATGTTTGCCAAGCGAGTGGTGCGTGCAAACACCAATCTGCTCTACAAGCAGAAGCGTTTCAACCTGCCGCGAGAAGAATCAGAGGGATACTCGAAACTGCATTTGGAGGTTTTCACTGCCGCCTACTCATCGTCGTCATCAGCAGCTTCTGGTGTAGTCGCTGGCAGTGCATCGGCTGTGTCGCGAGTGATCCAGTCTCTAATCGGATATTTTGATCTTGATCCAGTGCGATCTCTCGATATCGTGCTCAGCATTGCTGCTTCCAACATTGCCGAATGTGCGCAGTTCTTCATTGAGCTGCTCAAAGAGTCTCCGTGGTGGCCTGCGGACGCGTCAGAGGCCAAATCAATTGAGGATTTAGGTTCTGGAGGTAACAGAATAGCTGCCCAGCTGCTCGGATTCAGACTCGCTTTTCTACAATCACAGTCCCCTGTCAATGTGCGTGGGCTCACCAATCTGCTGATGCTCATTGCCTTGCTCATAAAAGAGGGGTTTCTGAGTTTTGCAGATATCTACGCATTTCTGAGTCCAGACGACGTCGACTTGGATAAGCACGAAACCGTGTGGAAAGAAGAAATGAATGAGCAAATATTCCGAGCAAAGTTTACTGCTCTAGCATTTGCTGGCGCTATTGGCGATGAAGGTGAAGGTGAAGATGCAACTACTACAAACGGTACTAGTGATGGAAAGCAGACCGAGTCAGCTGAAAACCGTCCTGCTGAGAACCAGGAGCTCATCATGTCCAAAGTGCGGTTTGTACGCTGCTTACTGGCAGTAGGTGCTATTCACCCAGCTCTGTTTCTGCTTGGAAGATTCCCATTTATTGCCCAGATGGATATAGAGATCGCATTGCTCATTAACAGGATCGTCGACAACGCGATAAGTCCGCTATACAAAACTGCATATCCTCTTTCCAACGAGTCTGGGCCAGTGTTAAAGCCTCTTCCAAGCTCAATAATAAAGGAGACTGTGTTGGTTGCTCCTCCGGAACAGCGGGTGCACTTGAAAATCGACCCCCTCGATAATTCTCCGAATTCCAAGTTCTTTTACGACCGCTGGACCTCCGGCACCCCTCAGGTCTCCAACAGCCAAGAGCTTCTCGAGCTCTCCAATACGTTTTTGAAGTTTTCGGGTCCTCTTCTCGGCAAATCGCCTTCGCTGCTCGTCAAGCTGTGTCGCGTGGCGACCTACTACCTCAAAATCGACAGGGCATCCCACGAGGAGTTTTGGACAGAATACTTTCGGATATTTATGCTTCCATCAATTTCCCTGGTAGATATCAATCCTGGTGTCATATTTGAGCTGTTCACTCTGCTGCGGTTGTTTTCCTTCGAGTCGCGATATGCATTGTACTCTGAATGGCTGGGAGGGTCGGAAACTAAGACGTCGCCCCATATCAAGCTTGCGATTGGAAAAGCAGAAAAAGCCACTAAGGATGCTCTCAAGCGACTGTCCAAGAAAAGCAACAAGGATGGCATGCGCAAGCTGGCAAAGATTTCGTATTCCAACCCAATTGCCTGCTTCACGGTACTAGTCAGCCAAGTAGAGAGCTACGACAACTTGGCGGAATACGTTGTTGAAGCTTCGCGGTACTTTTCAGAAATAGGATGGGATGTTCTTCCGTTCATTATTATGATGCAGCTTTCGTCAGCAAGACCAGCGCAACAAGGTGATGGAATGATCGACAGCAAGTGGCTACAATCTTTGTCGAATTTCACCGGTATGCTCTGCAAGCGGTACTCGCTTATGGACTGTCGTCCTATTCTCCAGTACCTTCTGCGACACATTCACAACAAAAACAGCTCCTATATCAGCGTGTTTCAGGAAATCCTCTCTCAAATGGCGGGAATATCTCAAATGAGTCGGCTCAACCGCTTGCAAATCGAGTGCTTGGGAGGCGGGCCCATCCTGAGGTCGTCTGTGCATTTGGCAACAGACGATTCCAAGACTCTTGTAGCGAGGTCGGCAAAGCGACTGGTAGATGCGCTAATTGAGCTGGATATATTGCACGAGCTATTTATCGGATTGGCTCAAATCCATCGTGCCTATGTATATGTCAATACCGACGCATCCGAGGATGCAGATCCCGTTCATCCAAAGGTGCTAGCATATCGGTTCGATGACTTGACAAGAGTCATCATTCAGTATATTGAGCTTGTGCGTGATTTCACGGATAACGACTACTTGAAAAACAAGCTTCCTTCGGTTTCAGAGCTGTGCATTGATTATGACCTGGCCCCTGAATGGGCGTTTAGCATATGGCGGGATATTCTGAGCGACGAAATCAGAAGATCCGAGTTCAGTAGTGACTTGGACGTGCACCCTGTTCTTGCACCTATTGTGGACTCGATTGGACCTGCTATCTCAGAGTCGGAGTGGCAGTATCTTGACAAGGGCCTCTTTGTCAGTTTCTGGCAGCTGTCTCTTTATGATATTTATTACTCGGAGGAGGTCTATAACGTCGAAAAGGCTCGCCTTGCGACCCGTGTCAGCAACGTTAAACCGAACAGACCAGCGGAAAAGCAGGATCTGATAACCCAGTCCACCAGACTCATTGCGGAAACGAAAAAACATGAGTTACATCATAGCATGACGCTCGCGAGACTCAAGCAAGAGAAAGATCGCTGGTTCCAAAACCCATTACAGCAGGATTCTGAGACGGTTGAGGATGCAGCTGGCACCGGAAAAGCGACTCGCAAGAGTCAAATCCGGCAGTTTTTTTCGTATTGCTTGCTTCCTCGTGCCGTTCATTCCCCTGTTGACGCGCTTTTCTGTTCGGAATTTTTGAAAATACTCCATTCACTGGGTCCTGGGAATTTCAGCATGCTGGGGTTGCTTGACAGTCTATTTTGCGATGGCCTTCTCTACAGCACCTTGTTAACTTGCACGCCATATGAGGCAGAGAATCTGGGAATATTTCTGGGAAACATTTTAGCAGCCCTGCGACAATGGCACAAGGATCCTGAAAGCTACAAGAAAATGGCGCTTGGGGAACAGGTGTTGGACGATGGCACGGTGCTTTATATACCCAGTATGAGACTGAAATTCAACGACGAGCCTGTCACAGAGGCCATGTTACTGGGCTACGAATCATTTCGCAAGGCTTTGGATAAATGGCACCGATACCTCACTTCCGACATTGTGCTCTGTATGGATTCTGACGACTACATGCGTCGCAACAACACTATCACTCTTTTGCAAGGTGTGATTTCGGAGTTTCCATTGATCAAGACGTATGGTTTGACCATTGTAGAGGCGGTGGCACGTGTTTCTTTGAGTGAAGAGAGGGGTGACGTCAAGCTCGCTGCTACAGCGTTGTTGGGCCATATGAGACGTCGACTCAACGACTGGACTGAGCTGTATGACTTTAGAGAAGTGTCTGACAAGGATAAGAGTGATCTCGTCGAAGAAGTCAAAGCCAGAACTTTGCGAGTCAATCTGCTCACCAACGATAGCTCTAGGACAACACCCACGACTGGTGCTTCGAATGCGCCTACTCCTGGCAGGTCATCTACACCACAACAGCCAGATAGCGACAAGACCAAAGAACAGAGTTCGAATGAAAAACCTGCTCCTCGTATTCCTGAAGGACCCCGAGCCAGTAGTGCAGTAGCAGCAGCATCTGGAAGACAAGGTCAAGCAAGAGGGACTACAGGTCCAGTTACTGGAGTTAAACGGTTTGATAGAAACAGCGACGAAAGGCGCAATGTCGCGCCAAGTGACCGCGACTCTGATAGAAGGTTGGGTCGCAACTCTGAATTTGCTCGACAGCCAGACGACCGACGACGACTCAGGGACTTTGACGATGGTGGATCTGTTAATTCTATACCGCTGGGAGGACAGTACCAGCGTGCAGATAGGAATGGGCCTCCTGCAAATGAGCAGCGCAATCCTGTTCGTGGAGCTCCGCGTGGAAGCAGCCAGCTTGATAGCAGCTCCAGAGAAGCCAAAGACCGGACTGTCAAGCGTCCCAGGGACGCTGAACCAGATCGCGAGCCTGGTCGTCGTGAGGGCTGGCAGCGAGGAGGCTCGCGAGCAGACGAGCTGCGCAGACAGGATGTTGATCGTCCAAT
This sequence comes from Sugiyamaella qingdaonensis, assembly GCA_030569235.1. NCBI lineage: Eukaryota > Fungi > Ascomycota > Dipodascomycetes > Dipodascales > Trichomonascaceae > Sugiyamaella > Sugiyamaella qingdaonensis. The sequence goes on from JAJMKI010000009.1 coordinate 538,664, forward strand.
TCGTGGACCTGTACGAGATGGGGGACGACTTGACGACAGGCCTGATATTAGACCACGAAGTGATGGAAGGACTTTAAGAGGTCGTGATATTCCCGACAAGCGTGATCCTCGAGGTGAGCGACTAGACCTCCGAAGCGATTCCAGGCTCGAGCCTCGAAACGAACGCAACCTGAGAAGTGATAGAAGCGATAGACCAGACCGAAATGACCGACTCGATCGAACCGACAGAGTCGATCGCAGCGACAGAGTTGACCGAATTGACAGACTCGATCGATCTGACAGAACTGACCGAAACGACCGCGCTGAGCGGACTGAAAGGCTGGACAGGCCAGACAGAAACGAAAAACCGGGTCGGGATGTTCGCGATAGAAAAGACGCTGATAAGCGGCAACCTGCTCGAGACGTCCGCCAGCCAGACCAGCGAGACGCACGGACGTCCAACTTGGATGTCAATTCCACTCCTCTTGGTCGCCAAAGAGAAGTAGGGCAAAAGCCAGTTGTTGACAGTCGCAGACACAATGGACGTCTAAATGACAGGTCGGCGTCTCCCCAGACCTCATCGGGTCTCCCGCCTCTTCCTCCTCCAGAAGGGCCGCCTCCATCACAACCGTCTTCATGGTCTCGTGGACGTTCGCAGCGGAATGGAGAACCTCCAGATAGGCGTAAGAGCCAGGTTCAAGGCGTGAAACGGACAGCAGAGGACAGCTCTCGACGACCAAATGAGAAGCGTCACAAGACTGAAAACTGAGCGTCAGCATCCTTATCATGACTGTATTCTACTCGGATGCCTCCTAAAGACATGTTAGTGTTTACCACCAACATTACCGATATGCGGTTGTTCTGTATTATCTAACTTGTTATGTAAATATAATGATCCTGAGTTCAAGCGTCTGAGTAATTATTCGTATCGATCAATGCCCGTAGACGCTTTTCGCGACTCCGTCGCGCAGTTGAGGCGTGGATCTTGGCAATCGAGTTCGACTAGGATACATTTTCGGTCTATGACTGCTTGCTTTGTATTCAGATATAGATAGCAAATTTCAACGCTAAATCAAATATGAAACAAAACAACTGCGCAGCAGTTGCAACAGCGCGACGGAGTCGCAAGATATCAAGAGAGCATTTATCTTGCGTGGAATCAGTATTGACAACGACGTAAAGTTAGTTGCGTAATATTATTGCCTTCAAGTAGCTGCATATACATGTCAAATTGATAGCATATAGTGGAACAACCAACCACACCCTCATAGTGAACTCTTCAAGACATTTATACGACCACACCCTCGACACCAAAGCAGTCTCTTATTTACATATATTACATCCATACTGGTCATCCGTTGTATATTTACCAACATGGAAGTTCATATTGGCAAGCTATTGGCAAGCTTTAGATGTATGCAGCGTTGTTCCGGATGTCGGATTAATTATCTTGCCCTGCAAGCTCCCCATACGATGATCGAGTCTGTGGAAGATGATCCAAAAAACAAACAAAACTAACAAAAAAAAAAAAAATAAGAAGTATGAAAAATCGTACAAGTCCGTGCAGATTCTAGTATGATATTTGCAGCTTCTCTGCTGACGGTGACAACCAACCTGAGTCATGATCTCACTGACTGCAAGCTGGTGGATGTTGCGGGACTGCTTCACATTGGTAGAACAAGCGAACACTGGGTCTTTTCGAAACAGTGCTCAAGTACTAAATGTGATAGGACGGTGATAAAACCTAGACATTGACGAAATGTCTAGGTTTTTGGTGGTATTTCAGCGCCATGGAGTCCAAACTCAAACCGTAAGGGGGCTTGAACACTGAAACTGGAATTTCAGTTTATCCGCTGTGCATGAGCCCGCCTACATATGCCATGTACAAGTGCTGCTGTCACAGGACTCCTTTTCAAATGTAGTAAAAAATATGCCATATAAACATGTCCAGCTCCGAACAAACTTTGGTTGTCGTAGTTAACAGCTAGCCGTGTGGCAGCTTAAAAGCACTTCTAGGGCTACCGAGGTCCAGCTTCTTTTGGCAAAGGGCATAAGCCTCATTTTGCGCAGCGGTACGCTTGTGGGTTGTTTGCATCTACACCGTCGCATCCTGGCAGTGTCGGTTCCCGAACAGTAACTGTGCCACTGCCCAGTGGTTTGACAACGTTCCGTTGCCTTTTGTCACCAGCAGATTGCGTTTTGGGCTGGTTGCTAGCATCCAGCTAGAACTGGGTATTTTCTGTTCTCTTCGCTGCAAATCAGCCAGCTGGCAGACATGACGGGTTCATCTTCACCAGCAGTCAGCTCCACAGCATCAGAAGCACCGACGACTGTCGCCACTGCACCGTCGTCCGAGACTACAGATCCGCCACCGACAATGGCACCTGGTTCGGCACCAATCACCATTGCGGGTCCGTCTGGGTCGACATTGAGCACTCGCAAGCTCCGAGGCGATTCGCCCTCCAACCTACTCCCTCATCATGGCACCAGCAGTCTTGGCATCGACTACGCATTGAGCGAGCAGGACAGGGCATTACTCGGACATGGAAATCCACGAAACGGCCATCGACGGAGTATGGACATCGACACGGCTGCGGCAGGCGACCGCATCGTCAAGAGTGGATGGCTCTACAAGAGAGGCAGGCGCAAGAACTGGTCCAGAAGATGGTTTGTGCTGCGAGAAAACCAGCTTACCTACTACAAGGACGAGCGCGAGTACAAGGCGGAGGAGATCATTCCTACTGCAGATATCATGAGCGCAACAATGGTGGCGGATCATCGCAAACCAAATCACTTTGCATTGTTCACGTCGAACCAGAACCTGCATCTCCGAGCCGATAACGAGCCTGATGCCCAGGAATGGGTCGACATTGTGCGACGCACCGCTAACGATGCTATAGAGAGCTCTCTGAGCAGCTCGTTCAAGCGGATGGGGCCTCTGGCGGCTCGCGACAGACTCGATCCGACCGATTTGCACCCTCATCAGCACCACGAGAACCACCACCACCAACACCCTCATAGTGTTGCGCACCAGCAGGGCATCCAGCAGAACCAGGGCATTCCAAGCCAGGCCCTCCATCCAGTTCCACTGGCAATCTCGTTTGACGCTTCTCTACACCATCCCAGCATCGAGTCTCCGAACCTCGGTAGCCCGCCAGGTGGCTATTTTGAGTATTCAGGCACCGAGGGACTTTCTTCTACAGCGTCCGACAGTGGTCAGCCAAACGTCGTGACTGAGATGACGGCCGTTTCTGAGCAGAACGGTTCTGAATTAAGCAATTCAGACGAGAGGATTGTACGGCGTGGCTACCTACTTCGACTGAAAAAGCACCTGAACCAATGGAAAAAGCAGTGGGCAGTGCTCACCACCCGCCAGATGGTCTTCTTCAAGTCGCAGGATATGAAAGGCGCACCCATCAAGGTCATTGATCTGTCAGATATCGTTGACGTAGTCGACATCGACCCGCTGTCGAAGTCCAAGAAGTTCTGCATGCAAATCATCACCCCAGAGAAGCGACTGAGGTTTTGCGCCAGCTCCGAGGACGACCTGACTGCGTGGATGGCTGCGCTGATTTCGGTGATGCCCAAAGCATGACGCCTATAATTTATTTTACGACTATGTAACGACTAATGAAACCAAGTTAAGGCAGCATTGTGATTGACAGCAATTACAACGTAGATTTGACTGGTTGGACCAGACTTGAATTGATCTTTTTCTCGCGACTCCGTCGCGCTGAGGCAACTGCTGCGCAGTTGAAACTAAGCTTTCCAGTAATATGTAGCTGCCATTATATTCCGACGGAGCTCAAGCTACTAGCAAACCTCAATACCAGAGTCCATGCCTCAACTGCGTAGCAGTTGCTACAGCGCGACGGAGTCGCAAGATAAATGATTTGGCCAGAGACGAATCTACTTACAGACGCTCGGTAACTCTATCATAATTAGATACACATCTATATGATCCAGCTCAGTGCATGAATCGGAAGTCCAGTCGTTTGTTGCCTCGATGAGTTGTCGACTTGATGTACTCCTGCTGCTCCTCGACAGTCCAGGCATTCCAGATCTTGTCTCGGCTGCTGTTTTGCAGCTTGTAGTAGAACTTTGCAAACAGGCACGATCCGACGGCGACAAACGACAGCACTAATAAATAAACGTTCCCGCGGTGGTAGTAGGGGGCATCATCTTCGCGGTAGATCTGCGACGCCACAATGCTGCCCATCTGCGAAAACATGTTGACTACCGCGGCAGACACAGCTCTCGTGCTCACCGAGTTGGAGTTGGTCGAGCACCATGTGATGGTCAGCACGCTGCCAGACGGAAAGCACAGCGCCACTGTGAGCAGCGCATAGGTTGCCCACACTTTGACGCCCAGACCGCTCCAGAAACACATCACCACCAGGAACGGAATCACGTATAGCGACTGCAGCATGATGACGTACGCGACGTGGTTGGTGTGTCTGGCGACGAACGCCATGGCCACCATCGTCGCAATGCTGATGAGACTCGACGGAATGGTCAGCAGGTTAGTGGTGAGCGTCGAGAAGCCCAATCCCCGCAGAATCAGCGTCAAGTAGTTGGCAGCGGGCTTGACGTTGATGTCTCCAAGAAGCCGGATCATGTAGATGGGCCAGATGTGGTAGTCGCACAGGCACTCCCACAGCAGCGCCACCGTCAGACCCTCGCGGTTGTTCATGTCGCCCTTGGTGGGGTCGTCGCGCAGCACCCGATTGACCATGATGCGCTCCTCGCGGTCCGTGTACCAGCCGTCAGGGCGGAACCAGGTCCGCGACTGCACTACGGAGGCCGACATCCTCGTGAACGACACAAACCCAATAAATAACGTAAACAGGCCCTCCAGGAAAAAGAGCCATCGCCACCCTGCCAGGCCCAGCCACCCGTCCAGATGGAAAATGCCGTACGCAATGAGCGACGAGAACGCTTTGGTGAACGGGTTGGCGATGTAGAAGTAGCTGAGCCGGATCGGCAGCTCCTTGCCAGTGTAGAAGTACGACATCCACAGGCACACGTTGGGAATGAACGAGCCCTGGAACAGGCCTACCAGTGCCCGCGTCACGTAGAACTGGAACCGGTTGGTGATGGCCATTTGCGAGATGGCAACCAGCGACCAGATGCTGAGCTGCGCTGGCAGCACCACGTCGGGCCCAAACCGCTTGGAAATCATCTGCGCGGGCAGCTCTGCCGACAGAAAGCACACCAAGTTCAAGGCGCTGCCCCAATTGAAGTCGTTGGTCGTCAACCCGAGGTCGTCCAGCATGTCTCCTGACAGGGCATTCGAGATGTTGCCGCGATCGATGTCGAGTGCCACGAACATGATGAACGCCCACAGCGTCACGTAGTAGTCAGTTTTGCGCACCACCTCCTTTTCCTCCGACTCGTCCCACTCGAGCTCGGGATCAAAGTGGTCTCGGCACTCGTACTGCACCCGCTCGTAGAGGTCCCGGTAGTAGTCGGCCACCACGGGGTCGTCAAACACATGTTTTGGCCCGTCCGACTCGAGCAGCGCCGACTGCTCGGCGTAGTCGCCAATGGCGATGTAGTTTTTATCCCCGTTCATGGTGGGGCCATTCTACGGGTGTCAGACAGCAGAGTTTGGTTGTGGACATTGCGGTGCTTATATACACCGCCAGCAGCGATGACGTGACGGGTGCAGCAGATGTGCCATTTCCCCACGGAATCTATCTCCCAGCCTGAGCACAGAATAGGGCTGCAATAGATTCTGACAGCCCGTGAGCAGAACAGTAATAAGACAAATATAAACTATGAATCAGTTGAATTTGTCTATTCAATTTGGTGTTTCATATTATCTTGTGATTTGCAGTTGTGTAGCACCGTCTCAAGTAGCTTGCTGGGCTTTTTCTTGCAGTACTCGTTCGTACAGAACTCAGTGTCCTCGCTCAACTGCGCAGCAGTTGCTACAGCGCGACGGAGTTGCAAGACAAAACCACAATTTCTGTCAGCATATTTAATCATATTATGACTCCATCGCGCTGTGGCAACTGCTGCGCAGTTGAATAAGAAAGCCCTGGGTTTCTTTTGCACATCTCAGCTTCAGGGGAGAGCCATCTCAGTGATCGGCACATAAATTACCTAAATTGGATATGTTCAGCCGTGCAAAATGCGAAAAAGCCTGAAATCAGAGTTTTTCGAAAAAACTTGAACTTCTGCAAAAAATACAAGAACCTTGGCTGATACATGAAGATCATTGCCTAATACGGTTTTATTCAGCCGTGCAAGAAACTACAACGTAACAGAATCGATGTATTTCGACGTCATTCCTTAATTATAATTATTTGAAAACTGCAGTCGAACTTGAAGATATTTATAAGCTATCTAAATTGAAATTTTATAAAATGCTGGCTGAGAAATAATTTTTTTGTTTAAAAGTGGTGATCGTCAACCATATTTCCTAAAATGGGTTTATTCAGCCGTGCAACTTTAAACGGAGAAAGCGATATCGAATTAATTTATAAAGGTCAGAAGAGAGCATAAAACGACGATATGTTCATGCTAATTATGATCAAAAAAGCTTAGACCTCAACTGTGCAGCAGTTGCCACGGCGCGAAGGAGTCGTAAAACCACCGTTGCAGTTTTGATATTCAATACGCATTCAATATCGTAGTCTACCAACATAACACTCGATGTCTACAACTCCGTCGCTCTGTGAAAGCAAGCCCAGCTTCAGTACATGTAGAGCAGATTCACAAAGTTTTGAGAAGTGTTTCATACCGTAACTCTTCTACGCATAATTGTCACATTTAACATAGTCGCGCCTACGTACATAGTCGTACTTGCAGTGCTGAATGCGTCTGCCACTCTGCGTTAAGTGGTCAATAAATATGACGCTGACTGGCAGGATTCGTGCTTGGCTAACAATCACTCGCTCGTTACGGCGTATGCAGCCCACATGGCGAGCCATGAGTGTGATACATGGCTGTCTACGAGCTGCTGAGCCTTGTCTAGCACTGCTTCTCGCTCGTCCTCCGTCACCATTGTGACAGTTCCAGCACGCATGTCAATTCGCATTGGCAGTTTGTGAGCAGATATAACGTGTCCAATCGCATCCAGATAGCTCTTTTCTGAGGCTACTGACCGGTCGAATCGCACTAAACGCTCGCCTATCATCGATTGCAGCGACGTCAGCGGCAGTTCGCTGTACACAGCAAGACATGCCTCAATGGCTCTGTCTCTTATAGAGCTGTAGGCCGACTCAAAGCCACTCCACACAAACAGCCCGTATGTCAAAGATCCGCACACGACCTGGAGCTCCGCCAGCATAGCTGTGTAGCGGCCAGCCAGGAACGAGCCGATTATACCTGCCAGTTTAGGTCTGGTTTCGGTCAGCTGCTTGTACACTTTGTCGCTGTCCACCAGATAGTGCAGCTGCTGTCTACTGAAGCACAGAAGCGCACTGATGGTCAGTATTACCCCGACATCTGCCTCAGTGACGAGAGCTCCATCTTGCAACACATCTAGTGCCGAGACGTCTATTTCCAGCAGAATCGCTGCTGCCTCCATTGGCAGGCCCCTCTGCATACACGACAGTGCCATCACCACGCTCAAATAGGCCCTTTCATGCTGTGAGATTGAGTTGACGCCAGAGCCGATGCTGGAGCTCAGGCTGGACCCGACGCTGGCATTCGGGCGACTGTTGTCGGTTACTAATCGACGCTGGCACATGTTGTAAGCCGACGACCACTGCTGGTCAGCCACCAGCGCCTGGAACTGCTTCATAACATCTCCAAACTCGCTGTGTTGCTCCAACACTCGTCGGTAGTAGTCGAGGGCGTTCATATAGTCGCCTTTCATCACTTCTAGATCACCATATGCCACCGATGCTCGCGAGAGCTGCGGACTCTGTCTTGCAGCAGAGCCCAACCTGCTCTTGAGTGCACTCTTTCGCTCGTTGTACTCTTTGTGGGCAGTTTCCTCCCAGGCTATATCGAAATCCACCTGCAATTCCTCGGCCAGGGCTGCCTGGCTGTTGTAGAGATGCCAGTCCAGCGTTTCCTGCTGGATTAGTTGCAGCGCCATGGTCAGCGCTTTTCTTGTCACTGCCGTATTTGACCACACCATCGCATTAGATTTCCATGAAGCAATCGCCAGCAGCCGGCTGATTCGCAATCGGCCGCTATATTCGTCTGCTATTCTGTCCACATCTGATTCGCTCACTACTGGTCCACTCATAGTAGTTGTACGTATAACATGCAATCTGCAGTTTTCAGCCTTACCTGCTCATCTTTATGTACGCAGATTGAAATCTCCAAAAAAAATACGTTATTGGAAATATATATTGACATTGTTGAGTACCATATAAATAGGAGATCCCTTGGCATTTACTTATGGAGTGGCTATGGAGTAGTAAGCTGTTTCAGCCAATAAAGCATGCTCGGCTGTTCTCATCAGCAGATCAGCTTTTGCATCCCAGGCTCAAGCGCAGGCTCACTAAGATTCTGCAAGAATCAGAAGCACCAACTGCCACAAATCCAGCTCAGCGTCTAGTAGATAATACGACACGGTTCAGGCTCAATAGCCTAGTGCAGTCGAGAATAGAGCAGTTTTTTGGCCAGGACATCCATGCTATTCTCAAGCAAACCCCAGACTTCAGTACGAGGCATGGACTGGTGTTTAAGTATGTGGGAACGTCCGTCAACAGTGTCCAGAACTCGTATCTGGTCTCCCGCGACGTTGAACGCCAGCTCAAACGCAACAATATTGCTAAAGCACTGTACATATGTCGGCTGGCACGACAGAATGGCACTGTCGCGATGAATCTGCTGCTGCGAGCTGTGGTGAAGTCTGGTAAACCTGAGCTGGCGACCGTCATTCATAGGACCTTGAACAAGTGGGGTGTTCCAGATAACGCGCTGACATTCACCGTTCTCCATAGCAAAGCGCACTTGTATCAGCAGAATCCAGTCCGTCAAGATCAGTTGATGGACAAGTTCCAGCGGGCATCACAGAACATGTCTCAATACAGCACTATTTATACGGCAGCTGCCAACACAACTCTGAGCGAGCTAGGTCGTGTAGCATCTCTAAGCGACTCGCTAGAGTTTTACAACAATATTCCTCGAAAGGATAAGGCATCTCATACTACAATGTTGAATATAATATCGCACTCAAAAGAGGGCTATAGCCATATAGATGAAGTCTGGGAGCAGGTTAGAAAGCGAGCCGACGGCAAGCCTGAGGTGGATCCAGTGCTTGCAAGAGCTTATGTCAAAGCTGTATTAGTGAGTAAAGGAGGTCACGATGCCTTGAAATGTTTTGAGAGCTTTTATGCTCCGCTCGGAGAAAGTACAACGAAGGATGGTCTGTTTCAGATTGAGAAACAAGACTTGTCATTGATGGTCGAGTGTCTCATAGATGCGAAGCAATACGACACTGCAGTCGAGACCGTCTCACAAGCTCTAGACAAGAAGCTTGTGGACTGTGACCAGTATTTGCTGCAGTTGTTTTGCCAGAACATCCAGCTGAGCGGGAATTTTGCTGCAGTTCCGCAGGCGCTGGAGCTACTGATCCAAACTCCTGACAAGAATCCCTGGAATTTCTCGATTCTCTTGCAAGCTTTTGTCACTGCTAACAGGCTCCTGACAAACGACGAGGTAAGGCTCGTCGAAAAGATTGCCGAAGCGTCTAAACAGTCCCATCGTTTTCACATCCGCGTTCTCAGCTCGTACTGCCAAGTGTACCGCATGATATACTCTGGGAAGAACCTTCCAACACGGAGCTTTGACAAAACCAGTGGTCTTCAGGCCGTCAAGTCGATGCTGTTGTCGGCGGATGTGCTTGGAGATGCTGTGACGAAACAAATATACGTCGATGAGACGCTACAAGCTCTAGCAGCTATAGAATTCCTATGTGATCATTTTCGAAAGAGCCGGTGGTCTGCGTCGATTTCCAAACTGCTTTACGAGGGTGGCAAAGCAGCCAGAAAGCTACTGGCTAATATGAAGTCTCAGACCATCACGCAAGAGACCGTCAACGATTTCACGGCCCATGTCAAGGCTATGCACCATATCATCAATGGCCATAACTACAAAACCCAACAGAAACCGATCTCTGCCAGTTAGTTACGTCATAATATTTGCATATCCTTATATGTATTTTAACTTTACACCATGTATTATATAGTTATAGATTTACAACTAATGATAACCACGAAGCAACCACTTTTCATCGATGTCGTCGTTGCAATTGGTATTCACTTTACTACTGATTAATGATTTGCGTATATTACCGAGAGATCTTAATTCAACTGCGCAACGACTTCGTCGCGGAAAAACAAATATTTATATCGAGCACGCTAATGCGCAGTCACAAAGTAAGCTGTAAATAATTTTTTCTTTAAAGAAGAAACACTCTACGAATCTCTACAAATCTCCCGGCCTGATGTAAACCCACCATATTTAACATATCAGCCCCATGTTTTAGCTTTAGCTGCACTCCGAACTACATTAGTTCCCATCGTCATACATATATATCTATATATATGGAGAGTCATATCGAGGAGATTGCAAGATCCGCTACGTCTCAGGAAACAAAATTCAATCAATATGTAGAGCTTCTGGCAAGCATACCAGAGGATGGAGCGATCAGGCAGTTTATAACGGGCATCCTGTCTGCTTCGTTCACCAGACTTGCAGATGTGGTACTCCAAGTGTTGCAACATGTGCGGAACACCCGCAGTGAAGTTGAAGTTCTCAATTTTCTGTTGGATGAGATTCAAAACATGAACCTGATTATGGCGTCAATTGATATCGCTGTACGTCGACGCCTGGCAGAGATATACGAAGAGCAGGGGAACTATCATGATGCAGCTGTGATTCTTCAAGAGAAGCTGGCTGGCGACGGGTACCAATTACCGGACAGCGACAAGTTCTACTTGTACGTTCAGATTCTGAGGTACTACTTGGAGGCCGACGAGCCAGAGAATGCCTCTGTGGTATTAAACAAGGCACAGTATTTGTACCCTTTAATCGAGAAGAGAGATCCAGCTGTAGAGGTCCATTACAAGCTATGTTATGCCCGGATCCTAGACTCCAACAGAAAGTTCCTCGATGCTGCTCACAGGTACTATGAAGTGTCAAGAGACAGCCTTGTGGACGAGCAGGATCGCGTGGAATCGTTGCGACAGGCTGTTGTATGTGCTATTCTGAGTTCTGCTGGACCGATGCGCTCGCAAGTACTTAGCAAGCTGTATAACGACGAGCGTTGCAGGCAGCTGGATGAATACGAATTGCTGGAAAAAGTATATCTCGACAGGCTGCTGTCGTTGAAAGAGGTGGATAAGTTCAGTGCTGGGCTACAGGCTCATCAGAAAGCCAAGCTCGCTGACGGAACTACAGTCCTCACAAGGTCAATTGTCGACCATAATGTGCTTGCTATATCCAAAATTTACAAAAACATCGCCCTTGACAAATTAGCAGTGCTGTTAGAGCTCGAGCCAGTACAAGCCGAGGATTACGCGGCAAATATGATATGCCAGAACAGACTGGCAGCACGGATAGATCAGTTGAAGGGGTATATACATTTCAGCGAGCACGATGTTCGATTTCTGGAGGAAACAGATGCCCGGTTGGAAAGAACACTCGCCAAACTGGATGATATACTTGACATCATCCAAAAGGCATCTTAGCCAGCCGGCTTATCTGTCAACTTGCATACAACAATACCGCCAGTGAAGTAGTGCCGGTGAAGCAGTAAACGAGTTGTATACCGCTACTCCTTGGTTTTAGTCTATTAGTTTGGCCGTTATTATCTGTACTCGTTTGGAAGGCATTTCCTGAACTCAATTTGGGAGCATCATCTGGAATTCAATTAGTGAGCATTGCACGAGGAATTCAATTGGATAACGTTGCAACTTGGGTTCAATTGGACTTAGTTGGCGTCACAGAGTAGCGCTTTTTATCAAAAATATTCTCGTCGCATTTCAGCTCGATCAGCCTTTCGTAATAGTTCCCATTTCGTTATACTTGTAGAACTTCGTTCATACTGGGTCTCACGTGATAATGTCTGGCAGGCATAAAAAGATCTATGCTGCTTTCTTCAAACTTTTCACTCACGAAATAGTAAGTGAATTCCTGCGAGTAACATGATGAAAACTTTAACTCAGCTCACTCAGAGAATTTATGATGCTGATAAATGTTCAAACACTCCTGATACTCGCTTTTTTGAAGTGCTTTATTCTAACATAGATATATAGATGCTTGAAAAAAAAGTCTAAACAATCAGTGGGTAGTACGACATCACTGCTACTAATTCGATATAAAAATTAATAAATAAGTCTACATGAACAATCATTTTCCTTGTCTTCGTAGTCTAGGCTTCTCTAGCCGTTAGTCCATGTCGAAGACTAACTGTCGATGTCTTGAAGAATGCCTTCGTGGTGTCGCTGTCTCTTAGAGCCAACACTATATTTACTATGCTGTAGGCAAATGGTCAGCAACAAAATTGATGAGACTAAACGGTGATGCATCGACAGATGCTCCGACAAACACGGGCCTCTGGAATTTTCGAACAAGCGCCTGCGCAATACGCTCTGTCTGATCTATGGTTGCCTCCACGGTAAATAGACGTGTAACCAACGGAGCCCGCCCTCGTGGATTTGGCAAACCATAGACGAAGCTTCCAAAGTTTCCAGGGACAGCAGATGCCGATACGTGAAGCACAATTGGTGCTTTTGGCGACGGATCCACTGTCAAGTGGCAGAAAACTGGCTCTTGCCCACTAATAGCCTCTGTAACAATCGTCACCATGCTGCTGCCTGTCAGTATAGATATTAGACGCTGGTATATAATTTTGCGAGGTTCTGCCCAATTGCGAACACACAGCTTGACCGTTAAATGGGATCTGCTAGGATAATCGGAGACGTGGTGATGCTGGCAGAGTGGGTGCAGTAGGTGGATAATGTAAATATGTATGACCAATTGGGGGCTGCATCTTGACATCTGTGGCTTGATGTTGAGGTTTTCAAGAATTGTGCTCGCAGTACCCGGATGCCGACGATTCGCGACGTCGGCACCAGACTTTAGCAGTTTTGTGCCTCCGTTTGTCCCGTTGGTGTCGGAATCGGGCTTTGCTGGCGCTATTGGGAACACGCCTTTGATCCGCCTCAATAAGCTGAGCGACGAGACAGGAGCCAATATATATGGAAAGGCAGAGTTTATGAATCCAGGAGGGTCCGTTAAGGACAGAGCAGCGCTGTTTATTGTTCAGGACGCTGAAAACAAGGGTCTTATAAAACCAGGAGGCACCATTGTTGAAGGGACTGCTGGCAACACTGGAATAGGTCTTGCCCATGTGTGTCGAGCCCGAGGCTACAAATGTGTCATCTACATGCCAAATACGCAGTCCCAGGGCAAAGTTGACCATCTGCGCCGGCTGGGCGCTGAAGTATATCCGGTGCCAGCAGTTGCGTTCGACAATCCAGAAAACTACAACCACCAGGCTCGTCGACACGCAGAGAGACTCGACAATGCGGTGTGGACGAACCAGTTCGACAATGTTGCGAATCGCCAGGCTCACATTGAGACCACCGGACCAGAGATTTGGGCTCAGACCAACGGCAATATCGACGCATTCACCTGTTCCACTGGCACTGGTGGGTCTCTGGCTGGGGCCACTCGCTACCTAAAGGACATTTCTGGCGGTCGAGTCAAGTCGTTTTTGGCAGATCCTCCTGGCAGTGTCCTGTACAGCTACATCAGCTCAGGCGGGAAGACTATGGAAAGAGGCGGGTCAAGCATCACTGAAGGCATTGGTCAAGGAAGAGTGACGGACAACCTGCGTCCCGACATCGATCTGCTCGACGGTGCTCTACACATTTCAGACGAAAAGACCATCAACATGGTCTACCGACTGTTGGATGAGGAGGGCCTATACTTGGGGGCGTCTTCTTGTCTGAATGTGGTTGCAGCTTACGAAGTTGGCCAAAAGCTGGGTCCTGGGAGCACGGTTGTGACACTGCTGTGTGACAACGCTGATAGATACGCCGACAGGCTGTTCAGTCGGAAGTGGCTGCAGTCAAAGAACTTGGATGTTCTTCCCGAACATCTGCAAAAGTATATTGTTTTGGAGTAGTCCTGAAGAGACTGTGAAGTACCTATAATATTTGCAGCACCTTGGATTTGTAGAAAGAAATAAATAGGGAGAAAATAGGCTGTGCAGTATGTGTACTGCTTTTGTAAAACAGGCGAGCTCTGTGAGAATTCTATTTTTCTAACCGCTGCTCTCGACAACACTTTGCTCCCCTGTTGTCCTCAACTCAACTGCGCAGCAGTTGAGTCGAGGACACTGGCGTAGGTGGAGGACTGGAGCTATCTGTAGACATGTCAAAGCTGCATGCATGTGCTGCACGGTTATGTACCCCTGAATTTTTACGAAACTACAAAATCTTTTTGACAGCAGTTAGACAAGGACTGCCCGGATTCATAAACGTCGTACTTTAAGGATTGATGTGCTATGTGCGTAAGAGACCACAACTTTTGCAGAACAGATTTATTGCAAATAATATATAGGTTTGTAGAATACAAGCAGCTGCTATAAGAAATCAGAAGAATATACGAGCTTAGAGAACGACTCCTGAAACGATAATAAATATCACCACGCAGAACACCACGACTAACGCGCTGGCAGTGGGGAAGTAGGCGGATCAGAGGAAATAGTCGGGAGTGCGTCTCGACACGGTGGGCTCGCCAGACCGCGGGCTGGGATCGAACTGCAGAAACGTGTATGTCATTGCTTCGTCGACCTCCATAATAGCCGCCTGGTTGCCACATCTGTAGCAGTAGTTTGGTGCCGAGAATATCGTCACTGCCATCTGTTCGTGCGACCACTGGAACCCGTCCATGATGAGCTGGTGCGCTCGGGCCACCAGTGACAGGTTGTTGGTATGGTTGAAGTGCTCGGTGATGTCTCTGCCAAACGTGAAGCCTGCTCCGCGCGCAGAGATGCCCCACCCTGTCCGGTCGTCAGGGTCGGACCACAGCAGGTCGCACATGGCACCCTCGTGCGGGGGCTCCTGGACTCTGTCGAGAGCACGGACCTGGTCCAGCGAGTCGATTGCCGGGCTCAAACCGCCGTGGAGGCAGAATATCTGGTCTTCGATAAGCGCCGTCACTGGCAGGTAGTCGAACATGTTGGTGAACAGCTTCCAAACGTTGGCGTTGCCGTACTTGCGCAGGCACTCGTCGTAAAAGCCGTAAACCTGGGTGATCTGCCGCGACTCGTGGTTGCCTCGCAGGATGGTGATGCGGTTCGGATAGCGGATCTTGAGAGCTACCAGCAGGCACACCGTCTCCACCGAGTAGTAGCCACGGTCTACATAATCGCCCAGAAACAGGTAGTTTGTGTCTGGGCAGGCACCTCCGATGCGGAACAGCTCCTGGAGGTCGTGGAACTGGCCGTGGATGTCCCCACACACCGTTACAGGCGCAC
This sequence comes from Sugiyamaella qingdaonensis, assembly GCA_030569235.1. NCBI lineage: Eukaryota > Fungi > Ascomycota > Dipodascomycetes > Dipodascales > Trichomonascaceae > Sugiyamaella > Sugiyamaella qingdaonensis. The sequence goes on from JAJMKI010000009.1 coordinate 554,103, forward strand.
GCACCGGCTGCACGTTGGACTCGTTACACAGCACTGCACGGGCCATCACGCACAGCTGCTCCACGTCACGCTCGTCCAGCACTTTACACTGCTGCAGCGTGTCTATCCAGCGGTCAAGGTCCGTGATATGGTCCTTTGACGGCGCGGTGTGGGCGACTGGCGGCTCCGAGGTCGCGAACCTGACGGCTGGAGGGTCGGCATCGACCACCAGATTGTGGTCGAACTCTGCTACCTCGTCGTCGAACTCCATGCCATAATCTTGCTAAGCAGTTGGTCAGAGCTGTTGGGTCAGAGACGCTGGTTCGCGGATGTTTAGTCAAAGTGGTGTCAGAGACGTTTGGTCGTAGATGCGGAGCCGGACACGTTGGGTAGGACGTTCAGTTGAGTCGACTCCGACAACGAATTGAGTCGTCCAGGCCGACGAGTCCAGTTGACAAGCAACGAAAACAGGCTCGTCTAGTCACTAAACTGGGAACCTGACAACCAATTAGTAGTGGTTCGTCTGGACGAGTCAATTGCGTCAATTGAAGCACCAGCTCTGTTTGGCAAGTCTATGGTCAAGGTCAAGAAATGGACGCGAGTTTGCCACCAGTTCAATTGGACACTCAATTGCTTCAATACAGCGAACTGGCTCTTTTTATGAGTCCAACAGAATCAATTGAAGGCAATTCAGTCAATGGATTGAGGAAATTCGGCCAACAGACTTAATTCACTTGGGTGGGGCCAACTCAACTCAATGTGTATATGAAATGGAGTCGAGTCCAGCTGACACGCGTTGTGCTCTGGCTTGTTGGGGACACGAAGAGCCAGTCCAACCGATGTCTTTGGACGTGGGTGGACGGGTGTGGCGGAAGAAAACAACAGTCAACTGAACTGAGTCAACTTACGTTGGAGCGTCTATTTAGGTTGTGCTGCGGGTTGTACGATAATCCGGATAAGGTTGCAGACGCCTAACCCCGTGACGTCACGTAGGTGCAGATGTTCAACAATGGAGTCTAACAATGGAACTGTTACATGCCAGTCCCTGACCAACTGCGCAGCACTTGCCACAGCGCGACGGAGTCGTAAGATCAGGTCCCGGTTCCGAGCTTAATTGCATCTTGCGACTCCGTCGCGCTGTGGAAACTGCTGCGCAGTTGGCGAGGACACTGCAGACGAGTACATCTATTCCACAATGTTGACAGTACAGGTTAATAGCTTCCACTCCAGTGTCCTCGACCAACTGCGTAGCAGTTGCCAGAGCGCGACGGAGTCGCAAGATCTTAATGATATTGTTTGTGACTCCGTCGAGCTGGAGCAACTGCTGCGCAGTTGCGAGGACACTGATAACGAGTGGAGGTTGACAATGGATGTTGGAATGGATGTTGTTTTCGTAACGTGTAGTTTAATATATTTTGCTTCTAAATAGATCAGCAAATCAGCAAGTCAGCTACTCAAAAGACGCCAGGCCCAGCTCGTAGGCGAATCCCAGCGTCAGCTTGGCGTGCTGCAGCATGTGGTCGAAGTCGAGCTTGTCGACGGTGTCTCTGGTGGAGTGGATGAACTTGTCGGACTTGTCGAACGCCGACTCGATGACGAACGAGCTCGGATACCCCGCCTTGGCGGCCGAGGCGTGATCTGAGCACGCGTACCCACACAGCGTCTCCACGTAAGGGATGTCGCAGTACTCGTCGACCACCAGCTTGACGAATTCGGTGAGACCTACGTCGACAAAGTCGGTGATGACGCCCAGCGAGTCGGGCTCGCCGCTGTCCAGAGTGCCCTGCGAGTAGCCCGTCATGTCCTGCTGCAGCATGGCCTTGACAACGACGCCGCTGTCCTCGTAGCTGGTGAAGATGGCCTGGCTGCCCCACAAGCCCAGCTCCTCTGCCGAGTACCAGTGGAACTCGAGCGTGTTGTCTGGCTGGTACCCACTCTCCACCAGCACCCGGAACACCTCCAGTGTAGTCATACTGCCGCTGCCGTCGTCGTCAGCGCCAGGTGCCGGCATGAACGACGGGAACAGCAGGTTGATAGAGTCCTGGTGAGCTCCTACAACCACCACATGGTCGGGGCTGTTGGCGCCCTCGATGCGCGCAATCAGCGACTTCTGAGCCCACTCGTGGTCAAACAGGCGCACCTCAATGCCCTTGGTCTTGCCAGCCTCGGCCACAGCGCTGACCTGGTCGTGCAGCCACAGCGAGCTGTTGAGACCCCAGTCGCTCTTGGCATACCGCGAGTGGAACGACGAGAACTCGGTAAGCGTGCCCTCGAGGCGCTCCTTACTAAGCTCCGTCGCCAGACTCACCACGGCGTCCTTGTGGGCCACTTTGGACGGGAACGTGACGTTGGGGACCTCCTTGGTGGCCTTCATCCTGTCTTGGTACTCGGTGATGTCCATGAACCGCACGCCCTGGCGCTTGAGTCGCAGCATCTCACGCTCGTCCGCCCACACCGTCTCATCTGGCGACAGCTGTAGCAGCCGCTTCTCGGTCGACAGCAGCTGGTGCGCCTTGTCCATAGCAGCGACCACTTCGCTGAGCACCGCATGGCCCACCTCGCTCACTTCGCTGGTCCACGACAACTCGCCGTCAGCGGGTGTTTCGTGCAATTGCATCAGCGGTGCCTGCTCGGCAAACGACTGGGGACTCACCCCGAGCCCAAGAGCACTGGCGGACCCCACTAAAGCGGCAGTCAGCACCTTCATATTCGATTTCTCACAAACAAAGTGCCGTCAAGTTGGTGCCGTATGATGCGGACCTTCATGCACTTATATACGTCCGATAGGGGTAGGGCCAGGGCTCGCGGGGCTGGCTGCAGTGCAGACGCTATCGGACGAGATCTCACTGATCAAACGGCTGCAGCGACCCAACGGCTTTTGTGCAGGGCTGGCACGGCTGTGCAGTGCATAGTACTGCGTCGCTTCGAGTGACATCTGAAAAATCTCAAATTCCGTCCATCGTTACGACTGAGCGACCGTGCGACCGTGTTTTAGTTTTTGCACATGGACCGCCCATTGACGCTGATCCTGGCTGCCGCGGTGCCGTCGCTGGCTATTGGCAAGGGCGGCACGCTGCCGTGGCGGCTGGCAAAGGAGATGAACTACTTCCGGCGCGTCACCGCTGGTGGCATCGTCATCATGGGACGCCGGACCTGGGAGTCGATTCCGCCGCGATTCCGCCCGCTCAAGGGCCGCGTCAACGTGGTGCTGACGCGCACGCCTTCGGCGCTCGCTGGAGACGCTGGAGCTCTGGTTGCTTCGTCGCTGGCGGACGCCCACGCCAAAATCGCCCATCTGCCAGGGAAGGTGTTTGTGATTGGCGGGGCAGAGCTCTACAACGCAGCGCTCGAGCTGCCGTGCACGCGCTACGTGCTCCTAACTGAAATCTCCACCGAAATCCCGGGCTGCGACACGTTTTTCAAGTTTCCATGGACGCCCACTGGTACTGGAGACAGCTGGACTAAGCAGAGCTTCAGTGATCTGGTCGAGTTCATAGGCCCTGAGGCCGCCCCTGCAGCAGAGAACGGCCACATCGAAGAAGACGGACTGACGTACGAGTTTGCACTGTGGAAGCGGAGCTGACCAGCTTTGGAAAACAGTACCATGTGCACGTTGAATTTACTGTGGTTTGTGTCGGATATCTTGCGACTCCGTCGCGCTGTAGCAACTGCTGCGCAGTTGAGGCGAGTATATGGTGAAGCCTCCGTGTATTCGCTATACAGTTGTGAGCAGGATACAGTGGTAACACATTCTTGGCTGTCGGCTGACTTTTTGCGTAGTATTTCACTGAGATGATCTATGAATTGTCTTGCGACTCCGTCGCGCTGTAGCAATTGCTGCGCCGTTGGGGCGAGGACTCTGGCAAATTGATCCAAGATTTAACCACTACAACCAACGGGAGCTCAATTCCAACTGCTCAGCAGTCGCCACAGCGCGATGGAATCGCGGAAACTATTATATTAGTGATGTATATGCAGCCACAACGTGAAATATCATCTACAACTAGCGTCCCAATTAGGCTGCATTTAAGCTGCAGTATATGCTCTCGGCTGCAGATGTTTCAAACTTTAATCCATGCATATCGTAGTGTCACCCAACTTCATTTTAATCGAAAGGTATTGTATTTCTCTACCCCAACTGTGTAGCAGCTGCCACAGCTAGACAGAGTCGCAAAACTGGATTATATTGAATTAGTTCAAAAACCATGATTCAGTGTGAACTGCCGCGATATGTCGACCCTGTTCATGAAGCTGTGTCAGTGTGAGATAGGGCAACTGTAAAATGCCATGGTCGAACCACATTGCCAGTGTCCACGCCCAACTGCATAGCAGTTGCCACAGCGCGACGGAGTCGCAAGACTACTTTACGTTGGAAACTATTTATGTTGGAAACTATTGCAAAACTCATGATTCACCTGTAAATTACAAACTCCATTCATCAAGTAAATCCCTCATGAAATGTAGACCTTGTTCATGATGGCAATCTCGCGGCACAGGATATGCCAGTCCACCTCGCGCAGCCACCCTTCGCCATTGCGCCGGTTCATCTCCTCCCACTTGACGAGCTCGTACATGAACCGCAGGTTGGGCTGGATGATCACGTTGAGCCTGCGCACGCGCACAAACAGGTACGCTCGCGGCAGCCCTACGCTCAACCGCTTCATGACCTCTGCGATGCACACCGTGGCGCTTCGCGACACGCCTACACGACAGTGCACCAGCGTAGGCTCGCCCAGCTGGAATCCCTCGTCGAGGAAGTCCAGACACGTGTTGAGCACCCGCGTCAGAGGGTCGACTCCGTCGTCCTGGATGTTGTCCATGTACAGCACCTTCTCGATGCCTGGATACGGTGTCGAGTAGGTACCCTCGTGCGATGTTATAGCAGGCTGCCACGCGTCGTCGCCGTGGCGAGTGTCGGGAGACCCGTAGTCCATCCAGCCCAGCATCTCGCCCACGCTGAGCACGCGCTTGATGCCGAGCTTGACGAGCATCTCGGGGTTCTCAGCGTGTACCAGTGACCCGAGATACATGTGGGGCAGGATCTTGGAGGGCAGGCTGCCGTCCATCTTGGCGAACCACGCGGGAATGGTGCTCGACATGTCGTTGACAGGTGACTGCTTGGCAGCGACTGCGCCCACCTGGTCGAAGTACTTGCTGCCAGGCACAGCAGGCGAGTACTCGAGCAGCATCTTCTCGAGCGCCATCATCACCAGCACGTCGCGCGTGAAGCAGAAAAAGGGCCTGTTGTACTTGACGTGGAGATCGATCCACGCCTGGGGAGCAGACACGCCAGTGGCATACACAATGTACGCGAGGGCCAGAAACGATGTCTCTGTGTAGCCGTCCACGCAGTACAGCAGCACGCCCGCAGGCGACCCGCGGAACTGCACCTGGCAGCGTAGATACAGCAGTTTACACACGTTGACGATGGCACACACGACTTCCTCGTTGCAGTCCGACAGCGAGATCGAGCCAGACGACGGGAACTGCATCGACAGCTGCGAGATGGCGTCGCCAGCCACCGACGGCGACCGTGACTCTGCAGATGGCGGTTTTGCTGACGGCTTTTTCGATGCAGATCCAGCCTTTGACGCAGATGCAGATACAGATACAGACGCAGACGCAGACGCAGACTTCGACAGGGATGCAGAAGCAGGCTTCGACAGGGATGCAGAAGCAGGCTTCGACAGGGATGCAGATGCAGACTTCGACAGAGACGCAGATGCAGATCTCGACAGAGATGCTGATTTGGACGCTGATTTCGATGAGAGTGGTGCAGGTTGCGACACAGCAGCCGGTGCGAGCTGGTCCAGATGGGAGGCAGCCTCGGTGATATAGCGGTCGAGCACCTCGAACGACGGCAGCCGGGGCCCGTCGCAGCACTCGACGAAGGTGGCCCAGTTGCGCTGGCGCACGTACTCGAGGCGCGGGTCGTCGAGGTCTCCTGTCCTGTAGAGGTCGCGAAGGGCCTCGAAATCGGCGATGTTGCCCAGCCACACCGAGTTGGCGGCGTCTGGCGACACTGGCAGGGGCGACGCGCTCGACATCATCGACATCTCGATGCGCTCGTGGAACAGGAAGTTGGAGTCCCAGTTCTTGAGGCGGATCTCGTCGGGGTCGGCGAGCTGCGACTGCGGAGGAATCGACACGATGTGCGGAGCAATCGCCTGGAACTCTTCAATAGACGCCTCGCACAGGAACGTGCGGTATACGGGGCCCTGGGCGCCGTTACGCGACCGGTGGTCCTTCTGGGCCATGCTCACAGTGTGAGCCACCTGTCTGGCGTAGTCGCGATCGGCCCTGTTGGGCGCGTACACGCAGATGTCGCAGATAGTCGCCCATTTGGCGACCTGGATCTGGTAGTTGCGCAGCGAGATGCCGTCTGGCGGGTCGAGCACCACAAACCGCGGCAGAAACTCGCCGTCGCTGGTGGTTGCGGGGTGTCGAGCGCCTCTGGACTTGTGGAACCGGTCATGCATGTCGTAGTCGTAGTCGTAGTCGTAGTTTTCATTGTCGTCGTTGTCGTCATTTTCACCTTCATTGCCGTCGTCGTTGTCGTCATTGCCATATTCGTTGTCGTCGCTATTGTTGTCGTCGTCTTCTTCATCGTCATCCTCGTCATCGATGTATCTGCGATGGGCGCTGATGGCGGCATGGCTATGGTAGTGGATGGTGTAGTTGTCGTTGTGGTTGTGATTGTGATTGTTGTTACTGTCAACGACCTTGTTCTCGTTGATCTTGTTCTCATTGATCTTGTTCTCACTGACCCTATGCTCATTAATCCTGTGCTCACTGTGGCTGCCATGGCTGCCGTTGCTGGCGTCGCTGTCAGGGCTGTCGTGGATGATGTCGTTATAGTTGTCGTAGTAGTGATTATCGTGATCGTGGTCGTGGTGATCGTGCTCGTGATCGTGATCGTGATCGTAATCGTGATCGTCATCGTGATCGTGGTCGGGGTCGTGGTTGTGGTTGTGGTTGTGGTTGTGGTCGAAGTCATGGTCGGGGTCGCAATTGACATTATCACGGTTGTCGCTCTCGCGGTCTAGCGACTCGTCTCTGACGAGATGGTGCCGCGTGATGCTGTCGTAGCTGTCGTAGCTGTCGACTGCCATGGGGTCGCCTCCTTCGCCGGCAGTGAGCCCGCTGAACGAGAACTCGGAGCCCCAGTCGTCGTCCACCGACTTGCGACAGAGGATCTCCTGCGGCAGCACCGTGCCGACCAGCGTCCCGTGCTCGTTGGCCTCGTCGCCGACTTTGACCACCATGAACCCGCGCACCGACGCTGGCGCGCTGAACACGGGGTCCTGGGCAATGGCGCTCTCGTTGGCGGGCGACACCCCGACGTAGATGCCTCCAGAGTCGCGCGACCGTTTCAGCGGGTCCAGAAACGCCCGCTGGTGGATGTTGTGGCTGTGCAGCCCGTGCATCCACGGAAACACCGTGTCCACGTCGGGCAGCGAGCTGGAATAGTGGTGGTCAACGGCCCTGGCCAGGATATAGGGGGATATCTTGGTCACCCGGTGCTCATCGCCAGCTCGCGACTGGCGCTTCCTCGCGCTATTAGGCTCTCCTGGGCCGGGTTTCGAGGCTGCCAGCACCGGGAGTTTCGCCATTGGCGAGTCGGGAGTCGCTGGCGGAGTCGTAGAGGGCGACGGGGGCTTTTGTAGAGGCCCTCGCGCCGGGCTGGCCGCAATTGGCGGCGTCACAATGCTAATAGTCGGCTGCACAGCTGGTTTGAGATGCACCGTCGCCGTGGCTGGCTTGGTGGGAATCACCACCGGGTCGGGCAGCGTTAGCGCAATCTGGCCAGGTTCCATGATGAAATGATGGCAGCGAATTCTGACAAAAAAGCACTACGAGCACCGACCAAAGTTACCAAAATTACCCAGCAAATGCAAACAGAACAGGTGGGTCTGATTAAAATCCAGAGTCAGGCGGCAATGGCAGTAGCAATAGCAGTGGCAACAGCAGTGGCAACAGCAGTGGCAACAGCGGTGGCAATGATTGTTGCAAAGACAGATGTGGTCTGGGGATGTCGTATAGGAAACACCACGAAAATTTCCAGTCCAAAATTACAGGGGGCCGATCGATCACAGAGAGGTCCATGGGCGAGGGACCGCCACAAAGTACAATACAACACAGTGCCGAGGGTCCGCACAGCACCTGTCTATCTATAGGGGCCACCAGGGGGCAGGATGCTCAGAAACCTCGTCTATGGAGAGCGATAGCCAAGTCGCAGACTGGAGGTTAAAACGGCCCACGAGATAGCAGCGGGGCGGCACCTTAGCGCAGCAGGCCCTAACCGCGCCAGCATTTAAGCGGGCAGCCGAAATGATGGGCCGCAGAATTGCCCCATCGGGCGCACGACGCAGCGTAAATCCCAGTCCGATAACGCAGCTGCCAGATAAGCGACGGTGCCGAAGCTGGCTCCACAACACCGCGAACCACGTCTGGCTGTGACTATTCGGGGACTGTAATGGACTCCACAATTAGTGGCATCAGCGTACTGGCTGTGCCGGGCAGTGGGTGGTCTGCGCAGCACACGTGGTGGCATGTGCGTTGCAGTACGCACGTCTGCAACCGACTGAGCAGTGTGGTAAGGAGCAGAGGGCAAGCAGGAAAACATAAGTGAAATGCAATCGACTGTAATTAACTGCAGTCTGAAATATGAACAAAGCACACCGAGAACAGAAACCATCGCGGTGAGGTTTTCATTTTTGGTGCTCCCAAAGCGTTGGATCGACAACCCTCCACTTGTGGGTGTGCAGTGCAGTGCGCTGTGGAGTGCTGTGCTGTGCGCCGTGCGATGGTGGCAGGCGTATTTGGGTGCGCAGTGCAGCCCTGATGGCTGTGCTGGGCCAGTGCCATACCTCCTTGCAGGGCAACATCAGCAAATTAACAACAAAAAATGGCAGCACTGATACGCACCGAAGAACCCGCATCTTCTTTTGGCGTGGTGTCGATGTGCGACAGCAAACGGGACTCCAGATCGGCGGCAGTATCCACGCTTGCAGGTCTGGTACATAGTATTGCAGTGACGTGCGTGCATATGCCAGATTGCGGCCAGGGTCCACGCAGTCAGACGAGATCAGCACACCGCCAAAGAGCACTAGCGATGAGATGAGATGAGCAGGGCAGCGATTCCGATCGAGCCAAAACGTTTGGTTAGACACTTGTTGGTTTAACAGACTGCCGAACCAGTCTTGCGACTCTGTCGCGCTGTGGCAACTGCTCCGCAGTTGACGTCTGTCGTAACTCGGGGTCTACTTTATAAGCAATATGTTGGACTCGTTCGTTCTATTGGTACTTGCCGGTTTAACTGAGTGTCGAACAGGTCTTGCGACTCCGTCGCCCTGTGGCAACTGCTGCGCAGTTGATTTCTCTGGTAGCTTGTTGTCTACTACTCAGCACAATGCAAGTGTTGGACTCGATCTTTCTAATGGTCCCCCTGTACAGCTAGCACGATCTCAGTCAAATATTGTTGGTTAGGTGATGTTTGATGGTCTGATTACGTGTCGAACCGGTCCTGCGACTCCGTCGCGCTGTGGCAACTGCTGCACAGTTGGTGTCTCTCGTAACTTTTCTCTATTACTTTGAACCAGCTATATGTTGGACTCGTTCCCTTCTAATGGTTGTGGCATCGCGTGGTGTCGTCGTTACAACCGCGCAGGCAGTTGCTACAGCGCGACGGAGTCGCAAGACGTTTGCTCTACAAAGATCCGCTTACACTCAGTTACATGCTTGGTGAAGTATGCCATGTCGCTCAGGGTCCTCGATTCAACTGCGCAGCAGTTGCTACAGCGCGACGGAGTCGCAAGACTTGTCTGGATCTAGATGCATACGGTTGGCTACGGCCTGTGAATCCTGTTAATCCCTGCAATTCATTAAAATAGATACATACAATCCCAGACCAGTTGCAGCTGCGTCCAGATCGCCCCCAAACGGCTGTCTCAATTACAGCTCCAATCCTGTTCGTCTTCCTCACCTCTCCCAGCCCATTGCGCGTGCCCACACGTTGTCGGTGGCGCGATGAAACCTATCCACAGCACTTCCTACGGTGTCCAGGGCCGGTCGCACGTCGAGAATGAATGTGGGCATGCCGTCGTCGTTGTCGGGCCCTGCGTAGTAGTCAATCACGTAGCGCACCTCATTCCAGCTGCCAGCGCCATCTGCACGCAGCACTGTCCAGTCATGCCTGTCAAAAGGTGGCAGGGTCCCGTACTTGGCGGGGTAGATAGTGCCCAGCAGCTGCAGCATCTGCGCTCGAGGCGACATGTCGTCGGGACGTCCCTGGAACTTGCGGAGTCGAGGTTGCACGCGGGTCGTCTCGGTGTACTTGCGCTCCCACTGCAAAATCTCCTGCCAGGCGCCCTCGTTGAGGAAGTTGTGCACATCGACCATCGACTCGACTGCGTCCTCAGGGATATCTCCTCCGCTTTTGCGCAGCATGGCGTTGAACATCTGCTGAGGTGACGGATACTCCCAGACCCCGTCGTCGTCAGTGGTGCCTTTAGGGATAGTCGACATGGTGCGTTCGGTTGGCAGGTCCAGTATCTGGCCAGGCGCTTTTTGCGACGACAGCTCGGGCATGTTGTTGAGCGGGTTGATGGGCTCGGATGCGCCAAACGAGAACCACCCGCGACTCGACCCTGACGAGCCGGAAGCTGGCGAGGCAGAACGAGCTTCGCCACGCTGAGACGCCTGACTGACCGCCTGGTGGTCTACTGGGCATTTAGATGCAAATTTGGTATGGTCAACAGGGCACTTTGGCTGCGAACTGAACTGCTGCGAAAACTTCGAGTGGTCAACTGGGCATTTCGGCTTCGCACTGTGGTCTACAGGGCATTTCGACACGCCAGCAGTAGTCGCTTTGGGTGCTTGAGTAGCAGACGGGGTATTGTCGGTCTGGCTTGACCAAAACCAGCCCATCGTTCCGTTCTGATTAACTGTTGCAATAAATATAAAGAAACTTAAATTGGAGATGGACTCCTTTAATAAATTTCCGAGCCGCGCCAGGTGCGGGGCAGATCAAGAGCTGGTTTAACGCTCGTCAGCAGCAGACAAGCTCAGCAGTAACAGCGGCAACAAGCACCATTGAGAGTGGATTTTTCACAAGAGTGTATTTATCATTCGTGCTATAGCGGTGGATTTCTCTTTTGTACCTTTTTTCACACCGAAACCCAAAAATTGCGGAGGCTGGTGGGTCGTTAGCTGCTGTGTAGAGCGCCGCGTGAAGTTCCTGCCACTTCAATCATACATGTCACTAGCACTGGTCCAGGGACTAAAGGACCAGGACCTGGGGGCAGTCCTCCAGGATCTGGCAGTGCGATTCGTCATCAACTGCCCGCCCCAGGACCTCGCGTCGTCGGAGCGGCTGTTTTTCCAGCTCGAGGAAGCCCAGTGGTTCTACGAGGACTTCTGTCGAGTAGAGAACCCGTCGCTGCCCTCAATGAAGCTCAAGCAGTTTGTCGACAAGATGGCCGTAGCATGTCCGATTTTCAAGTTCTACAGCCACAACATGTCGAGCGATCTGGCCAAGTTCCAGAACTATAAGAACGTGATTCCAGTGCGGGGAGCCATCATCCTCAACAAGAAGCTCACCAAGGCGCTGATGGTCAAAGGTTGGAAGTCCGGGTCGTCGTGGGGGTTCCCCAAGGGCAAGATCAACAAAGACGAGCCCGACGACCTGTGTGCAGTCCGCGAAGTCTACGAGGAGATCGGGTTCGACATCTCGCCCTACTTGATCAAGGACGACTATGTGGAGGTGACGATCCGCCAGAAAAACATCAGGCTCTACATTGTACGAGGCGTGCCCAGCAGTACAGTGTTTGTACCCCAAACAAGAAAGGAAATCAGTGTAAGTACAAATCACTCAACATCATGTTGTTTCTGCTTTTTTTTTTTTTATTTTTGGTGATAAGACTAATCAACAGCGCATTGAATGGCACGACGTCAAGACGCTTCCAGCGTTCTCTAGAAAAGACTCTGCCACCACCAACAACGGTAGGAACTACTTCATGGTGGCACCGTTCATGGCAGAGCTCGCCAAATACATTGCTCGGTCCAAGGGTCTGGCATCGAGCCTTACAAAATCAGAGTCCAAGGCGCTCAAAAACCTGCTTGGTGTTGGCCCTGAAGCTGCTGCAGTGGCTGTAGATGGCGTGTCTGAAGACAAGGCAGCGCAGCAGCTGCTGAGTCTGATCCGCAATGGCCCTGCCAAGCAGTCGGCCGCAGATCCAGACGGCGTGGCGTCGTCGTCGGACCGCAAACTGCTGCTGGATCTGCTCACCAAGGGCTCGGATGGGAACGTCCCCAACACCGATGAGCGCCAGCTCGAGAGCGCAAAAGAGATCCTCAGTCTCCTGAACACCGAGATGCACGAGAACCAGCCGCTGGCTCCGCTGATGGCGCCTTTGATGGCGGTTCCTCCTGGCGGCTTTTATGGCGGTGTTGCAGTTGGTAATGGTGGTCCCTATAGCGCTGGGCCTGGAATGATGCCGTTTGGCTCATACATGGGATATCCTATGCCCATGCCGTACCAGCAGTTCGGCATGCCCCCGCCTATGCCGCCTCCACAAATGGCTATGATGCCTCCTCCAGTGCCAGCTCCGAAGGAAATTGTCACCAGCCATGAAAATACGCAGTCTGAAATCACTGCTGCTGCACAGCCAAGTGCCGCTGCCACTGAACCTACGAGTTCGCCAGCACATCCTCCACCACCTCCTCCAGAGATGCTGCTGTCGCTTCTGAACGCAAGAAGAGGCAAAAAGCAGACTGGATCCGACAAGCAGGCTGCCAGGCCAGACTCGAGTCTCAAACTGCGCGACTTAGTGGGCTCCGGATCAAATGACAAGGGCAATGGTCTGTTATCTTTACTAGAGAGACCCAGTCGACCCGAGCCTGTAACTTCGGTCGATTCGCCGGCAATCCCAGCTGCTAATACGGAGTCAAATGCCCTGATGGGTCTGTTGAGACAAGACGAGAAAAACGGATCAGGACGGCAGCCTGGTGGCAATCTCATGGATCTTCTGAGTCCCAGGCAGACTACTTCAAATCAAGCAACTCCACAGGCAACTCCGCAAGCAACTCCGCAAGCAACTCCGCAAGCAACTCCAAAGCAGGCTACTCCAAAGCAGGCTACTCCTCAAGCCACTCCAAAACAGGCTACTCCGCAGCTTGATGGTAGTCTTATGGATCTCCTCAGACCAAGGCAGGAGTCTCCACGGCAAGCCACTCCACAGTCTGATAGTCTGATGGACCTTCTAAAGCCAAAGAAGTCTGTTCAGACGCCGCCACAACCTTCTGCAGACAGCCTGATGGACCTCCTGAAACCAAGGCAAGCGACTCCACAGTCGTCTGCCGAGACCACTCTGATGGATCTCCTCAAGCCAAGGCATCCGGAACAGCCTCAGCCACCACGAACACCGTCTCATCCGGAACAGCCTCAGCCATCACAAACACCGTCTCAGTCGGAAAATAGCCTGCTGGACCTTCTTAAGCCAAGACAGGAAACACCGCAGCCGTCACAGCCGTCTCCTCGGCCCTCTGCTGACGGTGGTCTCATGGACCTGCTCAAGCCAAAGCAGCGTTTGCAGCCACCCCAGCCAGTAACGACTGCAGAGACGTCTCTCCAGCCTACCCCGTCTATCCCCTCAACCACGATTTCTACCGCGATTTCCACCACGATCCCCACTACAATCTCAACTACGAGCTCAACTACGAGCTCAACTACGACCTCTACCACGACGTCCAACCTGATGGACCTCCTCAAGCCACGCCAGCCGGCCAAGTCTGCTCAACAGCAGTCTGCTGATGGTAATCTGCTGGATTTGCTGAAACCAAGAGGCTCGCAGCTGAATACCGACTTTACACGACAGGAAACTCAATTGATGGATTTACTAAACCATACATCTGCTAATGCACCACCCAACAATGGATCCAGCGTTGTAGGGTCGCCTGTAGTTGTGGATCTGCTAGGACCAGTGAGTGGCCAGCAGGTCGGCGGCAGATCAGGCAGCAGGCCAGGTAGCAGACCCGACCACTCGACAGGTGAGCGCAAATCGTCTCTCCTCCAGCTGCTGAGCGACTCTGAAGCGTCGACGCCAGCAGACAGCCCGTCTAGACGAGGCCAGTATTACGGAGCAGTAGGACAGAGTCAGCCACGAGACCTGTCGAGCGCCAGGAGCCAGTCTGCCAGTGGTCAGGCGCTACTCAACCTGCTCAGTCCGCTAGGCGACCGTATAGGGTCTCCTGGAAGCGAGCAGAGCGGTCAATTGCGCTCCGACAGCAGAAACAGCGCCAGAGACCGCAGCAGCGACCGCAGTGTTGGGTCTCAGACACCGTCGCTGGCGGAAAAACTGGCAGTCACCGAAGCTATAGGCAGTTCTACAAAAATTGCAAAGGCTGCTACTAAAACTGCGACCAAACCAACCGAGCCTACCAAGCCTACCAAGCCTAACAAACCAAAAGTGAAAGTTGACAAACCAATAGCACAAGTTGACACTACGCAGTACAGCCAGTTTCTGAGCGAGTTTGCCAGCGGCAGGTTCTCGTAGGTACTGATCAGTGTCCATCTCAACTGCTCAACAGTTTCTCCAGCGCGACGGAGTCGCAAGAAGAGATGGAGTTGAGATCTTGCGACTCCGTCGCACTGCTGCAACTGCTGCGCAGTTGATTTCGAGGATCTTTCTGTAACGACTGCTACGAAATGCAACAAAGCCAAAAGCACAAGTTGACAACGCAGTACAGCCATTCTGAGCGGGTTTACCAGCAGAATATCGCAAGAGGTTGGTCAGTGTCCCTGCGAGCTGCGCAGCAGTTGCTCCAGCGCGACGGAGTCGCAAGAAGAGATGGAGTTGAGATCTTGCGACTCCGTCGCGCTGCTGCAACTGCTGCGCAGTTGATTTCGAGGATCTTTCTGTTATAATGATGCTACGAAGTGCAATAAAACCAAAACCATAAATTGATGCTACAAAGTATAGCCATTTCTAAGCGAGTCTGCAGACTCTCGTAGGCGTTTGTCAGTCTCCCTGCCCAACTGCGCAGCAATTGCTACAGCGCGACGGAGTCGCAAGATGAGATGGAGTTGAGATTGGATGGGATTTTGCAACTCCGTTGCGCTGTGGCAACTGCTGGTTGATTTCAAGGATCTTTCTGGAACGACTGCTACAAATGATGCCCAGACTGCTCGCTGTGAGCTGCGTAGCCTAGGCGGCAGCCATTATCTATAGCACTTTGCATGTATAGGATTTCGCGATCGACGGGCCGGAAATAACGGTGGAGGCGGTCGATGCATGAGTAGGCAGGGGCTATTAGCAGCGCCAGCACATGCGACGGCCCATTAACGGCGCTACCAGCTAGGCTTGCCGGACAAACTGGCGTGGATTGTGGAGATAACGACCCAGCGAAGCCGCCTAGCTACAAGTCGAGCTTATGCATGCAGCTAATATGGGTCATGCAGCCGGTGCATATACACTGCAAGGCAGGGGCGATCACTGTTTCATATGTACACACCAAAACCATCACAGATCCCCACAGTCGTGGTGTCGACTGCTGCAAGTCGTACAGTCATAGAGTCGCACGCTAGTCGTATACATGGGGTCGCAGCAGCTCCACAAATAGTGGCTACACCAGTCTGTGCGTTCCAGTCCAGCCTGTCGACGTCTCTAACGGCTCGACCTGTCCAAACCCATTTATGGATGTGTTACCGGAGACCCACCAGCAGCTGCCGGCAGCCAAGCCAGGCCCGGCAAGGATTATTGGTGTTACGACTAATCTCGCAGTCAGTGGCCCATCGGCTACTCGCACTATTATTATTATGGGTGGGCAGAGACCGATTTGTCCTACCAGGTACCTGGCTCGGTTTTTTGGGGTGGTTTTTGACGTTTTTTTGGTGCGTTTGTGGTTGTTTTTTTGGTGGTGTTTGACTGCTTTTTTTTAGTGGTGCTTTTAGTGGTGTTTTTAGTGGTGCTTTTTAGTGCTGTTGCTCAGGCTGGCTGCTGCTGGCGTCTGCTTTTGTAACGGCTAATATTATTACCTGGTACGGCCAGCTGCGTCACTGTGGCTAGGTCAGCTATGCCAATCAATGCCGAATTTCGCTATTGCTTGATATGTTTCTGTTAATATCTTGGTATCTTGGTATCTCGGTATCTATTGTAGGTTGAGCGCCGATTTCAGTTTGCTCTTTATCGCTTTAGTGCCGTTTTCAGCACCGCACGCGCCGTCTGGGGATGGTCTGGCATGTCTAAATGAGGAGCTGCGTCAGCGGCAGAGGTCGCCCCTGAGCCACACCTTAGCAGGGCATCCGTATCGTAGGGATGGGACGCAGTGCAGACCCGCCAATCGCTAAATAAGCTGCTGGGCCGATACCATGACGACGAGATCCGTGGCGGCGGGCGATCAGGCACGATCAGTTACGATCAGGTCGGAGTGCGCGATGGACGGCACAGTGCGGACCGTTGGGCAACGAATGCCGGCGCAATTGGTCGCCAGGCTCCGATTGGGGGTCTAGGTGGGCTTGGTCGACCACCGCCTTGACTGATAGGCACCTTGCAGGTCACCAAGCCACTGCAATTGAGCAGCATGTGTGGGCTGCACCGCGCCCACCGTTGGAGATGCAACTGCCACAGCAATGTCGGGAAATTGAACATGTCCGCATACGCATACGGTCTGCACTCACGGCACTCAACAAACTATATACGAGCCGACGCCAAAATAAAAATCCCACAGAACCGTCCGCCAAAATAGCAAATGGCCACCCGACGAGCTACCGAATAAGCACTGAATAACACCGGCCGAAATAAACCCACACACTACCAATTGAACGCTCGCAATGCCGTCCACCGCCAAGTCCCATAGAAGCTACCAAAGCAACCGTACAATTGCACCCAAACAAATACCATTGAGCACCAAAATATACCAAATAAACAATTCACTACCACTTACCCAAATGGCTACCACGGCAAATGTGACGGTCACTAAAACAAATCAATTCAATCAATTCAATACACTTCTATTTGGCACCTCCAGTGTCCTCGCCAACTGCTGCGCAGTTGGTTCGAGGATCCGTGTCGGTGGTAGCGATTGTTGATAATGTATTATAGACGAGTAGGATAGCTGCAGCAGAACCATCAAATAAATTCAATTGATACACAGAAAATCCAATTGAGCTGCCAGGCAGAGCGGATCGCACAATTATTAGATGCTGCGGAGCTGTGGACCTGTCAGCCAACATAATGGTGACCAATCGCATACCAACCGTATCAGATACGTCTAGCATGCCAAGCACGCGATTGTGACAATTAGAATCAGCCACTGTTGACAGGGTGCGCTGCTGCGCAGCGATGGTCGGCACAGGACCGTCCAGGAACACGGTCGAATCGGTTTAGAGTTGGCGACTATCGCGCTAATTATTTCCACGACCCATTGTGCGCTGTCCGCGGTCCCCTGGCTTGGTAGGCGTGCCTGAATGTCGTCTACCCATCGTATCGGCACCACCATCGGCAGATCCCCCAGCACCCACTGAGACCACGTCGGTACTGAGCAGAGCGATGCAGCCGTCAGTGACTTTCCTGTGTGACTTTCATGCGTGACGTTCGTAAGTGACGGTCGTATGTGACGTTCCCGTATGACGTTCCTGTATGACGTTCCTGTATGACGTTCGTATGTGACGTTCCTGTGTGACGTTCCTGTGTGACTTTCATGTGCGACGTTCATGTGCGACCTCCAGATGTGGCTTTAACTTAGCTGGGGTTTTCGGCTGGGTTGGATTGCGGTTGCATTTTTTTTTTGCTCGCCTAGCGATCTTCTAGTGTTGGAGAATCAATCAATCGACCAGTCCCAATATAAGCCGGCTGATCAGCAGCTGCTGCGCTCGACCCTCCAAGTGTGGTTGTGCCCAGCACGGCTCTGCAGTCGAGCAGCTCCCAGCTGGCCAGATCCTGCGCACACAAGGCGGCGGGCCATTGCGGAGCCCATACACCCCCTCTTGTAGCACCACCGACCGCCAAATTCCACGCCCGGTCGGCGCTGGCAGGGGTAGCATTGTGCTGGTTGCTGTTAGCGTTTTATAGCCGCCAATTGGCGCCTGGCGGTGCTGGTAGCGACGGTGGTGGTGGATATGTGGTGGCTGCTGAGATGGCCCTCGCCATTAGTCCCATGGTTACTTTTTGCGGCGTTGCTTTTTGCAACCCTACCCCCGTGCGTCAGGGTAGCGGCGGCAGCCCAATGTGGACAAAAGGTCGATCAGCAAACCTTCATTTTCTGCCAGTCGGGCAAAATCATCTCTGACGCACATACCGGTAGCTATAACAACCGGCCCTATTTTTCCCAATATTAGTTTCCCGCGTCTTCAGCCGTTAATGCGAAAAGCTATTTAATATCGGCAGTCGCCCAGCTGCTGCGACCCCGCTCGATTGAAATTTTCCATTTGCACCTCCGGCCCCTCGCTGACGCTGCTGTCTGTAGTTATTGGTGGTGCTGGTGCTCGACAATCCGGGCTGCGACACCTGCTAAGTGGTTTGGTGCCGTCTGTTGGCTGTGAGCTGTTGGCTGGGCTTTTTTGGCAACTTTGTGCTCGTTAGGTCGACTTTTGCATCTCGTCGATTGAGCTGTCTGCATCGTTTGGCATTGATTGTTTCGCATTTTTATGATTGTTTATTTATTGCATGGTATGTGTTGTCGGAGCGTGTTGTGAGGTGGATGTCTATGACAGATGGGACTGGTGAAGTTGTGGCTGTTGTGTCGTTCAACTGGTACTGCACTGTCGTTGAGCCATATTAGACTGTCGTGACATGCCGGATACGCAGTTCGGTTTTGGTATATCCAATTTGTGCTTCAGTCTGCTTCCATTCTGTTCGGTATCCATTCTGTTCCATTCTATTAGGTTTCTATTCTGTCTGGTTTCCATTCTGTCTGGTTTCCATTCTGATTGGTTTCCATTCTGTCTGGTTTCCATTCTGTCTGGTTTCTATTCTGTCAGGTTTCCACTCTGTCTGGTTTCCATTCTGTCTGGTTTCCATTCTGTCTGGTTTCCATTCTGTCTGGTTTCCATTCTGTCTGGCTTCCATTCTGTTTGATCTCCCTTCTGTTTGGTCTCCATTCTGTTTGGATTCCCTTCTGTCTGGTTTCGCGAGTTTAACGCTGTCTGGCTCTCCATATCTGGTCTTGACTCTATCTTCGCACCCACTTTTGTCCTGTTCTGTACTAACTCAGATGGCATCTGATACTGAAAGCATTGCTTCGGCTGTGCCGTCCCTGGTGTCGTCCGTGTCGTCCACCGGCTCGGGCCTCAGTCTGCAGACTGTTGATTCGCAGGTGTGGGCCCACATGGCCCACCCGCGAGCCCGTACGCCCGTGGACCTGCCCCAGCAGGTGGTGGCCATGAACAAGGTCGAGTCGGCCATGGTTCACGCCGAGTACCGCCACGACGTGCTGGTGCACATGGCGGCCATGCTCGAACACACCCGCTGCAATCCCCGCATGATGGACCTCCAGCAGGAACTCGAGTGGCATATGCGTCCGTACCTGCTCGACTTCCTGGTCGAGTGCCACATTGGGCTCGAGCTGAGCCCCCAGACGCTGTTTCTGGCCGTCAACATCATCGACCGCTACAGCTCCAAACGCATGATCTACAAGAAGCACTACCAGCTGGTCGGGTGCGCTGCCCTGTGGATCGCCTCCAAATATCACGACAAGAAGGACCGGGTGCCCACGCTGCGCGAGCTGCGCATGCTGTGCTGCAACGCCTACGAGAACCACATGTACGTGCAGATGGAGTCCCACATCCTGTCCACGCTGGACTGGTCCATTGGCCACCCGACCTGCGACCTCTACATCGACGTCAACCTCGACGACCTCACCGAGGCCCACGGCGTGGCCTACAGCGCCGACGACGTCAAGACGCTGCGGTTGCTGGCGCTCTACGTGTGCGAGTCGTCGCTGTTCAGTGCGTCGCTGCTCGAGTATTCGTCTGCGACCATTGCGACCGCTGCTGTCGCAGTAGCCCACCTGGTGTGGTCCCACTACTACCGGTACCACACTCCCCACTACATGTGCAACGGTGTGCCGTTCCACGACGCCAGGGCCCCGCATGTATACCAGCGCACCGGCTCGACGGTGCTGAGCTCGACCGACTACTGCATGGACCTGCTGATGCAGTCGCTGCACCACCCGTCCGAGTCGCTCAAGCGCAAGTACTCAAAATCCCGCTACGGCAGAGTGCACTTCTACGTGAGCGAGTTTCTGGCCAGCCGGACTCGCGTGGCGGCACCAGCAGGCTCTGGGGCTGCCGCCGTGACTGTTAGCCCGACCTACGTGTACAGCGACCTCGACGATCCGGTGTACGGAGTTGGTCAGCTCAGCGTGAGCCAGCTAAATATGAACCAGGTGGACCCAGAACACGACGTGGTGGCCCCTGTGTATGGCATAGAGCCCAAAAACCAGCATGTATTTATAAGTGGGCAGCCAGCGGTCGCGACCGCTCGCTACTACCGAACTCACTATGCGCAGTAAATAAATGGCCGCTCTGAGCAAATCTGTATTGCATTTGTCTGTCACTATAAATATCTAAAGCGGGATTATCTTGCGAATCCGTCGCGCAGTTGGGCCATCGCCATTTACTTTTGGCTATTCATTTAATCCAATGGCTCTCTTGCAGCGAACTTATCTTGCGACTCCGTCGCGCTGTTGCAACTGCTGCGCAGTTGGGCCCTCGATACTTCTAGCTTTCACCACTGGGCGCCATTAAGTTTTGAATACTCATGTCTCCATTAGCTGTCCATTCTCACCGTTGCTGTGTATATTGGCTGTCGATGTAGCAAACAGTATTTGTTGCACAATTGTATAACATCTGGTACTGTCATATAAAGTTACTGCTTCAAACTGACCCGTCATAAAATAGTAGTGTCTCAATTATACGCTATGAAAGATCCAGTGGTTATCTTCGTATGTAGAAATCAGGCCACCCACCCGCCAGTGTCCTCGCATCAACTGCGCAGCAGTTGCAACAGCGCGACGGAGTCGCAAGATCTTATAACTGGCAGATATTGTTTGTACAAAGTGAAATGTCACAGACAGTTCTGTCCGAAATTGGCTCTCACGAATTCGCTTATCTGATTAGCTTCTCATAAATAGACCTAACCAAATGAATCTAACAAAAGTACAGTTAGAACAAGTTTTTGAACAAATTGAACCGTCATGAGGCCTGTTTTAGAAGTACTAATTTACTGTAACAGATATGGCATTCCTCGATAGTTGGTAGAGCTCCCTTCCAACAGCGCAGCAGTTGCTACAGCGCGACGGAGTCGCAAGATATATGTCTAAGCTCATTTACTCATCATAGATGACAACTGTCTTTCACAGTCTTTCACAGCAGATTATCGAGAGATTCTATATGCATGCATGACACTATCTGCCACAATCCGAAGATAAGTGCCAAAATCATACCACAGAAATCATTACTGGAGCATATTGTTCGCAAATACCAGTGGTAACTGCGTACCAATTTACATATCTACAGGCATCTTCACTGGATATTCACAACGTGGACTATTAATTTACAATATCGCGGGCATTGCGATGCCGCTGTGTAGTCAGCATCGCTATAGATCGCTGTTTTCGGTGTTAGCCATCGTGCTATTCCGGGCGAATCTCCGTGCCACTGCAGCCGGTGACGGCAACCGACAGGAGCCATGCAGATGGCACTTCAGCGCATCATTGAGCCCCGGAACTTGTAATTTTCGGGCTTTTCGTGGCCCCGTCTTCCGTGAGAAAGGCCAGCGCTCGCCGTGGTGGTGGTGAGCTTGTCTTCGGTCGCTGCCAGATCGGTCGGGTTTGTTGCCGCTTATAGAAATTGTGACACCCCCTGCGACTAGATAACTTATATATGCACCGATCAGCCTTGTGCATGACATGGCGCATGGCATATGCACACCAACTGTGGGGATCCCCTACCCACGAGTGCCAACCACCGCAGAGGTCTCTCAGTGTACCACGACAGGCCACTCGACAGGCCACGCGAGCCAGTGCATTTACCAGTGCAGCTGTGGACGGAGCAGTGACGATGAGGCGGCGCTGGCGGCGGAGAGTGGCGGCGATCGTAGAGTGACCAAACTAAGGTGCAGGCGTCAGGCTAGTGCCAACACCGCCAACGGCGCCTAACAACACCTTAGCGTGAGAACAGCGCTGATAGGGGTGCAGCGTTTATTTACGAGCACCGCATCACTGCGGGAGCCAACCAACCACTGGCACCGGCAGCTAAACTAACGTCGACGATGGTGCAGGCGGTTGGCCGCCGCTCTTTCCCGATTGGGAAAAATTCATGAGAGAATAATACGCATCTAACCTTGGCGAGCCACCGCAGCAGTTCCCGGCGGAGGGGCTCGACAGATAGATATTATGCGACTCGGTCCCGCCCTGGCAACTGCTACCGACTAGAGCTCCAGTCAATTGGGGTGGGGATTTTATTTTGGGGTTTTGTCCCAGCTTCTTTTCGTAGCGTGGCCATTTGTGAGCTGGCTTGTATCGCTGGCTATTGTAGGCAGGCAGCCACCTGTACTTCAATGCCCTAGTGCAGCACTCTGACGACATGCAGTGTGACAGCTGTGTGATAGCTCATAGCGCCGGGTCGAGTGTGCCGGTGCCAAGGCTAGGGACTCCATGTATTGTATGACGTCGAGAATATTATTTGACGCCGAGAATCTCATGTGCTTTATGCCAGTGACGCTGTCGGCTGCTATGGCGGTCTAAATAGCGAACTATACGATGTGGCATTTGAGCAGCGTCACGCAGTGTCACGCAGTGTCTGGACATGCTGGCCTTTGTCAGCTAGCCGTTGGCCTGCATGTCCACGGGTGTGCATATGCCGTGCTGCTGCTGTGCAGCTGGGAAATTGGCGCATTGGAGCTTGTTTGGGAAATATGGCATTTCGAGCTGCAATAGAGTCAATTCGTAGTACGGTGAGGTCTTGCGACTCCGTCGCGCTGTGGCAACTGCTGCGCAGTTGAGGCATATGGACACTGATGGCGAAATTCGGCGGGTTGTGTTAGTGACACAATAAGCTATAATACATAAATATATTGATGTACGTATATATGAAAAGAGAGCTCTTGCTCAGTGGCAGGATTTATTTCTGGAAATATGATCGCAATAGATTGTAGGCTCGCATCAGAATCAGCTCAATGGATCACACTTTTTTGGCTCTTATCTAGGAGTAATAACCGTACAGTGACATCTTCATCATATCACAAGTAACAGCAAAATGGTAAGAACGTATTAAATGACATAGCACTATTAACATTAAATAACCAAGTTAGTAATAAAACGTCTAACGTAAGGTAATTGTATAGCAGTTAACATATAAATATAATAAAATAGTAATATAGTACGGTAATAGAACATAGTAATAGAGCACAGTAATGAACACAGTAATAGAACGATAAATATTATAAAAATAATTTTTTAATCCAACACAATGACATAACAGTGATGTAAAATAGTAATACGACACCGTAATAATGACTTTATAGCACTTTATGAGTAACTTATTAACATACCATATTAACAAATAACTTCGTTAATAATACAACATAGGAATATTTTGCCATTGAGTGCGTGTCATTGCTGTGGCACGTTGTCATGCGCAATTCATACGACAGCCAATCAAACCTGTTTGGTCTACATTACAAAAGGTAGTGTGGCCGCTTCGTGGAGCAGTGGCAACTGCTGGACAATTGATTGCAGGTCACAAAGCCCAATTGTCCCTGTCACAACTGCGCAGCAGTTGCAACAGCACGACGAAGTCGCAAGATATATACTGGACGGTCCTCACCACCTGCACCATTTCCAGGGCCGTTCATTATCGTCCAATGGCTGTCCATTGCCGCCGTAGACTGGCATTTTCTCCACAGACTGCTCACTGTTCTGCAGGCTGCCATTGTCTATGCCATTGTCTCCACTAGCTGTTCATTCCAACCGTCGCTGTGCATGGTCTCCACTGCTGTCCATTCTCCGCCCTGTCAACCCCAACTGGGCGTCTGTTCACACAAGTGGCTGCACTTGGCAACAGGCATAGTTCATGATCGTATGTAACGCGCCAACAACTCAACAATTGCACAATGCGAGATAATATTGTGGTGAAGGGCTCACTGCACGGGGTTTTTTGTTTTTTTCGCAAATGATCCGTCTGTGGCAGTCGGCTTGGGCCGGTAATCCATTCTCCGGCACTCGGCGGCCCCAACCCTGCCCATGCTGCAGCCAACGGCTCAACGGTGCAGCGCTGTCAGCGCGGCTGTCAACGAGCAGCGCTACCCTGGACATGCTGAGCCGCAGCGGCGCAAGATTGGCAGGCAAATCGCAGCAACTCACAACTGAGTAGAGTCATTTTTGGTGCGCTGTTCATGTGGTGCGATCTTCGTGCCGACCACTGCCCCTACTGTCTCCATTGCCGCCTCTATAAACTGCCGCCATGACTGCTATAATGGCTGCTGGAATTACTGTCATCAGCAAATAATCAGCAAAATCAGAAATAATATCAAATAATCATCAAATGATCGCCCAATGTTCACTACAATCCACTTTCTGCGTTATTTATAGCTTTGGTCCCTACTGCTCCTTTACAACCACCACTGCCACTACAGCAGGTGCCTCCTAGTGCGCTTCTGCCAAACCTTATTGTCAGCAGTGCAGACGCAAATTCCAGGCCGACCCTGACCCTCGCCATCTGGTGGGTCGGTTACCGCGGCGACCGCGCACCCGGGAAGAGCCAGTCAGCCAGGTGGCGGCGGAACCCGACAGCAAAGTGCCCGTGTGCGACTGTCACCAGAGGTCCCGTGGTGCTGTCAGGCAGCCGCGCGCGCTGATTGGGGCAGTTCCGAGCAGTTTGGTCGCTGCTTATCAAAGGGTAGCCCTTTGTTGGTTGCTCGTTGCGGCAGTCTCGATACCAGTTTGGGCCTCTGCAGGTGCCGCCACGTTGGCCACAAAAAGCAACGCCCGCGGGCTAGGGTGGCGATTATATAGAACAGCTAGCGTCGCCATTCTCGAAACCTGCTAACTTGTGGAACTCGATTTTTTTTTTCTTGTTGGTTGAGAACCGTGCACAGAAAGAAACGCTGAGCAGTCTGTCTTCCGGTTCCTCGTCGCAATGGCCATCACCCGCAGGCAGAGCCACGGCGCTGGCGCTGGCTCCTCGAAGCCGTCGGTTCACCACCGAGCAGAGTCTGGCCAAGCCAAGCCCGACCCTCTGGAAACCAGCCTGGCCGACAGCAGCAGCGACCAGCCCGACACGCTCAGCTCAGAGAGGCCCTTGCACGACAGGCATATCCCCAACAATTCCTCGACAAATACCAAATCTTCAGACGTCCTACCAAGCGATATCGATGGATTTAGCGAAGTTAAGTCTAGCGATGCCGAGGCGGTAAGCGACGACAAATCCACCAATACCAGCCGTCCTGCCGGCTCGACGGGTCCCGCGGGCGCCACAAGGTCGGCCAGATCCACCAGCGGAGCCAGCCGTTCTGCTGTACGGTCGGCGAGCTCTATATCGAGCTCGACGGTGAACTCGCAGTCCAAACCCGACTCGCACCTCAAACCGCACTCAACCTCACATTCAACCTCGCACGCAAACTCGCACACAAACTCACACTCAAAGTCAAACTCGTTCTCAAAACCAAACTCGCTGTCGAAACCAAACTCTCTTTCAAAACTAAACTCAAACACAAGTGCTGCTGGGGCAGTCTCGCCAGATCATTCGCACGAGCTGAAGGACGAAGACCCGCTCATGGCCATGTGCGTCGAGATGCTGCGGCAGACAGGCCGAGGAATGACCATCAAGGAGCTCGACGAGGCGCTGGCGACGTCCACGACGATTGGCGGCTACAGCGATCTGTGCAAGTCGTCGACCATCCTGTCCACGAAGCTCAACGCCTTCTTCCGGCGCTGCCAGGCGCCGCGTGCGACGATGTCGACATCTGAATACGTCCACCACCTGGAGCGAGTATGCCCTATCGTGCGGTACCAGTCTGTCGAGATGCCTAGGCGACTCGTATACAAGTTCGCGAGCCGTCACGAGCTCGAAGAGGCTGCCAAAGAGACCGCTAAAGAGGGCTCTGAGGTCGCTGGCAGCTCGGCTGAACCGCTGGATGCTGCCAGTCCTGCTGCTGGTGATGTTGGTGATGCTGCTGGTGACTTTCGTTCTGCTAGCTCTGGCTCTGCTGGCTCTGCTGGCTCTGGTGGTGCAGGTGTAGATGCTGGTGCAGGTGCGATTGATTACGACTCCAGTCTGGATGTCAGTCTGGATTCCATTTCCAGTTCCAGCGCGGATCCCGCACAAGACGGTTTCCAGTCGAGCGCTTTGCAGCCCAGCTCTGACTCTCCACTGCGCAGCTCCGATTCCAAGCTGACTCTGCTCCACAGCCCACCTTCAGCGCCAGATTTCGGACCCACGTTGACTGGCTCAGCCGGCCTGCCCAAGCTCGAGTCGCCGCCAGTGACGCCCGACGACGCTCCCAGAGCCATCACGCCGCCCGCTGAGCTGGTGCCAACACACCCGTCGCTGCTCGCCAACACGTCGCCCCCTCTGTCGCCCCCGTACCAGCTGCGTCGAGTCATCAAGCGCACTCCTCACGCGTTCACGCCCCCCACCAAGCGCCGACCGTCCGCCATCATGGCGACCCCGCACTCCAAGAAGCTGCGTCCGCTGTCTCCGGTGTCCCCCACCGCGCACGGGTCCCTCTACAACCCGTACTACGACAACGAGCAGCTGGCGGTGTCTGCGTGTGCTGTGGAGGCCCACTGCTACTCCAAGGAGTGGATGTGCCCCGAGCCCGACATGCGCGACATTGGCTCGCCCGAGGAGCTGTCACTCGACGAGCTCGACCGCCTGGTGGTATAGACGCCATCTATCTATTTATTTACTGTATATATAGCGGCCTGGTCGCAATAAATTATGAGCTATGTCTGTTGAATGTCGAATGTTTGACATACTTCCTCAACTGCGCAGCATTTGCTAAAGCGCGACGAAGTCGCAAAATATGTCTGCCATCATTAGCCCGCGACTCAGCTACACGTCTTGCGACTCCGTCGCGCTGTAGCAACTGCTGCGCAGTTGTTCCTATACGTCTGCTGCGAGCTATCTGAGGGCTTATGCGCGTAGTTCTGTGACAGATCAGTCTGGATAGTGAGCAGTAGAACCAGCCGGCTGAGGTTTAATCCATAAACAAGGCAACAGTTTGCAGTAACTTCATATCAAACATTATTGAGCTACAGGCTTCAAAAGTCGGTAGTGTGGACTTGAAATAAGAGTATGAAGGTATTATGAAGGAATAGGCGTGTTGTTGTGCATTGCAGATAATTAATCCGAACGATGCAAGCGGTGGGCAAGGTTCCGGAAGCAGCGGTGAGGTGCGGGGATCGGCATACTGGCAGCACTGAGACAGGCCAAGCTCAGTCCACGGGCATTAAAGCATGCCAGGTGAGAAGGTGGATTTTAAGAAAGGCCGTCAGAAACAAGGCAGTATTGCAACATTTAGACAATCGCTGAAATGTTGACCGAATAGGGTCTTTGTCAGAATTATGGTCTTTGCGGCTATGTATGAGGAACTGAAGCCAGTCGTCTAATGTAAATAATAAAGATAAAGGTGCTGCCGCCAACTGTGTCTCAGTCACCCCTATTTATTGAAGTCAATGAAGCCAATAAATCATGAGCCTGCTCTCAACACTGATGAGGTATCTTTGTTGTCCGAACTATCGGTGTCACCGAGGGTGATGAGGTATCTTTGTAGCCCGAACTATCGGTGTCACCGAGGGTGTTTGTAGGTGGACATGAAACCAATAAGAGTTGCATTCATATTTTCAAAAGTTTCCACAGTCTCAAAAGTTTTGTCGAAAAAAGGGCTGAAGAGCTCTACTACGATCAATCATCACAATCACAATACCTTGCAGTGCTGGCTTTCAGTGAGGTAGAGCTGCTGACGGTGGAGCATAGAGAATATCGCCGTGAAGTGTCGCCGTAACGGCTTTCAAGCCTCGATGATTTTGCAGCTGTAGGAATCTTCATACGTGACATACGAAACGATGCCGAGGGTCATATGTGGCTCCGACGATTAGTCTACGAAAAACTTTGGTCTGCTGGCTATAGCGACCCTCATAAAGTCTTTCACTCTTTAACGTCTAGGTCTGCGGGACATGATAGCGCTGCCGAGAGAGACTACGATCATAAACGCTTTCTCTCTAAAATGTCTAAAAAACAAAATGCCATTGAGAAAGATGGCTACGAGCATGATATCAAGGAGTCTAAAGACAAGCAGCAGATAAAAAAGAATAGCAAGGAGTCTGACGGTTCATTTATGCCATCAGATGTTTCAAGAAAGTCTATGCCATTTTTCATCGCTGAGGTTGGCGGAACTAGTTATTCCAAAAAGATTTTCTTTTCATTGATGTGTCTGTGACTAGATATCTATGTCGTAGCGCTTGGTCTGATTTTACTCGCAAGTACAGTGAAATAACGTCTAGATTATAGTAGTCATCGGTTCTAGTCAGTCACATATCAGTGAGAAGAAACCTTAACGAGCTACAGAACTCGGTCTCTCTTAACAGTTATTCAAAATATACCACGCATAAGCCATCTTGACAGGCCAAACTTAAAATACCCTTGGACTGCCAATATCCACGCCACAGCTGCGCAGCACAGCGCGACGGAGTCGCATGATCCTAGTTGAAAGTGTCTCCTAACGCCGATGCATGCATGACATGTTGCGGGTATGGGCCTGTCGGCATTTAGGATCCTGCCAGCCTCTTGGTCAGCCTAGACATTTGCCAATATAAGGACGGTAGAGATATTGGGAGGTAGGGATGGAAATTTATTGATATAGTGCGTCCTAACTTGTTTTCATTGCTTCTATTGCTGTTTCATACGACATTTTTGTGTGGTTGTTTCTTCTACTCGTCTGCACGCACAACCCTACACATCAAATTTGACTGCTGAGTCTACAGAATGTTATGACCGTGGGCATAGCGCTGCGAAAACATACAAGCCTGGTCCGCACGGTGCTGTGCGCACGCCGGGCCAGCACGCTGAGTGTCGAGAGCGCGCGGACGCACTGTGAGCAACTGGTGCGAGAAAAAGACCGGTCGTCGCATATTCTTCGCGGATACCTGCCCAAGCCGTGCCGCGATGCATTTGTCGCTGTGAGGGCCTTCAATCTGGAGACAGCACGCATTGCAAGCTCGGTGTCGCGTCCCGAGCTGGCCAAAGTGCGCTTTGACTTCTGGAAGTCGGCTGTCCAGAAGGTGTTTGCTGGCGGCTCCGAGGTGCCTGCTGAGCCGGTAGCTGCGCTGCTGAGCAGCTGCATCACCAGCACCCCCGCAATCCAGCTGTCGAAGCGGTTCTTCATTACCGTTCTGCAGACTCGCGAGACGTATATCGGCAATCCTCCGTTCCGCAATATCGATGCTATGGCGTCGTACGGCGAGGGCACGTACTCGCAGCTCAACTATCTGACCCACGAAGCTGTACTCTCGGTGTCGCCTAAAGCGTCGCAGTTTCTCGCTGAGAACCCCGATGTGTACCAGCAAGTAAATGATATCATGGCGCATGTCGGCCAAGCGACGGGCATCACGTCGTATCTGCGGGGATTCTCGTGGTTTGTGCACCACAACGAGTTTGTGCCGCTGCCAGTGGACCTGCTCGCCAACCACCATGTGTCTGAGGACAGCATCATCCTGGCCATGAACAGCAAAACGCCGTCAGTACCCGCTGCAGTGAGCGACGTGGTGTTTGAGACGGCTACGCGCGCCAACGACCACCTCATATCGGCGTCAACGCTCATGGACAACTTGAAAGCCAGTCTGGGCGGATCTGTGCCAGATGCCATTTTCGTTCCTGCGCTCACCGCAGTGCCAGTTAAGCTGTTTCTCGAACGGCTAGAGCGGTGCAACTTCGATATTGTGGACCGGTCGCTGGCCAAAAGTGAATGGAGACTGCCCCACCGGTCGTACTTGAGCTATAGGGCACGCACCGTCGGGTGAGTTGGCTCACTGCGCGAGCAATTGAACCGCTGTTGCGACTCCGTCGCGCTGTGGCAACTGCTGCGCAGTTGAGGCGTGGACCGTCCACCATATACGTTAGATTAGGGATGTTAACAGGCGTGTCAGCACACCATGAGAGATGCAGAAAACCAACTGCGTAGCAGTTGCCTCAGCGCGACGGAGTCGCAAGATGTAATTGAGATCAGTCAAAAGTCTAGTTGTTTATATGTATATATAGGAGTCGCAAGATATGTTATAGGCCAAAAACTAAATGGAATAGAATCCGGTCAAGCGTCCTGCAACAAATTGATATGGCTGCATGTCGTTCTGACCCCCAGAAGAATATTGTGCCCTCGGAAATGGGGCTTCCCCGCATATGCACTGGCTAGCCATGATCGTCAGGGGCGATAATGGAAAATGACATCAGTAGTCATTAGATGGCCATAAACAGCAGACAGCTGGTTGTACAAAAATAAAAGCTGTGTTGCGGTAAATTCATAAACACGACATCACAGTACTTGAATCCTGACAGAGCTACGCTTCCAGTATACAGCTGACAGTATCTTCGTAACAGTGCAGGTTGCAGCTTGCAGCTTGTACGTTTGCATGTCATATGCCGACTTGTCATCATTATGACATTCGAGTGGACAGTCCATGCCTCAACTGCGCAGCAGTTGCCACAGCGCGACGGAGTCGCAAGATAATAGGTTGAGCTACAGGTTGAGACACGCAGCCATGTGAAACGTCTAGTTCTTATATGTCCAAACTTCTAGTCTGCTTATATGTATATATAGCCAGTATAAATTACGCAAACGCTGAAAGGCCTCATGCCACTCATGCCATCAACTCAGGTCAATCGAGCCACTCAGAGGTCGGCAAATGACAGCAGCCTGCGCCCGAGGTTGCCAAAGCAGATGCTGCAGCAGAAAAACACCGACGCCACCACCAGCACCACCGAGAAGTACGCCTCGTCGATGCCGGCAGTGCGGTCCGGCAGGTGGTCCGGGAAGATGAGCGCAAACACAAAGGTGCCCACGATGCCAGTGAGGGTCGACAGGATGAAGCCGTTGCGGGTGGCGTCCAGGATGTACCACAGGCACGGGTTGAGGGCTGCCCAGTACAGCGCTGCCTGCAGCGTCGACGACCACGCGAACTTGCGTATCCCGTACGCCACGCCCAGGAATGCCACTGCCGCGCGCACGATGGATGCCCAGTCCTCGCCTCCCTTTCCCCTGAGACGCTGGCGGTCCTCGGGAAACAGCCAGTCGAACAGCGGCAGCAGGAACCCCAGCAGGATGCCTTGCGAGCCCCACACCAGCGAGAACGCGCCCGTGTGGTCGATGTCGAGCGTGTGCGCCGTCACCTGGTGGTTGTCGTGGAGGCGCTTCGACAGCTGGCCGTACGCGACGCCGAACAGGAACAGCAGCGCCACCCGGGACGCCACAGTGGCGACCGACAGCGGCACTTTGCCGTCCGAGATCGCCGCGGGAACCGACGACTTCGTGCGCGCGTGTGGCGGACGTGGCGCTGGCCGTTCGGCCTTCTCGAGCTTGCGAGTCAGCTCGGCAGCCAGGGACGACGGCGTTCTCTGCCGTGATCCGCCAGGACTGCGTCCTACTGGCGTGTGCGACCGGCTCGACGGCACCGACACGTCACCGTTGAGCTCCGCCAGCGACACCTGCGATCCGAACACGCCTGCCAGAGCCGACGTGGTGAGATTCAGATACGATTTGGACGCCGGGTGCGCCTCTGTTTTGATTGATCCGTTCATGGATGCGACTAGACGACCGCCCCGGTCCGGCGGCTCTGCGTGCCTGCCTCTGTTCACAATGCCAAGCCAACTGCCACTACTGCCAGTTGCAATCCCGCCAAACTCCTCAAAAAAACGTGAGATCCGGTTCGCCAAACACTGATGGCAGTTGTTATTATTAACACGAGACCATCTGCAGCTCTGCCTGCATTTCATGATCTGTCTGCCCACCAACCGATATTCTACTATCGGGGTCTGCATCCCGCCAGGCGCTCAACCGAGCAGCTGCTGCGTAGCCACTGTGTAGTGTGTAGCCACTGCGTTAGTACACCAACTCAGCGTGCTCCAGCAGTAAGTAGGTGCTCGCAAGACAAAAACGACAACTCCGATTCGCATTTTCACCACATATCTTGCGACTCCGTCGCGCTGTGGCAACTGCTGCGCAGTTGGAAGTGGACTCTGGCTGATCAAGTGCGGCCTTGGCACACAGCTGGGAGTGCAATTCGTAGATATCAGATTGTACTTCAGTCATCTGAATTTTATTCGATTCTTATGTTATGACTCTTAATTTGCTTCAATCGGAACTGCTTTTTGCTTTGTTATTATTTCTGATATATCTATTTCTGAAGTACCTAACTGTCAGTTCCATGTATTACAATACCTTACTTGAACATAGGGACAGAATAATACTTTAAAATATTGAAATATTGACAATACTGTAGTTAAAATTGGTAAAACGTGTTGAAAACACTGATAGCGTCATGCCAAATACATTAGCAATGTTGTTTTGTACTGATAACTTAATCCAACAGTCTCTGAGATACTGATGTTATATATTAAGTATTCTAATCACGCACAGCGGTGTCCGTGCCTCAACTGCGCAGCAGTTGCCACAGCGCGACGGAGTCGCAAGAGAATTCAAGACGATTCAGTACCTATCTTGCGACTCCGTCGCGCTGTTGCAACTGCTGCGCAGTTGATCATGGATCTCTGGAGCGATGGCACCGGCTGACTCACGTGACCCGCCGCATCGCCAGTAAGGTCCAATCACCACCGACTCTTTTCCTCCAACTTGAAAAAGACGATGCTGTCGTTGCAGAGCGCTGCCAGACGAGCAGCTCGCCCCGCGGGCCGGCTGATGTCGAGCTCGGCGCAATCGCTGGCGCCCAGGCAGTACGGCGGGCTGAAGGACCAGGACCGCATTTTCCAGAACCTGTACGAGAAGTACGGACGGGATCTGCCGTCCGCCAAGCGGATGGGAGATTGGCACAAAACCAAGGAGATCCTGCTCAAAGGCCACGATTGGATCATCAATGAGATCAAGGCGTCGGGCCTGCGTGGCAGAGGAGGCGCGGGGTTCCCGTCGGGGCTCAAATGGTCGTTCATGAACCCTCCTGGCTGGGAAAACAACAAAGGTCCTCGATACCTGGTGGTGAACGCCGACGAAGGCGAGCCTGGCACCTGTAAGGACCGCGAGATCATCCGCAAGGACCCCCACAAGCTCGTGGAGGGATGTCTGGTGGCGGGGCGGGCGATGAACGCCACTGCTGCCTATATCTACATCCGAGGCGAGTTCTACAACGAGGCAGCAGTGCTCCAGACCGCCATCAACGAAGCGTACGCAGACGGACTCATTGGCAAGAACGCGTGCGGGTCTGGCTACGACTTTGATGTGTATATCCACCGTGGGATGGGCGCCTATGTGTGCGGAGAAGAGACGTCGCTGATCGAGTCGCTGGAGGGAAAAGCTGGCAAACCTCGTCTGAAGCCGCCATTCCCTGCTGGTATGGGCCTGTTTGGACGACCCACGACCGTCACCAACGTCGAGACAGTGGCTGTGGCGCCTACGATCTGCCGTCGTGGCGGGTCGTGGTTCGCGTCGTTCGGGCGGGAGCGCAACCAGGGAACCAAGCTGTTCTGCATCTCGGGACACGTCAACGAGCCGTGCACTGTCGAGGAGGAGATGTCGATTCCGCTGCGCGAGCTGCTCGAGAAGCACTGTGGAGGCGTGCGCGGGGGCTGGGACAACCTGCTGGGAGTGATTCCCGGCGGCTGCTCGGTGCCAGTGCTGCCTAAAGACATCTGCAGCGACGTGCTCATGGACTTCGACGCCCTCAAGGACGTCCAGTCGGGTCTCGGGACTGCCGCAGTCATCGTCATGGACAAGTCGACCGATATCGTGCGGGCCATCCAGCGGTTCGCGTACTTCTACAAGCACGAGTCGTGTGGCCAGTGCACGCCGTGTCGAGAAGGCACCACCTGGCTGCTGAAGGCCATGGAGCGCTTCAACACCGGCCAGGCTCGCGAGCGCGAGATCGACATGCTCTACGAGCTCACCAAGGAGATCGAGGGCCACACCATCTGTGCGCTGGGCGACGCTGCTGCGTGGCCCATCCAGGGCCTCATCCGCCATTTCCGCCCCGAGATGGAGGCCCGGATCCGCAAGTTCAACGACGACATCGCTGCCGTCTCGGTCGGCGGATGGACGCCCACCGCGCGAGTCGCAGACGGCCATGTTGTTGGTGCCTCGGTGCCTGGCCACCACCACTGAAAAATGCATGTATTGAATGAATAGACTGTCACATTTGCACGTTACATGTATCACTGTCACCTTATTACACTAGATACAAGTGGATATCCCATACTGAATAAGAGTGATTGTGACTACACTGTACTTGTTACATGGCCACTGCACGTCCTCGCTTCAACTGCACAGCGGAGTCGCAAGAGGCAATTGAGTTGACAGTAATTGTAGTTTATCTTGCGACTCCGTCGCGCTGTAGCAACTGCTGCGCAGTTGGGTCCAGAGCATTTCCATTCGATACTTCGTGCAATTGTAAATCTCAACAGTACAGCAGTTTCTACACTACAATTTAGCGCAAGATGTGCAATTGAGAAGAGAGATAATCGCTAATGGGGCTAATGGTGACATCTATTATGATGGGTCGTACTCGCTTCTCTACTAGTTACACATTTGTACTAGATTACAATGGAGAGCATGACAGTCTGGAAGCATCCTCGCTTCAACTGCGCAGCAGTTGCTCCAGCGCGACGGAGTCGCAAGAGGCAATTGACAGTAATTGCTAGTGCAACAAAATGTGAAATTGAGTTGTGAGCTAATCGGAAATGGGGCTATTTGTGACACATCTTTTATTATGACACCACTGTACTAGTTACATATCTGTACTAGATTACATGGAGAGCCTAAATCTGGAAGCACCCTCGCTTCAACTGCGCAGCAGTTGCTACAGCGCGACGGAGTCGCAAGACAAAAACTGTGCAGCTGAGTCAAAGCTCTTCCAGTTGTACTTTATACAATTTTAAAACAATTCAGAAACACTTTTCATATGTCACTTGAAACGGATTTTAATAATATCCATTATATATACAGTATATACAGCTGCAACTGCGATCGTGGGAGCACACACCGTCCAGACCCGCGATTGAAACTCTATGTCCAACATGATCACGTCTACAATTGCAATACAATCGCATGACTACTGTCTGTGCAATCATACGACACAGGATAGCATGAAATCATACAACAACGATGGACTGACTGTCATGCAAGAACCGTATATGATCATACGACCACAGTTTGGTATAATATCGTGCTATCGTACCACCAATGGTGCGTAGTATCATACAACTAGAATCATGCGACATATTGGTCCATCGTAGAGTAGTTGCGCTACAGGCCAGCAGCCTCCTCGATCTGGTCGATTTCTTTTAGAGCATCCACCGTCAGCACCTCGTACGACGACGCGCCCACCACGACATTGTCTTCGATGCGAATCCCCATGCCTTGGAAATGCTTCGGCCATTTGTCCGTCTGAGGAACATAGACGCCTGGTTCGATAGTTATGACCTGGTTGGGCACCAAGCTGCTGAAGCTGGACACAGTTGCCAGGTCATGGACGTCGATGCCCAGGTTATGGCCAATTGAGTGAGGATACAGTTCGCGTATCGACGACCTCGTGAGACCCACCATGCCAGCGTTTACGAGCTCCTGATACAAAATGTCTTCCGACTGGCGGTGGATATCGGCTATCGAGTAGCCCTTGGATGCTACACACAGCTCGATGCACTGCTTGTTGGTATTGAGAACCGCCTCGTAGAGGTCTTTCTGGGGTTCTGTGAACTTGCCATTGACAGGCCAGGTGCGCGATATATCTGCGCAGTAACCGCCATACTTTCCTCCCGCATCAACCAGTACCAGCTCGCCATCTCGCAGCACGTCGTCGTTTCTGGTGTAGTGGATGGTCAGCGCATGAGGCCCGCCAGCTACTACAGCAAGATACGCCGACATCTCGCAGCCATTGACCCGGAACTTGTAGTCCAGATAGGCGTGGAGATCCGACTCGCTTTCAAACCGCACGCTGTAGGCGTTGTTGTAGACGTCGCTCGACAGTTCGGACGCCATTCGCATCGCATCGATCTCGCACTCGCTCTTGACAAGTCGGCTGGTCTCGACCAGCTTGTTGGCAGATTGGAGGTCGCACACTGGTGAGTCCGACAGCATGGATCGCAAAGGACCGCCAAACAGCTTGGCGTAGCGAGGCTTTAAAGGCTCTGGATCCACGTACGCTCGTCGAGCGTTGTGGAGGATTTTAGGAAGTACCTTTTCAATGTCGTCAAAGGGATACGCCTCGTCGGCGTTGAATATCTCAAGGGCACCTTTTGTACCTGATCTCTCGCCCTCCCACAGCTCAATGGCCGGATCTCGTTCTGGGACAAACATGATGGTGCCCATATCGGATTCATTGTTTCTATACAACACTACCGCAGCACCAGGCTCCAAAAAACCCGTCAGGTAGTAGAAGTTCGGGTCCTGGATGAACTGGTGAAATACTGATCCAGTCGCGAACTGGGTGACATTGCCAGGCACAATGACTACACTCTGGTCTGGAAGCGACTCCAAGATCCGCTGGCGACGAGCAAAGTACTCGAGAGCAGAGATCCCCGGCGTCAGATCACCGCTCTGGATCCGATGAGGCCGCGTCTCGAAGAGCGGTTGTCCTGAGCTGACTCTCGACAATGCTCTGCGGAGAATTCTCGACGTCATGTTGGGTCGCAGTTAACGCATGTCTGCAAAATGGCTTTCATATGCAGGGCATTAACATGCAGAGCTAGATTTAGGGGTACTAATGCATGGAATGAGTGTTAAACTACGACAAAACTAATCTATAGTAGTAATGAGACATGCGATTGATGGAACACAAACAAGTTGAATTATTGATTATTTCAAATATAGTTATTCAATTGCTCAAAATATGAGAAAAAAAGCTTTGATTTACGGCCTGGATATTTGGTTGGCACGGTAGTTAGAGACTCATCCAAGAACTCAATGCAGCAGGCGATAGAAGCAGGATAGTCGCACCACATTGTCAGTGTCCTCGCCTCAACTGCGAAGCAGCTGCCACAGCGCGACGGAGTCACAAACCTCAGCAATTGCATGCCAGCACTGTGCCATTGTCGCAGTCTAGTCTATGTTGTTAGCCTGAATAATTTCGCAGAAAAGCCCAATACTAAATCAAATGGGTTAGTACAAATGGGTTAGTAACAACATTGGAAGCTCTCAACGGCAAAGGTGGTGTTGCGACTCCGTCGCGCTGTGGCAACTGCTGCGCAGTTGAGGCGAGGACACTGATAATGTGGTGCGATCTGGGACGTCCTCAACTGCGCAGCAGTTGCCGGAGTCGCAAGACCACTTTGCCGTCGGCAGTTGACGTAGAATAGACAAACTCCACTTAGTAGAGCTTAGTAGAGCTGTTACTATAGTCTTGTACAGACTAATTACTGATCTGACGATAGATATATCTAACACAACTACAAAGCTAGCTGCTACTAAACAAGCTGATAACGGCAATACAAATAAAAAACAGAAACATAAACCAACAGCAAAAAATTGACAAACAGACAGAAAGCAAAATACACATAAGAACTCAAAACGTTCAGATTGCTACATTATTCGTGCAGTTGAATTCAATTCCGCTAGACTGCTGCCTTGCGGTTCATGATCTATTGTTGTGATGCCTATGCTGCCTCAATCTCTGCACGGTGCGACTCGTGAGCGTATCGCAGTCCACAGTACAGACAGGCGTTAGCCTCCGGCTTCTCTAGGCTGATGAATATCTTGGGATGGCCCTGAGCGCCCCGACCGCCATCGCACACAGCAACTGTGTCTTGCAAGTACCGAATGGGTTCTTTGGCGATGAGGTCAATGGCTGCATAGGGTCGTGGCTGTAAAGAAAGGTCCTTCTGCTCGAATCGGGGTCCTACTTGCGCTTCTGAGCGCGCTCGCTGCGAAGGAGCCCACGTCTCGGCCCTGTTGGGTGCCTGCTGGCTCAGCGTGTTGGACTCCTTCACCTCGGCAACAGTCGATGCCAGCCTGACAAGCGTCCGCGACCGCACAGCTGTTTGCACTCGCAACATGGCTGTGTTATGTCGTATTGGTGGTGAAAGTTACTGGAGTAGATGTAGTCTGAATTTCACTAATGGGATTGGGTAGCTGCTCGATGCTGACATGCATATTGTTGGCGGATTAGCGACTGTACTCCGACAACAGCACTATCTGCACTCTAACTGCGCCAACAACTGCACTAACAACTGCACTAACAACTGCACCCAAACAACTACACTCTAACAACTAGATGCCAGACCAAACTGCGCCGGATTTTGAGGTCCTAGCGAGACGAGCGGCCTTTGCACAGACGCTGTACTCATGGGACTACACGCTGACGCACGCGACGACTCTCTCCATGAGCCCTGCGCGCGTTCGTGAGTGGCTGCTCCAGGAGCTTATAAAGACGACATCTCCTCGGTGAAAGTGCCGGTTCTAATTCTGAACAACAACCCAGAATCACAAAATGAACGCAGCGTGATGGCGTTTTAGAGGCTGACACAGCTGATGCTGAATGTTGGCATAATGGATTACAGACTGCTGTAGAATACGACTCGAATCACCATACAGACATTGTGATCCATCACTGCATGTCTATAGCGACAGCTATATTGGTCTCAGACTTAGTCAAGTTGTCGTTTCAGCACAAAACACAGATCCAAGCACCAACTGGGCAGCAGCTGCTACAGCGCGACGGAGTCGCAAGATAAGAGCTGTAGTGTCAGAAGTATGTGAAGAACATCTTGCGACTCCGTCGCGCTGTAGCAACTGCTGCGCAGTTGGATTTGGTTAAAAATAAATATTAGAAACTTCAATTGCCACTGTTGGCAAATAATGGAAAATAAGCTACATCTGCTAGTAGATTTGCAGCACGTGCATCAACATCAGAAGCTTTTTTTTAAGAACGTCTTGCGACTCCGTCGCACTGTAGCAACTGCTGCGCAGTTGGATTTAGTTAAACTAAAATAATATCACATCGATTGTCATTGTTGGAATATAATGGACAACAAACAGCAATCTGTAGTAGATTTGCTGCATTTCAGATTCTCCATCTTACGCCGCTCATCATGGACGCTGCTGCGCTGCGAGACAGGCGAAGAGCTCGCATCCAGGCTGGAGGAGCTGACCGGCTGGCCAAAATCACCAAAACGACCAATCCTAACGCCGAGGACTACAAGATCCACCAGGTTCCTACGGGTCCAGCGCCAGACAGGGCTGCTAGTGGCTCTCCAGACTTTGGCACTGTCAGCCAGCAGTCTGTCGACGACCAGCTGCCAGAGGCTGGCGACGACAGCGACCCGCTGCTCCGAATGCTGTCTGAGCTCCACAAACAGGGCGGCCAGGGCCCCAACAACCCGTTCGCGGCAGCAGACCCGTTCGCAGCGCTGAATTCGATGTTTGGCCAGCTGGGAGACTTCGGTGACCAGCCGTTGGGACCTCCGTTTGGCCAGGACGCTGGCGGGCGCGAAACCGCCAAACAGCCGCCGTCGCTCGCCGACAGCGCCTGGAGCATTCTGCATACCGTCGTCAGCGTCGGGCTGGCGGTGTACTTCATCTACACCCAGCAGCACAGCGAGCACCCGTCGAGGCTGGTGTGGACCTTCTTCACCATCCAGGCGGTGCTGCACTCGACGCAGTTCGTCGTCCAGAAGGGCTCGCCGCCCGCCAACTCGTTCATGGTCACAGTCGCATCGTTCCTGCCGCCTCCATTCAACCTGTACGTGGTGACTGCTGCTCGCTATATCCGCATAGGCAAGCTGCTGGTCCAGGACCTCTGCCTAGTCTTATTCGTGCTGGGGCTCTACTACGGACTTGTAAAAAAAGAGCACGACTAGTATCTGAAACTAATAGTATCTGAAACTAATAGTATCTTCAAACTAGAAATCACAACATCAGCTATCCACGGCCAACTGCGCAGCAGTTGCTACAGCGCGACGGAGTCGCAAACCGAGTCTTGAATTGAATCCCTTCGTGGTAATTGATTATCAATTGTTACAGTTGCTACAGTTAATACTGGATTCAATCCATTGGCATCTTGCGACTCCGTCGCGCTGTTGCAACTGCTGCGCAGTTGATGCATGGACTCCTGTAGTCTGCAAGCAGAAACTAGGTTTAAAAGCAATAGAACGAGTGTTGAATAAGATAGCTAAAGTTCGTGCTCGAAGGACAGCTGGTGTTCTAATTTACATTGGTGTTCTGATTTACATAGTGTTCTGACATACATAGGCTGTCAAACTGGGATTAAACCCTCGTAGCTCATCTCATCTCGCGAACTCCACATATATGCCGCACTCGGACTTGTCGACAGCACAGCGATGACTCCGTTTCTGACGCTGGTGGTGCTGTCGCTGGTGATGGGCATCAGCTCGTTCCTGGTGGGTCTGATCCCACTGTCGGTGACGCTGTCGCACAGCAGAGTGCGAATCATCTCGGCCCTGGGGACTGGGATCCTCATGGGGACGTCGCTGGTCGTGATCATTCCCGAGGGTGTCGACGCCATGTATTCGGTGGCTGGCACTCTCAGTAAAGGCCCCGAGAACCCGGCGGTGAGCCCACGTAAGGCAATTGGCCTTGCTCTGATATGTGGTTTTCTGCTCATGTATCTGATCGAGAAAATCCCCGAGTGGATTATGCGCAAGCACCAAGGGCGGCTGCCTATGGGCATCGACATGTCCAATCTGAGGTTCACGAGCCTGGGAACAAGTCCAGAAGACGGCCAATTCGAGTCGCGAGCAACTACGCCACAGGGCCAGAACGGCGTGACGAACTCGTCGACGTCAATTGGGCTTGTCATCCATGCGATTGCCGACGGAGTCGCCTTAGGAGCGTCGGTGTCGACCGACAGCAGCGCGTTGGAGACCATTATATTTTTGGCCATCATGATCCACAAGGCGCCAGCGTCGTTTGGACTGACCACAGTGCTGATGCGTGCTGGGCTCGCGACCACTCGCGTCAAACGCGACTTGATGGTGTTCGCCAGTGCTGCGCCAGTCGGGGCGCTGCTGACATACCTGCTCATCGCGTTGCTTGGCTCCCAGGACGAGAACCTCATAGAGTGGTGGACGGGCCTGCTGCTTGTGTTCAGCGGAGGCACCTTTTTGTATGTGGCTATTCACGCCATGAACGACATGCATGAAATATCTCCTGACGGCGCTGCTGACTCCGACAGCGACGTCTGGCTCGCAGCGCTCGGCATGCTCATCCCGCTAGTGACGCTGCTTGTTCCTGACGTTTGACCTGGCTGGCTGTAGGCAGCTACGATGCCCAACACGTCGCGTCTTTTGTCGTTGGGATTTTTGCTTTTGACACCCGACTATTAGATTTGTTACGACCGGTCCTACGATGGACATCTCCAACTATGTAAAGCCGTCATATGGTGAACTTGCATATAAGTTATTAATATCAATTACATGTAATACCTGACTCTAATATACTAAAGAAGTTGGATAGAATTCAAGTAGCTTTTTCAAGTCGTGTAATTTACAGCACCAACATGCAACAACAACAAAAGGTCCTGCGACTCCGTCGCGCTGTTGCAACTGCTGCGCAGTTGTGGCGAGGACACTGGCTATGAGTGCGACAGATGGCAGCACAGTCTCTCAGTGACGTGATGCAGTTTGTAATATCTGGATGCTATAAGATGAAGTGCAATACAATGCTGACATGGATTTTTATTTTAAAGGCTATAGTTCCATCATAGTAAATATATAGTAGTACGTAGCCACTTCAAGCCAGAGAAGCAATTTGAATAGCTGAAACATTGCTGGTAAGTAACTTCATGAACAAAAATTATCAAGTTGACATTTTACGTGTATCTGCTGAAAGGCTTGGTTGGTTTGGCCACAATAATCCAGTATCCTCGCTCCAACTGCGCAGCAGCTGCCACAGCGCGACGGAGTCGCAAGATGCGTATTATACTGCGTTGCGAATTATCTGAGAAAAATCGAGCTGTCAATTGCAATGCGACTGCACGATACATTCACGTCTATACCGGCTGATTTTGGAAGTTCCTGCTGTATCTGTTGCGCTACTGACTATATAGATCAAAGCAGCGAATTCAGATTTAGATTCGACATTACAAACTTCTCACGATATATCTGCCTCGATTGAGAGATGAGGGACGGTTTATTCCTCTAGCTTTGCCAAAGGGATGCAGATATATCAAGCTTTTATTCATTTTTTATCCACTCAGGATAAAAGACACGGCCAGTGAAATGCAAAAAAATTCTAGATTTATATTTTCGAATCAAGGCGGCATGCTTTTCCGAGTTCTATGTTACAGCCTGACAGACGCAAACTCAACATCCGGTTAATTAAATAGGATGTCTGACAGACGCCAACTAAACATCCGGCTAATTAAATAGGACGCATCACAGTATCTAAAAATATAGACAGGCACTGAAAATCAATTGAGCGAGTGCCAATGACGCATATGCAGTGTTCTCATGTCAAAGCAAACAAACAAAGCTGCTAGGATTCTTATAGCTGTGCGCAAAGACGATCGTACCTCACTATCACACATGCATGATTACAGATGCGTCCCGCCTTAGTTCCTGACTAAGGGCAGTTCACGGCCCTAAACCTGCGCTTAATGTCTAGGTCCGGCGTTTCAGCTCATTGTTTTCCAGCTATCAATGGCATTATTGTTTTATTGATAAACCGCACGTTTGAACAGAACAGGACATTTAACTGACACTGCGGCATTCACAAGGACCTTGCCTGGTTCAAACAGTTCCGTCTGTGACGGCGTCTACAGCAATTAGTACCGCACTGAAGTTGTCGTTTGTTACGGACCATATTCGCTATTCCGACCTTGGTTGTGGAGCTTATGTTTGAAATCTGAGTCTTCTGAGACAATCGCAGTTATCTGTTGTTCGTCAATTCCGATACCACGCCGACTATGTCATCTGAAGGTAGAGTGGGGTCCGGATTCGATATCAAGTTTTCTGCTGCCAATGCTGGCGGACAGTTCGACAATACTCCGATTTTCAGGGCCTACGATGACAAGGAGTCTGGCCAGAACCAATCGCAGCACCAGAAGAAGCGGATCCGCCGAGTAGACCCCGACAAACGCAAACGGACTGCTATGGCCTGCCAGGTGTGCAAGAAGCGCAAGAAGAAGTGTAATGGACTACAGCCCTGTGGATTGTGCGAAGCAAAGAATTATGCTTGCGTGTATGTGAAGGAAA
The DNA here is from genome assembly GCA_030569235.1 of Sugiyamaella qingdaonensis. Taxonomy (NCBI): domain Eukaryota; kingdom Fungi; phylum Ascomycota; class Dipodascomycetes; order Dipodascales; family Trichomonascaceae; genus Sugiyamaella; species Sugiyamaella qingdaonensis. The sequence continues at coordinate 597,445 of JAJMKI010000009.1, forward strand.
CTCCCACTAGTGCAGACTGGAATGTCAGCAGTTATGGGTCTGGCGATTCCAAGCCAGATAGTGTGCCCAACACGGTGTCGACCTCGAGCTCTCCAGCCGTGAACCACCAGTCTGTTCCGCAAAGCTATGACAACACAGCAACTGCGAGCAAGTACGAGGGACCTGGCCAGATGCCTTCAAATGTAACTGGCAAAGATGGATATTATGGGTCTTCTGCTGTTGCCTCAACTCCAGTGTCGCTAGCAAACGATTCTCCATACAGCGACACCGTCAAGTCATCACAAGGCAGTGTGGTGGGCTACAAGATCAACAGGCGTCCGCATGGCTATGATTCTAGTAGGCTGCTCAAGTCACGGTCTGGAAAGCTTCATTTCATTGGAGAAAGCTGTACCATTGCCCTATTGGAGCAGATCCGCCATCTTTTTACTCTCAATATTGGAAGTTCGGGATTCACAGACGATCCCACACGGTTCAATTTGGCAGAAGGAGAAGAGCCTCCTGTGCCTAAGGAGTATCGAAATCTCATGCCAGTGCAGTTACCATCCAAAGAGATGGCTCAAAAGCTGGTGGAGCAATTTGAGATCCACGTTCACTCTGTGTTTTACGTGTTGGACATGGAGAAATTCCGAGCTGACCTGGAAGCAGTGTATGCAAACCCAATAGCTGCGGGTCGCCCGCTGCTTTGTATCATCCATTTAGTGTTTGCTCTTGGGACAATTGGCTATGAAACTACCGATGAAGGTGCTGCCGATACTAGAAAGGTTCCGGCAAGTGTGTTCTTCCATAGTGCTTTCGGCATGTACGACGAAACCATAGTTGACATTGGAGAAGTGTGGGTGGTGGAAGCGTATGTGCTAGCCACGTTCTACTACGAGCTGAGCTGCCGACGGAATGCCGCGTGGATCTCGCTTGGCAAGGCCATTCGCTACGCCCAGGCGCTGGGGATGGGCCGTCAATGGGGTTCGACGTTTTCTTCGGAGGCGGAGATGCATCGCACTGCTTTGTGGAGGACGCTGTATTTGCAAGACAGAATCAAATCTGTATTTATGGGCAGAGATATGATGATTACGAGGCCACTTGTTGACATTGATGAAGCGACTGCCGGTGGTGAGTATACTCTAGACGGTGCTGTCAGTGTGACTGCCGTGGAAATCATGGAACTGCGGACAGTCAATGCGTACTTTGCAAAGCTATGGGCCATTCTTGGCGACATATCTCTCGAGATCTACGACAAAGAGATCATCGACAGCAGCACTGCTCAAGAACTCATCACACGGGTCGGAAATTGGGCTGTCGACTATGAGGCGTTCAAGCAGAAATGTAGGGTCAAGGACAATGACAAATGGCAAAAGCTCTTTATTATTATCCAGGTATGCTATTTCCATGGAATCATCATGTTGACCAGGCCCTTTTTATTCTATACTGTGGCCAAGAAAACCGAACTCAAGAATAACCATTTGGACGAGGCGTTACAGTCATTTGAGTCTCTTTCGCTGGCGTGTATTCAGAGCGCTATTGCGACAGTGTACGCCGTAAGAAACACGTTTGAGGACGGCAAGCCGAAGTCGTCAAGGAGCCCAATCCTGATATATACGCTGTTTACAGCAGGGGTGGTGCTTCATTTGGACATATTCCAGTCTAGATGCACAAATACTGCTGCTGGTGAGAACGTTGTAGCGGCAGCCAGCTTGTGCTCTGAGGTGTTGAGCAAGTTCAGCCATGTGGACAAGGCTGCAGAGAGAGACTGCGTGATTTTGAGTAAGATGAATGCCGCTATCACGGACAATTGGACCCTGCCACAACCTCGCAATGGTGCCCAGTATTCTTTTGACAACTCGCATTCGATCAACAGCAATCAGCAGGAAGTGCCGGCTACTGGAACTGGAACTGGTACTGGAGCAAACTACACTTCGCCTACGTACTATGTCGATGGTGTCGATCGGAATATCCATGAATATCTTATGAATTTCGGAGATATTTTGACCGACCGGAGCGAAGAAACTTGGTCGTTTACTCCACATGGACCACTACTCAACGGCAACTCCCAGGCTGTTGGGAATGGTTATTTATTGTCAGGTTTTGAAAACTTGGATTCGTCCATGCTGGCTTCTGGGTTTTAAGTTATGTTATTATTATTTATGTACATTAGTGAATAAGGTACTCCAGATATTTTTTAGGGATGGCTGACTGAAACAGTAGGCAACAAATTTCAATCCCCATAGCTGTCATGACCTTAATTGTCTGCTTTTGTTCAATTTTTGCTTTGGAATTACCACTACAAGTCAATTCATCAGTTTCAGAATAGAATAGTATATGACTAACCCGGTCGATTTCTCAATCACTGGAGATGGTCTGATAATCAGATGTCAGAAGCTCATCGCTCCCTCAGAGGGGTTTGAATCCGGGCAACGAATAATATAAATGCATAAAAGCAATATCTACTAAAAAAAGTTATCCTTCCGAGCTATTATTTCTTCGGAGGACGCTGATAGGAGACAAAATCGTCCCGGAAGCCCACTTTCGTATACAGTAATTGAGCCCTGTGGTTGAAGGCTTGAGTATGCCAGTACACCTTCTTTATATCGTGCTTGTCTGCATCAGCATACACAAACTCAATTAATTTTCTGCCGGTGCCTTTCAGACGCCGGGTTTCATCCACAAACAAATCATGCAGATAAATCACATCGTTGAATTGCCAGGTTGACCTATGAAATACCCAAGTAACGAACCCGACCAGTGTCTCTGGCTCAGCATCATCAAAAGCCACCGCAGCATGCACAGGCTCGGAGCTGTCAAAGAATCGCTCCCATGTCTTGTCCAGCGTTTCTTGCGGCAAGCTGGCTTTGTAGAACACCAGATAGGCGGCGAACAATTTCGAATACTGCTCTTTGTCAGACGCCTCAATAGGGCGAACTTGAACTGTCATTGCAACGAGGAGATAGCCGTAACCTTGAGACAATCCCCGCCATTTTATATTGGCTACCGATTAAGCGCGCGGCAAATCTGTCGATCGACACTGATATGCGCCCGGATATGTACGATAGCATGTATCCAGTCCTATATACGTGCATATACCGAAGCAGTGATTGTATTTTTTTTGATAGATATTAACCAGTCACTATGAAGAGGAATAATGTGGCACGACGTGATAAGCAGATATCTATGAACTATATATGTATACCCAAATCGTAGTAGCGGTAGTTTTGTTTTTGTTTCAGACGTGTATGACTGTATCGAGATTCAAGCACCACAATTTGATTCTAACTCTACAATTCCGACTTTACAACATTTTGGCTGCAGTAATATAGAGCACGCTCATATTTAGAGCCAAAGCTAATCTCAAAAATTTTACATTACATTGAAGTCATTGTTATTTTCGAGGCAGGTAATATAAAACAGTTTATTGCGTGTTAGGATAGAAATGGGCCACGTCGAGATTGATACCTAGTACAACAGGCCGCTCTCAGCAAGGTCCTCGGATCGAGATTTGCTGTTTTTGTCCAGATACGGGCGTTCACCGATACTAACAGTACGCACACCAGTTCGCACAATTTCGGTTTTGTCGTAGTAGTCATTGGTTGCTGTGTGGTAAACAGATCGGTTATCCCAAATGGCAACGTCATTCTTGCTCCATCGGTATCGCACCTGGAGATCATGGCTGTCATAAAGGAGGTTGTTGATGTAATTCTTCAGCAACGCACTCTCGTCATCAGCCAGGTTGTCGAATGACGTGAAATGGTGCCCAATGCTGAAAATGGACTTCCATCCCGTCACGGGGTTTGTTCGCACAATTGGGTGCTTAGCTGTCAACTCATCACCGATGTTCTCGGGAGCTCCTCTCTCGCCTCCGTACAGCTCGAAACGGCCCTCTGCAGCCTTCTTGAAACCAGGCTGCGCGTAGGTGCCAGTCAGGGTCTCAAGGTATCCTCGGAGCGACGGAGACAGCTTCTCGTAAAGACCATATCCAGATGCCCAAAGAGTATCGCCACCAGTAGGAGTCGGCTCAACAATCTTGAGAATTGCATAGTCAGAAGGAACAGGCTCAAAGGTGATATCACTGTGCCATCCATTGGCGGCTCGGCGGGTAGTGATGACCCCCTTGTCCTTGATGTAGAGCTCTCGACCGAGCTTGGAAGTGATAATCGACACCTCAGGGTCAGTTTCACCAGAATCGTCGGCTTTCAAGAACCCTCCAGCAGGAGCAGTGGGGTGGATATGAAGACCCGAAGTGGCAGGCTTGCCGCTAAGTCGTCCAAGCTCGTTAGCCAGTGTCTTCTGCTCCTCCACAGAGATCTCCTGGTTGCGGAAGAACACCACGCCTCGACGTGATACAGCAATCGCCAGCTCCTTCAGCTTGGCCTCATCCTTGAGGATGTCTCGCAATTGAGCTTTGGGGTACTCCCTGCCAATCTGAGGAGTAACCTCAATAGACTCGTATTCGTCCAAAGCGTCAGTCGGCTTGAAAGCCTTGGTGACAGGTTCATACGAAGGTCCCTCGGTGTACTTCTCAGCATATGGAGAAGGACCTTCATGGCCCTCTTGAGGCTTCTTGAACGTGGATTCACTCAGAAGAAGGTACTTAGGCGCTTCAGAAACAGTGGTAGTTGTAGTTGCCATTGTGTTGTGGGATAAAGTCAAGCCCTCCAGCGCTTGGCCTGGAATTTATATTGAATTACTCAAGGAATTGCGCCATTGTGGCAGCGCGACAAGTGCTGGTGCAGCGGACTCCGCAGTTGTAGTAAAGATGAAGCGAAACAGCAGTGTTCCTGACACCGATTACTTGCGCTGAAAGCGCCATTACTTATTGACAGATTTCCGAGCCTTCGCAACCCGTCCAGATATCTACTTCGTAGTTCAACCATTTGTATTTACCCTCAATGTTCAAACATTTCAGAGATCCGCCCAGCTAGGCTAAACCAGACTGAATTGAATTAGTTTTTGCCCCTCACAATCTGACGCCATCGCTGGCTGCATACACATCATGCCCCGCAACGTAGCGATCGCATCCAGCTGCATGCAGCATGCGCATTTATTACTGCCTATTGGTGAGTGATAGTGACTCTACAGAAATCAGTCAACGTCTGCAGAAGACTCAGCATTGCTCATTTCGTGGCTAAATCGCAAAAAAAAACCGAACGCACAATTGAGAATAATGGGATTCAGTGCTATTCAAGCAGATATTGCGCATAGAGAATATTGCACGTGAATGACAAGAGCAACACACGTGAATTCCTCATGGGCTTTTATGTTCGAGCTGCTGTGCTTCCCCCAAGCTATAGGTCCAAAGCAATGACTCCAGCCGTCATATCAAGCTTTTTCAAAGATATACGTCTATTTCAGTTGCTTTTTGTTCGGTGTACGAACACAGATCACTGAAGATCGCCAATTCCAGTGCTTAATATATCGGATGACTATTGAGAAGGATTATTCGTTGAATCTGCAAGATGTTGATAATTTCTTGGACAATATCAAAGGTTTATAATGGGATTGTTACTTTCGTGGTTGTGTCTCCGTATGAAATGGGCGGTGTTGTCAAGCTTTCTCTAGTGGATCGTTCCGAATACGAGGTCGTTTTCTGCCAATTGATTCTCACTGATCAGCAAATCATTGATTGTGGACTCGAAGGTCTCAAAAAGCTTGAAGAGCAAGCAAAGCGTATTCCGTTGGAGTCGATATCTTACGATAGGACGGGAATACAATGCGATCAATGATCTGGTGATGTATTCTTATCAGAAGATTGTGACAAAAGCTTCCTACTGTGTATCATAAGGAATTACGTCGATGGTATCTTTTCCACGAGAATTGCAGCTCTGGTCAATTTGATTCTGAAATGCCGCGCCCCCGCCCGCCAATTGAAATTATATGAAAGCAGCGACATGGAAGGCGCTAAAAAGATACAGCGCTTTCTTTCTAATACTGATTTCAAAAACGTTGGGTATAGCATTTCAACCAGCGGTAAAACGAGCGATTATAGATCCATCTATTTGTAGTTCGAGAATACTTTTATTGAGTAGCTTACATTCAAAATATTGTACAGTCACGTAGTGACGGCTACAGTCTCATGACTTTGTAGTACACTCACACTAGACTTTTCTACCCCAATAATTAAGACAGCTAGGACATCAGGGCGATATGATCAATATGTGCGTAAGGAAACTCGAACCTTTCAACACTCCTTTAACTTTGGCAGCGATTCTCTAGAGACGAGACCCTCAACTTGATCTCAAATGGGAGCCCAGATTTGAACGCCCGAGACGAACCTTAAGACAGTTGGGAGTTGCAAAGAGAAGATCTGAAATTCGGTCAATCCCGGACGATTTGTACCCCGCGGTTCCTCCGCAAGAATTGCACGCTTGTCTAAGTGGGGAGAAGTGGGGCCAAGACTGGACTAGTTTATCCTTATACGAACGAAAAAACATCTATGGTACCTGGGAGAAATCTCACAAAAGTTGGGTGAAAATCAATATAAAAACTGACCCAGATAGGGATTCTCCAGCTTTGGAGACAAGATAGGCTGCGAGTTAGAGTTTGATTGACTTGTTGCTTCCTAGTAGTTTCTTACCTTAATAGTTTGCTCAAAAAGATCGAAGCAATCAAAATCGCCGCTTTCGGTTAATGGCTCCAAAGATTGGTTTGACAGGAATGGTGAAAGACCAAAGGGCGTTGAGCGTGTTTGCTGAGATTCGGCACTGACCTCCTCGTCTTTCATTCGGAGGAAGTACTTATAAGTGACAGACGCTCCGCTCCACACGACAGAGAACTTATGCAAGTACTCTAGAAGAGTACCAAACTCCGTGCTGTCTGACAGATGTCCAGACGATCGATCTTCAATAAAGCCCTTCACATACAGTGAGAGACACAGACTGATGAAATACTCAAAGGTAGGTAAACACTTTCTTGCCGTGAAGCGATCGAGGAAATTTGTGCTTACCTTCAAAGAGAGCGATACAACCGAAAGAGGAGACAGAATATTTGTACAGGTACTGAAACTATCGGCATCCACGATATGGAGCATAGCGAAAAAGGAGAAGCTGGCCAGGAATAGGTTGGAAACATGCGGGAGAACCCCAGTGCTCGAAACCGTTTCTGAATCAAAAAAATTGCAATGCACTGGCAGCTGTAAAGTCCACAACTCTAATTGCTGCGATATTCTCTCGATAAATAGTCGTCTCTTTTCTGCCGAATACTGCGCAAAGCGGGGAGCATTAGCCTCGAAGATAAACTCGTTGACCAACATGTTGAGGGAGTAGAACTGGTTGAACACAGAAATAATGCGTGAAGGAGTGGCTGGAGCAACTGTGGCTGTTGTATTTGATGTATCTTCAACAGATGAGCTTTGAGGCTGTTTCCAAAATTCCCATTCTTCGGCAGTTTCCGGTTCCATCTCCGTGAAATAGTTATCATGCGCAACCTGAGGTGCCCGGCCAAGCCTGCCAGAGATCAGTGTGTCAATGATGCAGCAACATTTCCAGGTTCGTCTGGTTATATCTGTAGAAGTGGCCGTGTTAATGTGAAGTCCAACATCCATTCCCATGCGAACTGCGTTTCCCACAATGAGCCAAGCATTGCTCCAGTGGCCCTTGCCATAGAAATACAGTGACTGGATTAGTAGTGCCTGTACACTCTCCGTTGTATATTTGCAATCCAGAGTACATATTGTCAGATCATGCATCAATCGCGATTTGTGCGAGTCCTGCTCAGCTGTCGCGCAAGACATATGATTCAGTCCTGTTATTATAGCCGACCACAGTAAACATCCCAGTCCTGTCTTCCGTGTCGAATTTGGAGAGTACATTAGTCGAACCAGTTGACCCTTGTCAACCATCGGAAACATCGTATGAGTATATGCAAAATACGAGTCCAAAAGATCCATGGCGCCGAAAGGACTGATCAGTGTGCGCCACGACGAGATGTCGAAAGAAACTTGTGATAATCTGAGCCTGCGAAAGCTCTCGGAAAACTCCTCGTCGAATCCACTGCTCGGCCCCATGAATCTCAGTTCACTATTAGCGGTACCAGCATTCTCCCCAGAGTTTGGGTTACCGTTGAATTCGTCATCGCTACCAGAACTTTCAACCGGAGAACTTTCAGCTTTGATGTGTGATGCAGCAGCTGTACCATATGGGCTCTCATCCTTGATACGAGTTCTACGAGATACTTGTAATGGAAGCTCTTCCAGGTCAGCCATTCCAACCAACGCCAGTATACTAGACCGACTGCTATCATAGCGCTGGTGGATATTCGCCTCTGGTTCTGCTGCTATTTGGGAGCCCAAATCTGCAAGTATTTCGTCGCCATTTGGAATGGCCTCTGCCATGAGGGATAAGAGGCTCACAAGTTTTTCGTTGGTCAGTTCGAGCTTTTGCAGCAGACCAGATGGAACGCCTCGCTTTTTCGGAGTGGTGTAATTACAAACCAATCCATTCTTGATACAGGGCTGACACGGAATTGATCCATCACATTTTCCTCTCTTCCTTCTGCACGCAACGCACGCCTGTTTGTTTCGACGCTTTTTGCTGAAGCTGCCCACAGATTTTGATTTTCCTCCAATATTTGACGGTGAAGCCTGCGACTCGGCTTTTACGTCCATAGCGTCCAGATCACTCCAATAACCTCACCGATATAAGATTGGCGTGTCACGCAGCTGTCACAAAAGATATTACAGATCTCCAAATTGCCGCAATACCCGTGAACAATGGTAATGCTGAGATAGGCGCTGGCCTAAGGCAGTGGGGTAAGGACACTAGTCCATTTTGCGGGGTATGGCTAGTTGGTGAAGAATTTGTGTGTTGAAAGTGTCGGCACGTCACCGCTTATATATCGAAGCTGATTCGACCATTGATCTCATGCCATGGCATATGGCATATACAGGAGGGATGCAATTGTGGAATCACATTGCGATGTCGTTCAGAGTTGTTTTAATCTGTTTTTGGGTTGCAAGACCATATCGGAGCAGACAAAGGAATACGAAGACATTACCACGGCTAAGCTGGAAGCATTTGGTTCTTTACACTTTATCAACTTCATTAACATTACAATTGGAACATTTTCAGATTTTCTTGTGCAGTACAAAATGTATATCTCTGATAGATAGAAAACCAGGACAACCAGCTCTTATTAAAACTTTGAAGACTGCTTGCATTTTATGATGGGGAGAAGCAGTACCATATTTGCGTATAACACCTAATACCTCTTCCCCACTTTTGTTGTATTCATAAGATAGATTTACATCTCACTCGCTGGATAAATGTTTAGGTGGCATTCCTGGCTTACGGTAATATCTTTTAGCGGACCCCACCTCTTGAATTTCCTAATTAGGTAGCTGCATGACATGTGCAGAAGTTTGGCGGTGCGGGGCTAACAATATTCATAGTGATTTATCTCTCATCTGCACCCATTCACCGCTTTTATGCCTGTATCCTGGCCATCTTTGCTATCAAGTGCGGGGTACATATGATTCCGCCATGTTGGGTAATGTATTGGTAACGAGACCCAAAAAATAGTTTATATAGAAAGCACTAGGATGTCGAACAACAATTCACTATCGAGGAGATTAGTTATTAGGGGAGAAATTAAAGTGATATTTCTCCAGCAATATTATACTCCAGTATGAAAGTGCAGAAAGGTATGGCTGAAATTGACGAATTCGAAAATATTGCTGAAGATTCACCAACGAAAACTAAATTGTGTTCAGATAAAGTGTCGGATACTACCGTAGCGACAGGACCTCAATATGCCGATAACTTGGACGACCCTCTGAATTGGTCTCAAACCCGAAAAAATGTATGCCTAATTGTCATCTCATTGACAGCTCTTTTGGCTGATTACGGAAGTGCAACTGGCGCAGTAACGTTAATCCCGCAAGCACAAATCTGGAATCTACCCGAGACCACCGTGAACCATTCTCAGGTAGGGAATGTCTTCATGTTGGGCGCTGGAGGAATATTTGTCACCATGTCTGGGGCATATTTTGGTCGCCTTCCAACCGTGTTTTGGTGGGTGTTTATGGCGTTGTGGACCGCCATCTGGTGTGCTGCTGCTTCAACTTTTGAACAATTCATGGCGGCAAGAATTTTAAATGGATTCTTTTCAACTGTCACCCAGGCCGGAGGTATGATGTTTATTGAAGACATGTTTTTCTTTCATGAGCATGCACGGAAAATCAATATATGGTCAAGCTTCATTATCCTGAGTCCTTATATGGGACCTCTAATCAGTGCATTTATTCTATCTACGCAGAAGTGGCAGTGGGCATTTGGAGTTTATTCAGCAATGACGGGCTTGTGTCTTATCTTAGTAGTCTTGTTTGTTGACGAGACTTATTTCGATCGTCGGTTATCTGCCGAACAGCAACCGGTTAAGAAGTCCAGGGTGATGAGGATCATTGGAATAGAACAATTCCGCAGCAGACACCTTCGAAACAGCCCTCGTGAAGCTATAATGAGGCCATTCAAAACTATTGCAAAGCCAACCGTTGCTTTGTGTACAGTCTTTTACACTATTACCTTTGCCTGGGTTGTAGGAATAAATACCACTCTTTCAATCTTCCTCACCAACTTATATGGCTTCGGACTGAAACAAGTTGGCTTTTTCTATTTCACTCCAATTGTTGCGGCGAGCCTTGGAGAACTCTGCGGCCATTGGCTTCATGATTATATTGCAAATAGATACATGAGACGCCACAATGGTCAGTTGGCTCCAGAAGTTAGACTCCAGGCAATATTCTTAGCAGAGCCGTTTCTAGTTTCCGGATTGATAATCTTAGGATTTTCTTTGCAGAGAGGCTATCATTATATGGTGACATCACTTGGGTGGGGGCTCTACGTCTTTGGAATCATGATTACCACCGTTGGTATCAATGCTTATAATTTGGATTGCTACCCACAAGCTTCTGGAGAACTGGCGGCATGGACGAACTTTGCAAGAACAACATCGGGCTTTATTGTGAGCTACTTTATGGTCGAATGGGTGCAAAAAATGGGTGGAGAAATTGCATTTGGAATGCAGGCAGCGTTCTGCTGCTTTGGATTTATACTGATTGTCATTGTCTATATATTTGGTCCACGCATGAGAAAATATGCTGGGCCATTAGAGCTCGCTACAAACTAGCAGACATCAGTTTATGAAGTTCTTTTTAGGAAATTTATATTTGAAAATGTTGTTACAGTTAGTAAGCTGATCACACAAGAATAAAAGAAATATTGATTGGAAGTTCGGCACTGTTACATCATAACGTGTTTGGCAATCCATCTGTCGCAAGTTTCTTTCCATCCCAGGAATCTAACGAATCATATTTGATCCCATTCTCTAAACATCCAAGATATAACAGAATATCTAGAAGATTTCAGAGACATAATATCTCAATATTTAGTAAATGGTTTATAATCTATGGACATGTGGAACTAATCAGTCGTATAATGTGTCAACAGTTAGAGATGCCAGAATTTATCGGAAAGTCACAACAGTAATGCATCTCTTAGAATTCTGGCACACGCAATCGCTTTCTCCTCTTCCAAGCGGCGAGTAATTACCTGAACACATACAGGAGCACCGTGGAATAGTTCAGGGTTGTAACTCTTGTATGACTTCTCATCATTCTGGCTTATAGGCGTGTATCCAGCTTCCACTACATCAACTGCCTTATCAACATAAGTTACTGGTGTAATCACTACCGAGCAGTCCAATACATTCTGCGTCAGAGTATATGTAGCAAGGTCATCACTGAACTTGGGCGAAAACGAAGCTGACTCCCAAGCTGGAGAAATCCAAGCTGATACTGGCTCGCCATTAAACGTGCGAAGCGCTGTCTTATTCCAATAGTCATAATACATCTCTTGGATTCTGTAGATCTCGTCAGCATCTGCCCAGTGCTCGTTGATTGTGCGAGCGTCAACATCGGAGCCAACCAGTCTGGGCTCCCCACTCAACTTGCAAGTGTCAATTACCTCTTTGAAACCGTCAGCATCATAGACATGGTAAGCAGCGTCCATGATTCGCTTATGATCCTGAGCCTCCCAAGAAATCACTTCGTGGCCAGCTTTTTCCAGTGCAACGATCACTTCTTCAATGGCACGTCTCACTGGTGGATGTGGATGAATAATGCCATCCCATTTCATCACACCGAAGCTGAGCTTCCTTGGAAGCGTGACTTCTCTCCAAGGAATCGGCAGAAGCATTGGGTCTTTTAACCATGGCTGCTTAGCAAGTAAGATCTTTGTGAAGAGCTCGATATCGTCAAGATCGTAAGCCAGAGGACCAATCACAGACTTAATGACAGACTGTCCCGAGCAAGAGTTCGTGACTTTGTGATACGAGTAGCGGCCAAAAGACGGGCGTAGTCCAAACAGACCATTAAAATTGGCTGGTATTCTGATGCTACCGCCAATATCGGTTCCCAAGCCTAGTACAGATCCTCGGCAAGCAATCAACGCTCCTTCACCACCAGAACTTCCACCAGCGCTCAATTTGCGGTTTATCCCATTGTAAGTATAGCCAAAAGCATTGGAAAAAGTGTCGCCTGACATCATCGCCATTGGCACTGTCGTCTTGACATAGAACACCGCACCAGCTTCGCGAAGGAGGACTGCGATTTGGGACTCTTCATCCTTCGTCGCCGGCTTACCCAGTAAACCAACATAGCCAATAGAAGTCTCAATTCCCTCTAAATTCACCTGGTCCTTTAAGGATATGGGAACACCATGGAGAGGCCCTAGTGCTTTGTTATTTTTTGCATAGTACTCGTCCAAGTATTTGGCTCTTTCAATGGCTCTATCGAAAAAGATTTCACTGCAGCAATTTACCAGCTGATGAGCATATGCAGCCCTCCAGCAAAATGCTTCAGTTACCTCTAGTGAAGTGAGCTTCCCATTTGCAATTGATCCAGCAATTGCACTCATGCTCATATGGGTTATATCCACAACATGTTTGGGAAGGATACGGTCAAGATAAATGCAGGCATTGGGCTCCTCCTGTGAAGTGGGGATATATTTCAACATCCATTTAGCAGGAATCTGTGCTTTGACTGCAGCCTGCTTAGCGGCAGCCTTCTTCTCCCAGTCAGCCATTGCGGTTCCTATGGTCCTAATTAGCAAATTCAGAAATGAAAACAAGACTTTTTCTTGAGGTTGTGAGACGGTATCGTGAAATATATATACGGCAATCTGTCTGATTACGAGACTGTGTACAGAAATTTTCCGAAGTAGGAATAAATAGAGGAAATAACCGCTGTTGAGATAAGCGATTTAGGGTTAAGTAACCGCACGACTAGTAATAGGGACATCGAATAAAAGTGGAATCTGTCCGTGTTAAGAAGCACCGTTGGCCATAGCGTGAAAATGTCCGTATTCTGAGTACTCTAAATGGGGAGTTTGTAAAGACGCAGTTTCTGTGCAGTTCTTTTTATTTTTGTTCATCTATGGTGGAAATTCCGTTTTGCAGCATTTTCATCATCTACTCTATGTATTTCAATACCACATTTTAACTCCATATTTCTATCATTGCTCTATTCAAAAAACAGCTAAACACGCTCTTTAGAAGTACTCAGCCGAGTATAGTGACACGATCAACTCCAAGTCTAGGCTTTGACTGCAGTGACATCTCGTAAAACTTTTGCCAAAGCAATAGCCTTCTCTTCTTCTAGCCGTCGAGTAACTATTTGGACGCAAATCGGGTGCCCATCAAATTCTTCTGGAACATAGTGGCTGTAGTTTGTCTGGTCAAGGTCGCCTACAGGCTTGTAGTCCGAGTCTACGACATCAACCGACTTGTCAACTTTTGAAACAGGAACAACCACTGATGGCAGATCCATGACATTAAACAGGCTAGTATAGCTGCTTCGCTTGAGCTGCCTGTGTTTGAACGCGACACATTCTTTGACGGGGGCTATAATTGCATCCACTGGTCTTCCTGTGGATGTTTTCGACACAGTACTATTCCAATATTTGAAAAACGCATCCTGCAGTTCATAATGGCGCTCTGCCTGGGCCCAATGCTCGTTGATAGTTACTGGATCACTTGGTGGACTGCCATTGAGAATCATATCCCCAATTGGCTCTCCGGATGGCATACAGTTGTCACGAATCTCGTTCAACCCGTCGGCCCTGAAGATGCTCCATGCGAGCTTCTGAATTTGTGCGTGGTCGATATCAGGGACATATTCAATGACATCGTGTCCTGCCGCCTTTAATGCGCTGGCGACCTCATCAAGGGCTCGCAGAATGGGAGGATGGGGCATCACAACTCGATCCCATTTCATCACAGCAAAGCTTAACTTTGGACTGAGTTTTTGTTCTCTCCACGGAATGGGGACTACTTTGGAATCAGTCAGCCAAGACTCAGACGAAATCACCAGCTTTGTGAAATATTCCAAATCGTCCAAGTCGACCGCCAGGGGGCCTATGACGGAAGGAATCACGGATTGTCCTGCAATTGCGTTGGTGACTCTCTGATATGGAAAACGCCCATGCGATGGTTTCAGTCCATATAGACCATTATATGTAGCAGGACCTCTAATACTGCCACCAATATCGGTTCCAAGGCCAATTATCGACCCACGACAGGCGATCAAGGCACCTTCTCCCCCTGAGCTGCCACCAGAGCTGAACTTCCTATTAAATGCATTGGTGGTGATTCCATATGCATTGCTGCGCGTTTCTCCGGCCATCATTGCCATAGGAACTGTCGTCTTGACATAAAACACCGCTCCCATTCCCCTCAGAATCTCTGCTATCGTCGACTCGTCCTCCTTTTTTGCGACGTTGTTCAACAGAGCAATGTAGCCTATCGATGTCGCCAACCCCTCGACATTAACTTGGTCTTTGAGCGACACAGGAATGCCGTGCAATGGGCCAATCAGTTTTCCATTCTTCTGATAATACTCATCCAGCTTCTTTGCCTGCTCAATCGCCTTGTCGAAGAAAATCTCGGTGCAACAATTCACCAGCTGATGCGCCAGAGCAGCCCGATGACAAAAGGCTGTAGTGACCTCAACCGCCGAAAGTTCTCCGGTTTTAAGCTTTTCCAGAAGCTGCAAGACTGTCGACGAGGTGATATCCACTACATCTTTAGGCAGGACCTTCTGTAGCCAAAGGTAAGAGTTGGAGACTTCCGTTTCCAACGGTACTGCAGGTAGGACCCATTTGCTCGGAATCTGAGAAGTCACGAATGCCTGCTTCTCTGCCGCAGTTGTTTGCCAATCAATTGTCATTGTCAATCTAATCAGAGAAAGTGACAGGACCGTGGCAATCTTTTTATCGTATACACGGAGGAAAGATAAGGTTATTCCGTTCCTTATCTTTTTCCGATAACTGAATAAATGCGGGTACCGAAATACATTTCGGGCAATAATCCACATATGCAGCCCTGATATGCATGCCAAAGTTGATAAGTAGAGGTTCGGAAGATCGGTTTGTAATAGCCTTGCCTGACTTAGAAAGATAACACTTAGATCAAACTATTGTGCTGCACCTGCTGGAAATGGAAGTCATGAAATTGATGGATACTGACAAGCGAAACTGCACAACAGCTCGCAGCATGGACACGATAAGGTTCTGTGGGGAGATACATTCACATGGCCCTTGAATTTGCTATTGCACGGATCTTTCTTCTATTATGCCTTACTTCATTTTTCTTTGGCTCACTGTTTTCTACTTGTTTAATTAGTCTGCTCTGGTAATTGTATGCGTGAGGTCAGCTTCATGACATAACCTCAACTGCAGTATCCCAACAATGCCAATCGGTCAACCAGTCGATTCAATGTAAAGTGGACGTCGAGTAACACGAATTATTTGCGATTTGCCGTTATTGAAGCAAGGCTGACTGACGTGGTAATTTGCAACAGATTCTCCTGTAAATTATCGATGATCAGATTTGACTAGGCTGATTCAATAAGTGGATATGTAAAGATTGGTCTGACCTCAGCTCCGACTAGACGTGGAGGCAATATTCTGTGTACCTTGCTTGGCTTACTGCTGGTTTGTCACATAGACAAGTGATACATTGGAGCCAAGTTTCTTGAATTAGACTCAATGCTCTGACGCAACCTCTAAAGAAATACCGACGATGCGTCATACCTGAGAGGTCATACCTGAGAGGAAATAACAGTAGTTACCAAATTGTTTCTTGATAAGAATAATCCAGCCAAAGAGCCATTGTAAAGCGACAGAACTCGTCTATATCTTTGCAGCAAAAGGTGCGACCCTCTCTACACTCGATTTCATTTACAGTCCCAAAACACCAGCAGCCCAATCTTGCTTTCTGAAACCGTCTGCAGTTCATTTAACTCTCATCCACACCACCTAGCAGAGTCCACGCTTCAACTGCTGCGCAGACCCTACACAGGTGTATCAGCGATGAAATGGTTTTACATTTCAATGGCAATGTTCAGTCTTTGAGCAAACTATACGAACCTGGTCGTATATCCAACCTACAATATCATTGGCCCACTACCAGCGAGTCGACTTCATCGCTTCATCGCTTCATCGCTTTTACTATAGGAAGTCGCCCAACGATCGAGCCGCGATAATTAGCCGCCATAGTCCATATCCAACGGTGGTATTTATATTGATTTGCCACAGCTGATTAATTGCTCCGCTCTGGACTGCAAGTCCGTGGGGAACATCAAGCCGTGCAGGTGACTGGGGCTTTCCCCGCAAATGGTGCAAGTATAAAAACCCTTTGTTGGTAGCACGAGTTCATCTCTTAACATTCACTGCATTTGAAATCTCTGTAATCACTGATATTTTCGCACTTACCATACAGCAGTAATGGACCCGAAGCAACCGAACCCGGCAGTCGACGCGATGCCGCGACGACGCTCCTCGCTTGTCGAGTGGGCCTTTTCCTGGTCCCCTCACCCCAGCCATCACGCTTCTCAGCGAGAGTACATGGGCAACCTGTGGAATTCTGACCGCCGACGGCGGTCGTCGACCGGCGCTATGCCGCCGGTGAACCCCGCTGATATTCCAAAGTGACTGGCAGGCGTCGTATAATGGAGTGGCGATTCTCAAGAGGTCGGTCGTTCATAATGCTCAGCGCCACAGTGGCTGCAAATTATTTATATTGGGTTGAAACAAGGTACTAGTAAATCGACTTGAGCTGCTTTGTAGAACATAATGCACAAGATGTGCTGTAGCTTAGCTTGTGGGTGTAATTTCAGACACTGGCCTGCGATTTTGTCTGTGCATGTCATCGGTGTGGTTCTATGCATGCTGCATGCATGCCGGTTATCGTACATGGCGGCTATCAGATAAGCAGCGCTTGTATTGTGCTTTCTGATCGCTTGCTGACCGCTTTCTGATCTTTCATTATTTCAAAAAGCGCCATCTGGTTTCATCATTTTTCCTGTGAAGTACTAATTACGTAAACATCCATTTCACTGCTCTACACTCTGCTGGTGTAACAGCTGCTCGGTACCGTTTCATCTAGAATTCGCGCGATTGTAGCGGTCGTTTAGCCAGAACTTTTGTTGCGATGGAAGGTGTAGCATTAGTGACAGGGGCGGGATCGGGGATTGGCAGGGCCTGTGCAATACAGTTTGCCTGCGAAGGTTGCGTGCAAATCGCCGTCGTTGACGTTGACTCGAATGGCCTTGCGGAAACTGTGGATCGCATACTGACAGATTTTTCGCGTGTTGATATCGTGTCGCTGCACGTTGATATCAGTAATGAAGACGCAGTCAAGGCGATGATAGACGAAATTGTTGGCAAATTCGGACGCATTGACTACGCAGTCAACTGTGCTGGAGTCAGCCGAAGCCACCTTCCAAGCACCGAGGAAACGTCGGTCGGGTTTGACAAAGTTATGTCGGTCAATACCAGGGGCACTTGGTTGTGTAGTCGGTACGAGCTTGTTCAAATGAAGAACCAGAGTCCGAGGGTGTGTAGTAGTCCAGAAGGACACGCCAAAGGGTCCATCGTCAATATTGCGTCCCAGCTGGGCATTGTAGCAATTGGCGGGTCGCCCGCTTACTGCGCATCAAAGGCAGCAGTTATGTCATTCACACGAGCCGACGCGTTGGACTACGCCCAGTACGGCATCCGAGTCAATGCAGTATGCCCAGGGCCCATCGATACTCCCATGTCTAAACCGTTTGACAACGTCGACCTGACAGCGATGAAACGAAAGGGTAAGCCAGAGGAAGTTGCCAATGTAGTGGTATTTCTGGCCAGTGACAGGGCGAGTTACGTGACAGGCCACTCCATGGTTGTCGACGGAGGCTACATCATAAGCTGAATGAATAGCGGCAGCGATACATATTAAGACCAAATTGAATCGTAGAGACGAACTAACAGCGGTTGTTGGCAGCCATAATAACTCTCTGACAACCAATTGAGAATAAATAGTATATACATTGAGACATATCGCTTATTCCACCCTCAAATTTTCTCGACATACTCGTCTCCGGTGTCCATGCCCCAACTGCGCAGCAGTTGCCACAGTCGACAATAGTGTTTGCGACTCCGTCGCGCTGTGGCAACTGCTGCGCAGTTGGGCATGGACACTGGCATGGGAGCATTGTTGATTATACAGCTGCCAGCTCGGTGATCGCTGCACGCTACAGCAACATATCGCCCGTCATGCATCATTGACAGCGCCGATCCCTGTCAAGGCGTGTGATATTGTACATGCACTGAGTGGTTTGCAGTTGAAATGTACCCGAACAGATTTCACCTCGAGCACTGAGTCCAGCATATATATATGATCTCTACTTGCTGAGTACGGTTGTAGTATTTGCCTCTATTGCTGATAGTAGCGTTCTAGTAAGTACCTGCAGTACTGACTCTGTAAACGGGCAACATTACATTATAGAGAAATCTATGGCATGTCTCAAGTAGGACCATGGATATGCAGACCCCAAACACAAAATAGATGCTAGGGAATAAACTCACGGAACTGTATCGAAGTATGTAACGTTGAAACACGGAAAAGTGATGTGCTGGGCTGTTCTGTGCTTGCAGTGACCCAGGGCGATCGCCCGGCGGATCTGATCTGAGTAGATCACTGCACGTCACCAAGCAGACAGATAACCGACGAACAAAGAACAAACGCCCCTCAGATTTTGCGGCCCATACACTAACTGGTCGAGACCTCTAATTATTAAATAACATGTTGACAAAAAAAGTTATAGAAAATGTGGTTTCACAGTATATTGCATATTCAGGCCACCCTGTCCGGACCCTGAATTCCCCCTGCACTGCAGCAGCTGCTTTCGTGCAATGGAGTGGAACCCAGCATCTTGTTAGCAGTACAGCCGTCTAAACTGATTTTTGCAGTACCATATCAATACATTGCTCTTTCGTATCAATCTCATATCTTTCACAGGCCGGTAGTACCTCAAAACCAACAATATAGTCATATAAAACTCTGCAGACAAACTTTTCAGGATTTTTTTCAACACCCGCAGCTGCAGCTCCGTGACGCGTAGATTGGCAGTCCCAGCCGCGTGCACGGGTTTCTATCTGCTACATAACACAGTTGTCGCGAGTCGAGTTCGAGAGCTATGACGATGGGACGATCCGCGTACCGCTACTTGATCCTGGCGGGCACTTTGGTGCTGGTGTTTGTGTTTGTGTTCCACCCAGAGCGCCTGTCGACGTCGCTGACTCCCACATGGGACAGTTCTGGGCGTCTGGCGCTCGTCAAGGAGCCTGGACGTGGCAGCACGCTCAAGAGCAACCCGTACGCGGGAACCAGGGCCAAGGCTAAAGGTGGCGGCACCGCCAACTTCGACACCGCGGGGTACCCGTTTGCGTATACGTCGCCTGTGGAGACAGAGCCCAAGGCAGAGGCCACGGAAGAGGAGAAGAAGTGCCAGGAGCAGGGGCGCGAGGACGAGATGACGACGGAAGAGAAGGACACCCGACGCAACGAGTACGTGCGATCGCTGTTGCCAATATTCGAGAACCACAGGCCCATTTTCAACAAGCTGGGCCAGTATAAGGACGGCAACCAGGCTCCCAAAAGAGCGTTCCAGGACCCCCAGCTCACGAGCGACGAGCTGGGACAGTTCCTGATCGTGCCAGATGACGACAAGGAAGCGCTTCGCGAGTCGCACGAGGCCACTGTGCACGCGCTACCTGAAAAGCCGGACGACAAGATGTTTGCTGGGACTGGCGTGGTGGTGACGGCAGGCCAGAAGTACTTCCCAACGCTGCTGGTGACGCTCAAAGTGCTGCGTCGCACGTCGCCAACGATCCCTATTGAGGTGTTCCTGGCCGACCAGGACGAGTACGAGGCTGACGCGTGCGAGAAGCTGCTGCCAGCGTTAGGAGCTCGCTGTATGGTGCTGGCAGATATCTACGGAGTCGACTTCCTCAAGAGCTTCGACGTGCACGGGTTCCAGCTCAAGGCGCTGGCGATCCTGGCATCATCGTTCGACGACGTGATCTACCTGGACGCCGACAACATGCCCATGAAGAACCTCGACGCGGTGGTCAAGCAGGAGCCGTACCTGAGCTCCGGCTACATCATCTGGCCCGACTACTGGCTGCGCAGCGAGTCGCCAGCGTTCTACGAGATCATTGGCCTCGAGCTCGGCGAGCGGATCCGAGGCGACCTGTCGGAGGACCTTCCAGCCTCCCAGGTGCCCCAGGCGGAGCGCGAGAACGCCATTCCGTTCAAGAGCTCCGAGTCGGGCCAGCTGGTGCTGTCCAAGACCCGCCACTTCAGGAGCCTGCTGCTATCGGTGTACTACAACCTGCATGGCTACACGGCGTTCTACCCATTGCTAACCCAGGGCAGCGGTGGTGAAGGCGACAAGGACACCTTTATAGCCGCTGCAGTGGCGCTCGGCGAGTCTGTATACCAGGCCAAGACGGATCTCCATCCAGTGGGATTCTTCTTCGACAACGGTGACAAATCTGAGTTTGAGGGTGTCGGGATGGGCCAGGTGCTGCCCTTTGACGACTACGAGACCCACGTCACCAGCATGCGCACCGAGCCGCCCCGGTGGCTGTTCCTGCACTTCAACAAGCACAAGATGAACATCCGCGACCTCTTCTACGGCAGCACCACCAAAGAGCTGTTTGAGGTAGACGAAGACCGGCTGCGGTGGTGCGGAGCGCCGTCCTCAGTGACTGGGCTGTTCGACTTCCAGGACTTCGAGCTTTACATGTGGCTGGACGCCCAGGACCTCGTGTGCAGCATGAACAAGGACGAGCTGAGCCTCAAGAACTGGGACGGGGTGGATCTGGCCGAGATGTGCCAGAAGGCCTCGGACCACGTCTCGTGGCTCAAGTCCAACCACGCGAGCTGATGCCACATGTAAGTCTAAGTTATAGCGGAAGAATCTGCTGCAGTTTGCATAGAACGTTTCTGCTGGGCCCATAGTTAATTGCAATTCCGTATATAATGAGCCTGATAGAGAGCATAGTACAAAGTAATGGAGAATAATTGTTCAGCCACCTTGTCAGGCGCGAGTGCTACGTGCGGGTCAGTATAGAAGTGTTGACATCTAGTCTTGCGACTCCGTCGCGCTGTAGCAACTGCTGCGCAGTTGGTTACCTCGTTACTTGTCCCCATCAGAACTACTAAGAATTCTGTGGGGTGTTTCAAATGGTTCGGTGAAATTCGTAACCTAATGCTGCGTAGTTGGTTGCCTCATTATCAGTGTCCCCATCACAAGTCACTGCGGTGCATGATTTCATGGAACAATATAAAGCAACCGTCCGGCGAGCGACGCATTCGATCCATGAGCAGTAAGTAGTTGTTAACAAGTCTGAAAAGCGAGAGCAGCGCGAAACCCGATCCTGTTATTCAATGTGGCCGTAAGGCACTTTCAACTCACTGCTTTTAGCAATAGTTCGACTTAGATCTATAATGTTGATATCTTTGGCTATGAGGTTCCAACAACCACAAATCACATGTGTCAAATAAAGGCTGGATAATTCTTCTAGCCACAAATAAATAGGTATGACTGTTAAGGAAATTTTGAAGAAATATCTGAAGCTGACCAGACGAGTCTAGAGACTGCAGAAAAATGACGGAGGGGAAGTATGACGTTCAAGCAACTCAGCATATATCTTGAGAATCCGTCGCGCTGGGCCTTCCGCGCAATTGTTTGACAGTCACCAATTCTCTAAACTGCCTACCAAATTATATTTACAATTGCAAGCCTTCAATTGTGAGTGAATAATTGCAGTAGATCCAGACGAAGCAGAAGCAGCAGCCAGATACTTTAAGCTTATCAAAACTTTGAAAGCCAAGGTATATATATCCATGAGCTCTATTGCAACTGCTGAGACCTCCAGTGTCCTCGCCTCAACTGCGTAGCAGTTGCCACAGCGCGACGGAGTCGCAAGACAGAATTCAGCGGATATTGTCTTGCAACTCCGTCGCGCTGTAGCAACTGCTACGCAGTTGGGGTGAGGACGGCTGCCATCTGGTGAGGAGTATTCTAGTAGTGCTGTATAATACAAAGTACACAACAGGGACCACTGAAATGAAACAGCTGAAGCACGCACGTAATTGGCCAAGCAACCCAGACGAACGATGAGTAAGCTCGAGGCGGATAATGCAAGCAAATGTAGAGACAATCTCGGAACCCGCTTGGATGATTCAGGAATAGTTGTGGAAATTGCGAAAGTGAGAGAATATTATCCGACTATTTAATTGAATTAAGCCTAGAATTGGATTTGTTCGCTGCTCCTGGAAATAGTACGGAAGGAAGCTCATACGCGTTCAAGGCGGCAATATACAATACACGAAATTGAAGCTATGTACTCAACACTAGTACAAGACATATTAGAGGTAAAGCAGATCATTCCGCAACTGAATAAAATATATGATTCTGCGGATAACAGAGCATATCCGTATAAATGAAAATTCCCCAATTTCAGCTCGATTAACCCGATGCAACAGACTCCAACTAGCCCACAGAAGTCGTAAAATAGAGCCGGATAATTCAAGCGCACCAGATAATGGTTATGAGCGATGTCTGATAATCCGAGTAGTTGTACGTAATATACAATATAATATACGCTATGCCGGATAATCCCCGTAGATCGATAAATATACAGCATGATTCACACCACAACAAGTGGGCCAGATAGTCCACGAATCGATATACGCTGGAGCCACATAATCGCAGCCGATCCATGCACAATGTAAAGGTCTGGATGCGGATAATCCAGCAGCTCTGGTATGGGTATATACGCCCGTATGCAGCAGCCAGCGCTACCACTATCAGTGGCCATTCCGGCAGCTGCCAGTTTAAGCTACGTTCCCCAAACTGATCGGCGTGCCAGCGTGGGGTTATCCGTACGGCAGCTGCCACTGCCATCTCAGGCTGCGGGGTATGTGGAGTCACCTGTGGAGTGGCCACAGTGAAAAGCGGGGAAGGCCCCCCTTTGGCCCCCTTTTCTCCCCGACACGAGTGGAGAATTGGTGGTTAATTGTTTGCGAGCAATGGTGGCATTGCGGGGTACTGCGTCGAACCACCACGGGAATCTGCGCGGGATTTCGCGATTGATAATATTAACAAGCAAAATTGGCCTAAGCTGGGTGACTCGCTCCTGTCGGTGACCGCCAAGGTTCAGCCAGATATCGATATAGATTGCCCAATATTTGCAGTGCAACAGCGTCCCAAATGGTGGGCAGCGAGCTGGAGGCGGGACGGGCGAATAATAGAGCGCGGTTGAGTGCAAATTGCAGAATCCCAGCGGACGGTCGATACCAGATATTGCCAGTAAAGCTACCTGACTGTGGGGCTGGCTGGCAGGACGTACCACGGGGAGTTTCGAGCGGCATTTTGACGCCCCGCAGACTAGCGTACATGAACATGCAGGGGCCTGGGATTTCCCCGCATTTCGCCAG
Organism: Sugiyamaella qingdaonensis; assembly: GCA_030569235.1. Classification (NCBI taxonomy): domain Eukaryota; kingdom Fungi; phylum Ascomycota; class Dipodascomycetes; order Dipodascales; family Trichomonascaceae; genus Sugiyamaella; species Sugiyamaella qingdaonensis. Next base: position 621,256 of record JAJMKI010000009.1, read on the forward strand.
TCCGGATGAGGCTTTGGTTGTGTGGGGTCCCAAGTATAAATATGATATCAAACGCTACTGAATGCTACAAACCATCAATGGGTCAAGAAAAAGAAGCGAGTGTGGATCTGGTCGAGGACGTGGGCGTTGCGCCGGCCGCTGTGGTCGAGTTTAACGGCTCGGACGCGCTGCTGGAAGCAGCCAAGAAATGCCCTCCCAAGATCTTCAGTCTTCGAATGCTGCAGTTGTACTGTATTTGCCTTATCCCATTCCTGTGCTCCACCATGAATGGTTATGATGGATCTTTGCTGTCGTCATTGCTGCTGCTCAAGCCGTTTACTGACCAGTTTGGTGCCACCACTGTGGGCATCGAGGCGGGAATCATCTCGTCCATGTACCAGATTGGCGGCGTGTGTGCCATCCCCATGATTGGCCCCATGAACGATCAGACAGGACGGCGATTCACCATGTTTTTTGGCTGTGGCATCGTTGTGGTCGGTGCGATTATTGAGGCTACGTCTAAAGGGGTTGGCCAGTTTCTGGGCGGCCGGTTTCTACTAGGATGGGGAGTGAGCTTCGCTACCTCAGCTGCGCCTATGCACGTTGTCGAAATCGCCCATCCAATGTATCGAGGTGCACTCACTGGTAGCTACAACTGTCTGTACTGCTGGGGATCCATTATGGCCACTGTGGTGCTGTTCCGCACTGGTTTTATTGACGACAATCGCGCTTGGACCATTCCCACCTACGTCCAGATCCTCTGTCCGGGAATCGTTTTCCTGCTCGTGTTTCTGACTCCTGAAAGCCCGCGATGGTTGTACACCCACGGGAAGCAGGAGCAGGCAAAGGCCATTCTGGTCAAATATCATGGAGAGGGCGACCCTAACAATCCGTTTGTGACGCTTCAGATCCGCGAATTCGAGGAGGCGCTTCAAATGGATGGTGCTGACAAGCGATGGTGGGATTATCGGGCGCTGTTTTCAAGCCGAGCCAATATCTATCGACTTGGTGTCAACCTTATGTACTCGTGCTTTGGGCAGCTCAGTAACGGTGGTATCTCTTACTTCGTGGGCGCCTTCTACCACTCGGCTGGTATTGAGGACAACCATACTATCTTCACCTACAACTTGGGTACTGGGTTCCTTTCTCTTGGACTGGCTCTGATTGGTGCCCAAATCATCCAGAAGTTCGGAAGAAGGAAGGTTATCATGTGTAGCTTGGTATGGATGGCATTCTTCTGGGCCTGGGTCACCATCTGCGTGGCACGGTTCGATGCATCTGGCGAAAACAGCACTGCGTGGGCCAAAGGCGGTATCGCAGCATACATCCTGTTTGGTGCCGTGTATAGTATTGGTGTCACTCCGATGCAGGCGCTTTATCCTGTGGAAGTCATCTCCTACGAGCAGCGCGCCAAGGGAATGGCCTTTTCTTCACTTGTGGTCAACGCAGTCGGGTTGATTAACCAGTTTGCTACTCCGGTTGCTCTTGATAATATTGGCTGGAAAACATATCTGGTGTGGACTATTTGGTGTATTTGCGAGAGCATTATTGCGTACTTCTTCTTTGTTGAGACCAAGGGATTCACCCTTGAGGAGCTGGATACTATTTTCGCTTCTCCGAGTCCTCGCAAGGCATCTACCCAGAAGAAGCGGGCCGCTCTTGATGCCAACCGCAATGTGATTGAGTTGACTAAAGAAGTTTAGCACTAGGTAATTAATTGAACATGCTGATTCCAACTATAACTACAAAATCTCCTAATTGTAGAGCTTGCGTACGCAGTCATTCAGCTTGAAGCTACTCCGAAGCCACCATTAGAAAGTGTCTTTATGGCACTTCGAAATCTCTTCGTCACAATTCCCACCGCATTGGCAAACCTGCTTTGTCGTAACTTAATGATGATGAAAATGACTAACAATCCCGATACGGCAGACAGTCTCTCACATCACAATAACGCCTGTGAAGAACGGTTAAAAAACACATCAGTCATGAATGCTTGAGATAAACTTCAGCAGCGCACCACGAAATCCACTTAAATTATACAATAGACTAAACAGATTGAACAGAGTGCTGCGACTATTGAATGTGCTGAGACGACCAAACTGGCAGTCCAGGTTGCTCTTTTGGCGCAAGCGTATGCATAAAAAGAAACACTTGACGTTATCAGCCCGTTTAGGCAAGGGGCTTGTCGACCTGTACGTTAACCGGTTCGTCGATTCAGATACTTGGCCATGCCTCCTGCAAAAATCTCACATATACCATATGTTGAAGGGCAAGAATATCATTGTTACCGGTGCTGCGTCGGGAATTGGCCGTGCATGTGCCATCAGATTGGCCGAACAGGGATGCAATTTGGCAATATGTGACATACAAAAGGACGGTCTGTCAGAGACCAAGGATCTGTGTTTGGAATACTCGACACAGCTAATGCTCACTTCATTTGACATCTCGAACTCTGAACTATGTGATAGCTTTGTTCAGGCGGTCAACAGTTCTTGGAACCATATTGACGGTGTCGTCAATTGCGCGGGCATTAACCCAACAAAGGTGCCTCTTATAGACACATCCAATGAGTACTATGACAGAATAATGGCTGTCAATATGAAGGGCGTATTTGCCATGACCAGAGCCACTGTGCCATTCATCCGATATGGAGGGGCGTACGTTAATGTGTCTTCGATAAGTGGGATTCGAACAAGGGCCAATACATCTGTGTACTGCGCCAGTAAAGCTGCAGTTATTGGGTTCAGCAAAGCCATGGCCTATGAGCTTGGTCCGCAAGGTATCAGGGTCAACGTCATTGCACCTGGGTTCATAGACACTCCCACCAACCAGATGATTGTCGACGGTGACCAGAGTGTTCGACAGGCGGAAGAGCAGGTCAGTTTAGGTCGGTTTGGAACAGCAGACGAGTGTGCCAATGTGATTGCGTTTTTACTGGGTCCCAATAGCTCTTATATGAATGGTAGCGTTGTGGAGGTCAATGGAGCGATTTATTGAGTTTTTGTGCTAGCTTTTATCAGTTCGTCTGCGTATCGCAGTAGCCGAAGCTCTCCCTCCAGGAAGAAATTTATAGCATATTCCAGTTTCGATTTCGTAGGCTCGCTGTAAACGTGCCTTCTAAACTCCTCTTCCGAAATATAGGGTGGTTCTTCCGTTGACTGAGCCACTCTTGTGATGACCGGGTCCCTGCCGAACTCGGTCTTAGTTGCCAGTACGCCCAGTAGTTGAGGAGACACTGTGAATTCAGGGATGCCTGCTAGTGCAATGAGCTCAAAATCATTCATAAACCCTGCTGGGACATGCTTTGTATCTACGCCACGAGCATCATAGTACTCTTGGATGACTTTGCACAGAGAGATTCCAGCGTCTTCCAGCAGGTCCTTTTGAGGTTTTTTATAGAGCGAGTGATCGAGATGCACCTGAATTGAGTGGATGTAGGGCGAGATCGCATGGCATCCAGCTTGTGCAGCAGCAATTGCCTGTTCCAGGGAAAATACCATGGTTCCAAGAGTGCGGATTCCTTGCGATTTCACAATTCGGCATGCTTCTAGACCCTCCCAAGTGGACGGCACCTTGATGACGACTTCCGATTTGGACAAGCCTATGTTTTCAAACGCATCGATCAAGCTAACTATGTTGTCGACCGTTCTTGCAGTGTCAAAGGCCCGTGACGGATCTGTCTGCACCAAAACAGACCCATCAATACACCGAGACATCCGCTGAGCAATCAGTGCACATGCTCTGTAAACGACGTCCTCAGCACTGAAATATGCCCCTCTATCAGCCAATTGAAGGATAGTCTGGTTCCAAATATCCTCGTTCTCCGGTTTCAGCAGTTCGCGTTCCATTATACCTTGGTTGGAGGTAGCATTCGTGAACCTTTTGCCAGCCCAGCCCTTTGCAAAGCTCGAGTCCATGGTATCACAAGAGATAACAGTTCCGCATGATTGTATAAAATCTAAAGCACTCATTTTACCGTCACTATCCAGATTCAGCTCTTCTTATATAGCTCTAATTGAGTCGGGTGCCTTTCTATTTATGGACTTTTGTTTTATCCACAAGTGCCGGCTTACATCTGGAGAACGCTACCCCACACCCCCACCACGGAATGACAGAGCGGCTCCTAAGCGAGTGAGAGCTTGAGTATGCGGGGGTGTGTGAGTTTGCGTGTATGTTTGTGTGTATGTTTGTGTGTGCAGTTTATAGGAGAATAGTTAGGAATGTACTGTGCTAAACTCCAGAATAAACTCAATTCTTTCGCTCAATTGAATCAATTGATGAAGATGGGGGCCAATCGACAGAAGAAATTCTGAATTAACGCTAACAAGCTCAATTGAAAGATATCTTCTATCCAATAAAGCAGAATCACGATAATATGTTCGCTTGTGCTAAATATAAGCCAATTGTTGCCAAATGCGCTCAATTTATCACCGGCATGATTTGAAGCCAGTGTATGATCAAAAATATCAATCACTGGATGAGATAATTACATTGTGAATTGAAAATTCAAACCACAACGACTCGACATGATTTTCTATATTCTATAACCTAGCTAGATTCCAATCTCGATAAGAGAGTCAACAGTGTCCTTGACGGCTCCCTCGATACCGTGGTACGTCAGACCAAGCAGTTTGATAGACTTGGAATTGTCGAAACCGTATACACCGGCAGGGGTGTCGTCCGGATAGTCCTTGCTGGGCAGCTTGGCGTCAAACTCCGGGTGCGACTTCCTGATGGCCTCTGCGATCACCATGTTGGAGAAGTAGCCCGCGGTGATGAAGAATCGCTGGTTGGCGGCCGCCTCCTTCTCAATTGAAAGGACATGAGCCAGAGCGAGGTCGCGTACATCCACCCACAAGAATGTTCCAGACGCAGGAACAGACTCCTTGTACTTTCCCTGAATGAAATCGCGAATTCGCGCATTGGAGGTGTTGATGGCGTCCAGCGTGTTGAGATAGTGCACTACAGGGCCCAGCACCAGAGGAGGGCACAGTGTGGTGATGGTGAAGGACGGCTTTTCTGTCTTGATGAAATCCCAGGCAGCCCTTTCCGCAAACGTCTTGCTTGCTCGGTAAGTGAAAGCAGGCTTGAGCGCCTCCTCCTCAGTGACTGGATTCCAGATGTCCTCGCTGTACACCTTGACATCAGTTGTAGCATTGATGATTGCGGCGAACGACGACGTGATCACAACCCGCTTGACACTAGGAGCATGTGCCTTGACGGCCTTCAAGATTCCCACTGTGCCATTGACTGCTGGCTCCAAAAAGTCCTTGACGGGATCATTGATGTTGTAGTGGAAAGGACTGGCGGTGTGGATCACATAGTCAAAGGGCGGATCCGACACGACTGCCTTGTCAAAAGCACCGACCACGGCAATATCCTCGACAATAACGTACGACAGTCTCGAGGAGGGAATACCAGGGTGAGCCTCAATGATCTTTTTGCCCTTCTCTGCAGATCGAACTGTGGTGACCACCGAGTGGCTACGTCAGCCAGCTCTTCAATGACGACAACTTACCCTCGCTCTAACAGAGTGTCCAAGACATGAGCAGCAATAAACCCGCTTCCACCTGTGTCAGCCACCATTTCCTCAACTTTTCATGTTGCCAGCACTCACCAGTTAAAAGAACTCGAGACATTGTAAGTTTCCAAATAGCTTTGTCTGGTTTCGGACTATGGTGTCCTTTATATACTAATCCGCGGTGGTGCCGATCCCTGCCGTCTGTGGCCATCGGCCCCCATATAGGAGTTAACAGATATCTCCGACGGGTCGATTCCGCACTTGACCGACATGCGACGTCGCCAAAACTCTGTCGGCCACTTTATTTCCAGCTCTATTTATATGAATAAATGAATAGTGACTTAAATCTATGTTGCGCAATGCCTAATCCGTAATTCCGTAATTTTCTCCGCTGCGAATGTGGGGGTCGCCTATGCATCTGCATATCTGTGAACTTAAAATATATTGCTTAGTTAATTTGATCTCATTCCAATCAATACAAATCTAAGCGAAGATCTGAAATATTACCTGACATGTTGATTAGCACCCAAAAATTTCATCACTGGCAAAGAAAAAGTATGAATGTCTGAATTTATTCATTCAAGATGGTATTGAAGCTATGTATAGCACAATTTCATCGACAGGTACGTCCAGATCACATTTGCTTCATCTTACAACTACAAATATGCTCGCCAATAGATTACAAGTTATTCTGAATTTCGTGAAACGGATCTCATCCGGATCATTCGTCCGTATCGATAGAACAGCATCGGTACTGGTATAAGAGCGACGCTGATGCATCCAATTAGCGTTCCCGCCCAGTTGACACCAAGATTATCAAACATATAGTCAGCAAATAACGGAAAGACTGAGCCAAATACTGCTCTTACAAAGGTAGCAGCGGCCAGCGCAGAAGCAGCATATGCAGTATAGGTGTCGACGAGATAGCTTATCGACGAGTGAAATATAGCCAGGATGCCAAATGCAGAAAAAAGCCCCGACAGAGTCGGCACAATCCAGTGCACTTTTTCGTAGTAGTTGCCCGACCATGTCAACCAAAACACGCCAATTGGAAATGCAATTCCACCGGCAATCATTGTCGGTAGTCGTTCCTCGGGGTTCGATTTCTCTCCGGTCCTAGTCAGAAGTCGCGAAAATCGAGGTTCAAAGTAGTACATAATTGCTACTGTAGCAAACAGTAGCCCGACACAAAGCCCTATGTACGGGAGATCGATGGTCCAAGTGCTGAACTTGTATCCGGCAAACACAATTGGATAAGCCTCCAAAAACAGGTACAAAATGCCGTAGATAAATGCCATGTATATGCTTATCAGGGCCAGAATAGGCTCTCTGATAAGCATTTTGACTGGTCTAGCCACATTTCTCGTTATGATGTCATTGACTGTCAGTTCTTTCTCGTCGTGGGCCGCGTAAATGGCCCAGTTGCCCGTCATCTTCCTTAGCGTCTTTGCTTTCCTAGACAAGATTATTGGATGATATGTTTCCTGTAAGAAAAACACGCTGAACAACAAAAACGCACCAGACATGAGTCCTGTTATGTATTCAGTCCACCGCCAGCCAAGTTTCGAGCTCGTAATAACATCCCCTATTATTGGTGCAATAAACGGCCCTCCAAACGCGACAAGCATAAACAGCACTATCGCTCGCCCTCTGGCCTTTGTGTCATAGATATCTGATAATGACGCAGGCACGATTGCCCAAGGAGCAGCTCCAGTAAAAGCAGCAAAAAACCTGCACAGCATTAAAGTCTGGAAGTCTTTTGCAGTTCCGCTGCCAAAAGTGAAGATAATGAATCCCAGTAGAGAAATCAAGCTTGGGATGCGACGACCGTACATTTCAGAAAACGGAGCCCACATGATTGGACCCGATGCGAAACCCATCACAAACAGTGATACTCCTAGAATAGTCACTTCCTGACTTACATGGAATTCCTTACTCACAGCACTAAAAGTAGGCGAGTACACTGCTGACGACCAAGTGACTGCGAAAGACACTATGTTTAGAGAAACACAATGCAGATGCTTTTTCCTAGCAGGCCAGTTTTGAGGATGAAGAGGATCATTATCACCGTCAAAATCAACCTTGTATTTTTCGCGCTCTACCGTCATCATAGGCGGATAATCCCGCCCAAGACCCATGCGGGGAATATCATCATCATCATACTCCTCATTGTTCATGACGTTGAATGAGCCAGCCATTACTAGACTACACCTTATTGAAGACTAATAAAATACATATGAAGCATAGGAGCAACAATAGATGTGTAATGCAATTTTTGTAAAATGGGATGTCGCTTTCCTACCAGCAAAGGTCTGTACTAATTTGTTCCCCTACATATCGGATTACCCGTCAAGTTGATAAGCAATGCACGCTTAGTAACGCAGATCGGTATTGATAGCCTCCGACAGCCGACATGACGCAACTAAGAAGGGCCACATATATGGATGCAGGCTGTCTAATACCAAGACCGACCGATATCTGATACTTAATATAGTGAGTTGGCAAAACTTCCTGAAATATCGTTATCCAATATATTGACTCGAAAGTCAAGGGTATATAAATATGCAGTCTAGCTCGAGTCAGTTATGGTCTGCTTTGAAACATTTGAGTCATCTGCACGGTTGTCTAGATACATTGCGGAATTTCAACATTCAATAAATAACGGTTGACAATACACTAAACCATTGAGAAGTCCCTTATTTTCTGCGGATTTCTTCAACGCGCAGGTCGAGTCGTTTCAGGCACAGACCAGCTTGCGACAACATTTCCCATCTGGTCATTTCCAAGCTATCATGGACTGCTCTCGTCAAACCCCATACTAATGAGCCTGCGCAGTCTGGATAGCCATAGCTCGCATCGTGTGAATAGCCCTCTACATACTGCATCATTGAAATGAAAAACTCCTCGATCAGCAATGAGGAACTATCTGACGGAATGCTGACAGGCTTTGGCGCATTTAGAGTCACCGTAACATGTGCCCATATAATCATCGTACAGACAAACAGGCACCAAGGGCGAAACGCAACTTTGTCGTATCTGGCATGGTAATGCTTCAAGTTCTTCTCATAGTACTCCTTGACATAGTAAGGGCTTTCGACCAGCAAGACTTCTTGAACCATGGAAAGCGCATGCTTAAGACATATGATCGACTCGTCAGTCTCTGCCCATGCTTTGACGGTCTGCTCTGCTCTGAAGTAATCTCTACTGGTCAGCGGTCGGCCGTCAAGCGAAGGATATCCGCCGAACACCAATATATCGATGATATTGCTTTTGGCGAGATGCAGTATCACGTTAGACATTCTCCAAAGAGGTTTGGTCACCTCGGTTGCAAACGTCTGATAGCTGTACAGGCAGTACGACCAGGTGTCAATTGCCTTAATCAAGCTCACTCTCCACTTTTTCACCGTATCCTGTATCTCCTGCTGGAGCACACCAAAGGGAGAGGCGTCCTGTTGCAGAACTTGGATACAGGCGCTATGTAGACCATGTAACAAAATCAGCTTTGAAAAGTGGCACGCAGAAGCAGGAAGTGGTCTTTGCTGAAGCAGTTGTTTCAAACAAATCAGAAAAGACTGCTCGCTGTTATATTTGTCCGTTGAGGCGTAGTACTCCCACCACTTCTCATAGGTCTCTGTTTCCCAGACATCATCAGACACTGGAAGCTGCAGCAGAATTTCGTTGGCAGACATCGACGGCTTATGACCAAACAGGACCGCATGCTGGGCATCCATGATGAAGGCAAAGAATACCACCCGCTTCACTGACTCCAAGTTAATCCATCGTTTCCATTTGAGTATTGCCGAGCTGATTTCGTCGTCGTCTCGAGCACCAGTCTCGGGAACAAATACCTGAACCCGTCTGAGCAGCGAGATAAACGCGCTATGGAAAATAGACGCCATTTCGTGCTGGTGCCTAGTGGCTACCATCTTTTCGTAGGCCTGAATGAGCGCCAACGCTTGTAATATCCATAGAGGTGGTGGCACTAAACTTCTGTCGCTGAGTACAAGCCACCTCAGGCGATTGTGCAGTATTGCCGACACATTGAAGTATTCGTCACATCCATACGAAGACCCTAACGTGACGAGGCAGATCATCAATAAAGGATGGACCAGTTCCGGGTGCTTCGTGAACGTGGGTCTGTGGATGATGGGGAAATGGCTGTGGTAATTCTCAAAGTAGTTTGCGAAATGGGAATGCAAAATTTCTGGCTCAAAAAACCCGCTCTCCAGCAGCGCAGTGCTGTCCATGCTTGGCAAAATACACGCTTCTATGGGCGAGTCACTCTGGCCATTTTTGATGCCAAACAAGCATTTCTTAAGTCGTAATGACACGATTTCCCACTGGCCCATTCCAGGATAGCCAGTATTTTCAGGGCTTCTAAATGGCTCACCAAAATAATCTACTTGCCTCGTGCCAGTACCCTCATACTTATCGTGCCCTCGAAATTGGTCACCGAATGGCGATGCTCTGAAATTGTCTACTTGCAGACCTGTATAATCATCGTAGAGGTTGCTATTTGTCATATCAAACAGCCAGCTGATGTTGTCGTGGTCGGTGACAGTCGAATCGCCAAAGTACACCGACTCTCCAAGAATAGACATATATCTACCATCCACAGTAGCGACATCCGGAGTGTCTGCCGTGATTGGGTTCACCACCGCCTCGAAACTCTTTAGATCCACCCCGTTAGTCATCACCTGGTGACTCGTATCAAGCACATTGGCAGACATTTCCTCTGTTGAGCCAATGTCAGTGGCTGTTTCAGCCTGTTCGACTACTTCAGGTAGCTCGCTATCAGGTGGACTGAGTTGTTGGTCGGAATCAACATTGGATGGGCTCTGCTCGATAATAATGCCAGTTCTGCGAAACCACATTCCCTTCTGGTGTCTCATCTCATGCCTCTTGTACAGGTCTTGACGTAGAAACATCTTGTTACATATTTGGCACACTATATGCCCAGTCGGGTTGTCTGGAATGTGTTAGGTTCGGATTTCAACGTGGGTACAAGCAACTTACGAGTAACTGCGTGCCTTCGGAGGTGTTCCTGCCGAGAATATGACTTGGAGCAGCCAGGAGCATCACATTTATACTTCTTTTGGGTGGCAAGTTTTGTCATCAAGAGAGAAATATAATGTTAAGTATGTGCGCTATTGGCTCGTGATGATAAGGGCTTGGCTTGGCGGGGGCGCGAGGATGATCTGTGCATGACAAGAGCCCCGCATCTCTCTAGAACAAACCGTTGTAACATTCAGCAATTTTAAATATTGTATAAACGATTTCGAATATTTGATTTATTTCTACATTGTGAAACTAAAAAACTATGCTTGATATCTGTGTCATCTCCACGGTAATTGGCGGCCGCTGCGGTTATCTCCCAAAGAACTAACTTGGCTTTATTTCAAGACGAAATTACTGAGGTTTTCGATAATTGGTCGCTGGTAATCTACGCAGCGAACCTGAATTTCGCAATTCCAGTTGCACCTGTATCTATTCTGAAAAGGTGCCCTCCCTGCTCTGTAGGATCCTGCTTATTGGCTGCAGATACAATATATAGTAAGCTATTATTGGGTCCACCCCAAGTAGTACAAGCTGGAGACTTACAGGGAGTCTTGAAAAACCTGATAACCTTGCCTTCAGGATTCAACACCTTTACACCGTATCCGTTGAATATTGCTATCCATAGGTTTCCATTTGAGCTGCTGTTAGTGTCGTGATATGACGGTTATACATGAGTGTACTGCACTTACTCGGCTACCATTCCATCAGGTTCATCTTTGGTCCCACGAGCATCAAAAAGTATGCGTTTGTTCGACAATGCACCCGTTTCCAAATTGAAATCGTATGCGAATATCAGCTGTCCGGCTGAGTCGTTCAGATACATGGTCTTGTTATCCGGACTCCAAGCAATACCATTTCCGCAAACAAGTCCGTCTTCAACCAGCTCACAAGAACCGTCTGCAGGATCGTATCGCCACAGCCTTCCTAATGGCTTTCCGTAGTCTGCAGGCAGGTTGCCTGCACCCATTGCCAATGCTTTAACGTCTATCTCGGATGCCCACATTCTGCCCTTCGCATCGACGCCTCCATCATTGAATCGTCTGATTGACCTGTCTTCGGTCGGTATCAGTTCTTTTATCACGTCGAGCTTGCCGGTTTTTTCATCCATAAATGCAATTCCTTGATAGTATAAGCACACATAAGAGTTTGGGACATGTCTTCTGAAAAGCATCACTGTGACTGAGTCCTCCAATTCAATGATCCGGAGTCCTGGTTTATCTTTGTTTGTATTTGACAGGCTAGCAGCCTTAAGATCATTATAAGGATATATGGGATTTCCGTTCTCATCAAGATCAAGGATAATCAACAAGGGGGGATTATGAAGGCAGTCGACGTAGTGCAGGGTGCGGTCCTCTTCCCGATAAATAGGGCCTTCACCAAGAACCATTGGCCGGTCATGGACGTAAAATGCTTCAGTAATCTCTGAATCGTATGTCATCTTCAACAATTGTATCAGCTCCAACTTTTGTCGTCAATTTGTATTAATAACGACACTTTGTCCTGGCGGGCTCGAGTTACACATGCGCGCCCACCTAAAACGGGGGGCAGCGGTATGGTGGCTACCCCAGATATTGCTTATCGCACAGATCTCACAGCCGCTCATGTAACGTTGTAACCGACAATTAGGACTGCTACTTCCTAGGCACTGCCAATTATTTATCGTTAATCATCCTTTGCTGATTGGTTATTGGAATTAGTTACAGAAACTGATAATTGTGGATTAGTTATAGTCATTGTGTTTAGTTGATTCTTGATGAGGGTTTAACTAAAACAAGTATTATGTCTGTCGCGAATCGTCGGCGTTTGTACTACCGAATCAACATGTACCAGCGAACATCACTCGAAGTACAATTTGAGGTTTGTACCTTCTGGTTTATTGGCTTTATATTTGCGGTTTGCCAACTTTGCTTTATTTGAACTATATGATATATCTGTCTAAATCTCCGGTACCCGACTCGTTTGCTAATTAGCCGTAAAATGCCCTGCGTAGCTCGTCGCAACAGTCAGATACCAGCTCTTTCCCTTTATCCAAAACTCCATCCATGGCCATGACTGGGTGGGGCACTCGTTCATAAACCTTCGTCTTGACCTCTACACCAGCAGCCTCGAGCTTTTTTCCATACTCGAGTCCCTCGGATTGCAGAACATCTAGACCTGCCACTGCAATATACGCTTTTGGGCAACTTTTGAACGACTCCTGTGGATAAAACAGTGGCGATGCTCGCGGATCTGACCATGTGGCAGTGTCAGGTAGGTACCTATGGCGGTACCACATCATTTTATCGGCAGGAAGTGCCACTGTATTCTTGAATAAAGTCCAACTCTTGTATTTGCCAACGTTTGCCGTATTGTCGGTGACAGGAACTATCAGCAGCTGGAAAATCAGGCGTGGAGGAGCAGAATCGGGGTTGGTTTGGTGCTGTTCGTTGATATAGTGACTGAGAACCGCAGCCAAATTCCCTCCAGCAGAGCTACCTCCCGCAGCCAGTTTGGCAGTGTTGATCTTCAGAAGGCGGGCATTCTTGCACATCCAAAGATACGCTTCAATTGTGTCGTCCACAGCTCCAGGAAACACCACTTCTGGTGCAAGTCGGTAGTCAACACTCACCACCACACAGCGAGCTCGAGAACACCAATTAGTACAGTGGGCATTCTCGGTGTTGATATTTCCAAGCACCCATCCACCTCCGTGCATGTACAGCAGACATGGCCATCCGTCGTCTGGAGGACTGCCCTCGGGAGTGAACACCCGCACTTGGAACTGCTCCCCTGAAGACTGGGTCCTAGTGAGAGTATAGTCGGTGATATTTCCCACTGCAAGGGGCTCGCTCCCGCCAGGAATCAGAGGACCAGGCGTTCTTGATGCTTCCACAGGCTGGAGATGCACTGGAACCTGGCTGGCGACATACTTGTTGTAGAACTCGACGTACTGGGGATCCACCAACGGCAGAATCTCTGGATCAATGGGAAATAATTGTGTGCTGATAGTCATATGCTGCTAGTTAGAATTGGCTCATTACAGAGCCCACGACCGGTCATTTATTGTCGGCGTTAAACCCCGCGTTTTAGGTGGGGCGGACCATTCCGCGGAACTGTATCAGCCACTCCGTGGTGGACACAAAGTAGACGTAGACCAGTGGGTTGGGAGCCCATTTCAGCTGTAAAACTCTTAGACAAAAACCTGTTGGCCGGTACTTTTTGATTGAAAGCCTTCTGCAAAGCTTCCTGATGAGATCTAGTGATGATCTCGATTTTATGAGATGAGCTCTCAATATTCCCTTTGGCCGACCAATCTCGACTCAAGCCTCGTTTTGTCAAATCCACAATACTCCGCTGAACTATAGCAGTATTCCTTGGGATATTCCAGAGGCTTCTGATGAATCTTATTTATAAGCCTAATTGATGACATTTCTTGGCTTCGCGAAGATGGATGATCACAACTCTCAGCAGTGCTGTGCGGAGCCACCTCTTGCATGTCAGCCACAGACCCGATGTGGGGAGGGGAGTGATTATCTGCACGTAATAGCCTACAGCCATGACGGCTTCAGAAGCTGCCAATACTCAGATAGATTTGATAATTGCAGTTTGACAGTTCAGCTAGATGACCAGCCGAAGAATTGGAATGCGCTCAGACTGACTTGGTCTACCGAAACTGTGAGTCAACACCACCGATGACGCAGTGGCTGTCGTTTCAGTGGCTATCGGGGCAGCAGTGGCGTCTCCCGCAGCTGCAACTTTAGTGCTTAGGCCTGCAGTTGGCGCTCTGTGGCGCTTGTGGCTGATCAGCCACTATGGCGGCGTCTCTGTGGTGGTTCATCTCATGCATGCATGCATATGCGTGATGGAATGCTACGATTAGGTCATGAGGGGATAACGTCTGCCACTAATATAGGACATCTCAGGTGGCTATCATGAAAAAAAATAAAGAATTAAAGCCACATAAAACAACCCGAGGTTGCTAGTGGCTGCAGCGGTAGCGCTGCGTCGGAATCCGGGTGGCTGCTTGTCGCACTATTTCGAATTTCTGTGAGAATTGCATCAGTCGCTCGATGGATGGATGAAGCGATGACGCCATAATCATAGACGAAAGCCACAATTCGCTGCTTGGCTGCTTGTTGATAGACGAGCAGGACCAATGGCAGTGTTTCGAACTCCGAACCTCTGCGATAACGGGCTACTCAAGGTGGACTGACCCCGCCAAGCTGGCCACAGCGGGTCTAAAAGGCCCAGTATAAATAGTGGTGTTTTGTCCTGAAACTGCTCTATCATATTTCAGCAATTGGTTTGCAATATTTCAACAGTTGCTCAGGTTCGTGTATTCCAATGGCCTCAGTTGCAGATCGTGTTCAGTCTCTCAGTCTTGCCGACACTGGCAAAGAGCAGCCTGCCAGCCAGGTTGTCAAGGATGTAGTCAACAAGGAGCTCCGGTACCCAGCCTATACTCCTACTTACGACCACACCGAAAAGTTTCCTCCGTACGAGGAGTTTGATTTCAAGGACCCTGGTCTGCTGGCTGACAAGGATCTCAAGAACCTGTTTCCCAATGGGCTGCCAGCTACTGACGAGGACGTGCGGTCTTCGGTGTCGAAGCAATTGGTCAAGTTTGGCTACTCTGTGAAGGAGGTCACTCCCAAGTTCGGTTCCGAAGTGCGAGGAGTCCAATTGTCTCAATTGACCGACTCTGCCAAGAACGACCTTGCTCGGTTTGTTGCTGAGCGAGGCGTGGTCATTTTCCGAGACCAGGATTTCCGGGAGCTGCCAATTGACAAGGCTCTTAAGTGGGCTGAGCACTTTGGTCGCCAGCACATCCACCCAACTTCAGGGTCTCCCAAAGGCTACCCCGAGGTCCACATGGTTTACCGAGACAAGAACCACCGAACCTATGACGACTTCTTCAAGAACAGACTGTCGTCGGTCGGATGGCACTCGGACGTCACCTACGAGAAGCAGCCGCCAGGAACCACTTTTCTCGGCATTCTTGAGCTCCCTGCCAGCGGTGGAGATACTCTGTTTGCCGACACTCAGCAGATCTACAGCAGGTTCTCTCCAGAGTTCCAGCAGCGACTCAAGGGCCTGCGAGCTGTCCATTCTGCCCATGAGCAGGCTGAGGGCTCCAAGTCTCGAGGTGGTGTAGTGCGACGAGAGCCCGTCAAGAACTCTCACCCTATTGTGCGAGTTCACCCTGTTACTGGCAAGAAAGCAATCTTTGTCAACCCCAGCTTTACCCGATACGTTGAGGACTTTAAGCAGGAGGAGTCAGAGTTCTTGCTCGGCTTTCTGTATGAAACTATTGCAAAGACTATCGACGCTCATCTGCGAGCCAGATGGGAGGATGGAACCATTGTTGTGTGGGACAACCGACGAACTGTGCACAGCGCTCTATTTGACTGGGATGATGGACAGACCCGACATGCTTTCAGATACACTCCTCAGGCCGAGGTTCCTTATGACGAGTAAGTCTATGGAATGGGATGTGGATGGCCCAACAGTGATCTCCTTGGAAAAGCAATATGTGGAGAGTTCAACAGCTCAAATAAAGACCGTTTTAGTATATGTCACCTAAAGTTTTTTAGACCTGAATCAAACATGCTTATATGATTATTGGATAGTTTCAGCTGGCCAGCTAATAGTTTAAATGTTAATGACCACTTTGTTCCGTTAGCAGTTACGCAAGAGCGCAAGCTGAGACGGTGATCATAAGCAGGTCATAGACGCAGCACTTGTAGTTACAAGTCATGATAAGATGCATGTGTTTAATATGTGCCCAGCTTGATAACGGAGAGACTTTGCTTGTTTTTAGTAATGATTTTATGAAAGCGCGAAGTGTTAACATAACGCTATCAGTAGATTGAGGTTAGGTGAACACTACTAAGTCAGGTAGAAAATTCAGGGGTAGATTTGGCTGCTTGATCTAGTATAATATTACATTTGCACCAATTGAGGGGGTAAGTTAATTTTTGTAATTTTAGTTCAACTACAGGCATTTTTTTCATACTCTTTGTTGTGAATTTCATCGGTATGAGCGTCCTCCAGACTATAGTCTATGTGAACCATTTAAAACCAGTTTCCTTCAATACTTAAAGATACATGATTGTTAGATCGAATAGATGCTGTACCAATCAAGGTCTATTATTCCAACAATCAAGTCTGTAATTTCAATAATCAAGACTATTATTCCAATTCTCAGATAAAAGGCCAAGAATGTAAAAGCTTGATTATCCTTCATTTGTTCAACTGTCATTAACACATCTCGGTTTATCCGAAGGCATTGATATCCGCCAATTAATTAAGACTCTTAAGTAATGTCATCCTTAAATGCAAAACGAGGAGTATATATATTGTTCTTTTTGACATACGCTATACATTCAATGACTATGTATACATGTATTCACAGATTTTGCAAGTTTATTAGGATATGTTATGGTTTTCTTCTGACGGAGATTGTGAGCTTTACTTATCAGCCCTGAGTTTACTCGGTGCGCCGCGGCTATCGATCGATAGTGCTTATCAAATACGACCTACACATTTGAGTCATCTGCCGAATTTATCTTTTAGTCTTTATCAGCTTGGATCTTATCTACATCAAGTCGAGCAACAGAACATAAAGCGATTCAGAAACAATGGCAGCTCACAAACCAGAAGTTCTAATTTTTGGTACAGTATATTACGCAGAGAATGCTGTTCAGGAGCTGAGCAAAGTGGCAGACATTATCCCGTTTACATCCAAAAACAGAGCTGAGTTCATAGACGACTTGAAAACAAAGTATTCGAATATCACCGCTATATATTCTACTACAGATGCTGAGCGTTTCGTGGGAGGTATCGATGAAGAAATCGTTAGTCACTACCCAAAAACTCTAAAGTACGTGTGCCATATAGGAGCTGGATATGACAAAGTCGACGCTCATGCTCTCATCAAGTCTGGAATTCAACTTTCCAATACACCCGACGCGGTAGCAGAGGCAACTGCAGACACGTCAATTTACCTGACACTCGGCGCTTTGAGGAACTTTGGACGGCTTGCTCGTGAGCTGCGGAACGGCAATTGGTGTAACACTACACCAGAAGCTCATGATCCGAAGGGAAAAGTGCTTGGAATTCTTGGAATGGGTAGTATTGGCAAGCTTGTAGCGAAAAAAGCAAAAGTTTTTGGATTTTCCAAAGTGATTTACTACAATCGAAGGCCTGTTGCGTCAGGCTTGGATCACGGTGCCATCTACGTTTCATTTGATGAGTTACTGGCGCAGAGCGATGTTTTGTCCATTAACATCCCGCTGAATGCTAACACCCACCATATCATCAACAAGCATGTGCTGGACAAGCTGAAGACTGGCGCTGTAATTGTCAATACTGCCCGTGGAGCAGTCATTGATGAGGATGCTCTTGTCGATGCTCTCAACAGTGGAAAGGTTTCATCTGTGGGTCTAGATGTTTATGAGTTTGAACCCAAGATACATCCTGGTCTTCTTGCACATGAGAATGCGGTGTTGCTACCTCACGCGGGCACTCATACAGTCGAGTCGTCCACCGAGATGGAAGAGTCTGCTATTAGAAATATCGTGTCTGCTCTGGAAACTGGAAGCGTCATAGACCTGGTTGCAGACCACAAATAGACGTAAATTAGATGATACATTAATTATCTAGAATATGATACAGAAGCTATACATAGAGGTCTCAAAGACTAAAAGTCAATTTGGTATTCTTTCGATAGTCCTTGTCCAGATTTGAAAACGTATCGCGACTGAACACCAAAGAAAAACGCTGAATCACTCGATAGCAGTCAGAACAGGCCAAAGATGAAATAACAGTATAATATTTATGCTTTAATATACACAAATACATATTCAGACATCACACGCTGCTAGTGCGTCTTTACAGACCTTCACAATGCTCTCGGTATCTTCCAAACCGATACTCAAACGCACCAAGTGCCGGCTGACACCGTACTCTTCCACGAAATCAAGCTCAGCATAGTGTGCCAGAAGAGGGAACGGACAACAGAGAGTAAAGTTCGTTCCCAGACTTGGTCCCTTGTGAACAGCCAGGGCGTCGTAGAACTTCTGAGCATGAAGCTCGTCATGAAACAGGAGTGACATAAGGCCCCCATAGCCTCCTCCAGGGATCATCTGAGTATCGTAGAAGTTCTTTGAGTCTGAGTATTTTGGATAATAAAATTCCTTCAGAAGAGGCGACGCATGGAAAACATCAGCAACCGCATGTGCATTGTCGTTTGTTTTCAACGCACGAGATACAAAGTCGCGACTATTCTGTTCGACCACGATAGCATCCTCGGCCCAAAACATGTCTTCGTAGATAACTTTGAGCGCTGCTTTCAGCAGCGGATAAAACTTTCCCCGTGGATTGAGCACTAAACTTCCAGCCATAGCGTCGCAGCTGCCATTAAATATCTTGGTTAAACTGGTAACCAGAATATCGGCGTATTCGATGACACGCGTGTTAACGAACGAACTTATAGTATCGTCCACTATGACTGCAAACCCGTACTTGTCGGCAAGACGTCGAATACCGACCAGATCCGCCGACGTGAGAAGAGGATTTGAGGGGAACTCACAGACCAGAGCAGACACAATCTCACCTTCCTCTAAGAGCGACTCTAGGCTGGCAAGATCCTCGGCATCGCCTCTTCCATAAAAATGAGTCCCAGGCCCCACCTTCTGTAGCAGCTTCAAAGTATCAGCAAATGGGAATCCATAGCACACTGATTTGTGCCGGCCAATGGCTGACAGAGTAGCTTCATAGGCGGAATGGATGGCAGCCATACCGTTGGGGAACAAATAGACATCGTGAGAGGATAAATTCATAGTGGGCGAGGACTGCTTGGCACCATATTGCAGGATAAGCTCGGAGATTCTCTGTTTAATGGTCTCCTTGGCTGCGTTTCCTTTCTCAATCACGGGATCATGTGAATTGAGTGGGATCACACCATTATCAATCGTCAGAGCAGCGCCAGCCTGTAGAAATGCTCCAAGGCGAGACATGACACCCGCACCAGAGTAGCGTAGAAACATACGTGCTTCTTTCGTATTCCATTCATGAAATATAATGAGATAGGTGGGCACGTTTTTGTCGTTAACAAGGGGGACGATTCTCGTTTTCCGAGGAGGATGTTCAGCGTGGCGCTCGATGTAAATCTGGCACGCATGTGCTGCCGTGTACGTAACAAACAACAGGCCCTGCGCGCCTGGATCAGCGTATGCCGACAGGAAGTCCTGGATCAGTTGTGCCACAGTAGGGTGTACGAAAAATCTTGGGTAGCCAATGGTCAGCTTGGAAGTTACCCATTCTTCGCCTTCCTGGAGACCCAACACGACCCCCCAGGTAGGCAATGCAAAGCTGACGGGGTGATCGGATCCAGGAGGAATCGCACTTCCAATTTCAGACGTGTCAATAGGCAGTACTGGTTGAGCCATCATTAATTGAGACCCAAAGGTAGTTGAAAAAAAAATATGAGTGCGGTAAGACGTAAAGTTACGAGAGAGTTTCAGATGCATGCCGATAAACTAATGCATGAGCTTTTGCCTAATTGGGAAATCAGTATACGAACGGCGAACTACTTACATCTTAAGTAATTTCAGTTGCCCCGTTGATATGATATATCAAAAGCAGGTATTATAGATTACATCTTAATAAAAAGAAAATAAGGGGAATGGCAGTTGAGAAAATCTAGTGGAGTACGACTACTACGCCATACATTGACCCAGGATCAAGTGCCTAACAAAAATCAACCTAATAGTATTCTCAATGCTACCACAATTAACCAACCAAGGAAAACAACAACCCGCACCAAAGCTCAAATCAAACCAAAGCTCAAATCGTTACACCGCAACAGCGTTAGGAATCCTTGTTCCAGAACTACGCGGATGTAGCTTCAAGTCGTTAGATTCTGTCGAGCTCGACACGCTGAGCGCAGCCAAAGCAGCAGCAGCAGCCTCTTCAAGTTCCGGCTGCTTGAGTTCAGGACAAAAATCTCCAAAAGTACCGTCGCGATCGTATACCACCCGTCCACGGACATAAGGATCTAGACGTAGATAACTATCTCGTAGCTGCTCGATGATCAAGTTGCGACGCATCGCAAGATCTACGAGGTCTTCTGGAGACGACTGCTTAATAAGTTCGATAGTGAATTCCTCGAGCTCGTCAAACAGCGCCTCTCGCTCTTCGAGAAGGCTGTCGCGGACCCCAACATGACTGATTCGCTCGTTCTCGCCGGCCACTGGCGGGATATACTGGTAGTCAGGTTCCATAGAACCACCCAAGTCCTTGGGGATGTTGTGGGGTTCGATCAGGTCCGTGAGATCCTTATAGCTTTGGGTGAAGCGGATTTTCTTGACCAGATCCGGGTCCAACCAGCCCTTGATAATGTTCCACACCTTCTCGAAAATCCACGGCGCTCGATGGATAAGAATGAAGTCGACAATTTCTGGGTACAGCTGCGAGAAAGCCTTGTCTATGAATTTGACAGCAGTGTAGTCCATGTTGGACAGTGAAAACCCTGTAAGGTCGAAGATCACCGAACCGGTTTCCACGCTGTCATGCACGCACAGAAGACATTCCTCGAATACATTGATGATGTAGCGTTGCAGAGACTCGTCGGATTGTGCCTTGGGACTGTGCTGTCGCACCCTTATGTCTACTATAGGCTTGTCATTACGATCTCGTCCTTTGACCACTGCTTTTCCAATTTCATACTGGAGCAGCAGACCCACATCATTATTCTTAATGGCCAGTTCTTCGCCACCTTCGACCTGTTCATCAACCTTATTTTCTACCCGGAAGCTAACCGCAGCTCCCAGCTGCTCGAGTGCATATGCCACATCCCATTTCTTCGCCTTTAAGAACCGAATCAGCATCGAATCCGGGTTGGACGTTCTCACCATAGACCTGAACGTCGCCTTGAACTGATCAGGTGAAACTTTGTCAAGCGACCGGCGTAGATAGCGGGCCTGAGTGGCCGCGTCATCGACGTGCTTGTCGCGCCCCAGAAAACCTTTAGACGAGGACTCTGACGAGCTATTCAGTGACGATATCAGTGATTTCGGTGCACAGCCCATATATACTAGGATCTGAGACCACATTTCTTTGAATTTTGCATCCTGGGGAGGCGTCAGGCGCCCAGCCATGCCCGACATAGCTGAATGGATACTGGTCATGGCGGTATCGTCAGTCGAGCTACTTATAAGTCAATCGAGCCTGCTAACTAAACGAGTCAGAACGGTCAATAATCTATCCAATTAGAGCAATTAGTCAACCAGCGCAACGAGTTGAAGCTGCCAACGAAACCGCCGTGCTGGATCCGGCAATAAATGTCTGTGAAACGAGTCGAAACAGTCACCCAGAAATAGTGGGCTTGTCACTAAGTTAAAACGAGATGCCAATCAGGAATCTCCAGCTAATCCAGTCGCGAGTCGCGTGTGAGCAGACGATCCAGTTAAAAGGAAAAACCGTCCCCACTCAACAATTTGACAAAAAGACGTTGCTCTCCAGCTTTTTTCAACGGGAGGCTAAAACAATTTGAAACAGACGATCTGAAGATCCCAGGTTCCACAGCTAAACTCAGCACCGGCAGTTCTGTGTTTGAAGCAAAACTCAATCTCGGTATCAATGGCAAAAGATCAGCCATCTGGAAGCAAGCGATCAGCGGACATAAATATACATGAGATCTGGCTTAAAGCTTGCTGCAATAGCGCGCCTCGATATAATATTTGGCCATGCAGGGAGGACCCCGACTGCGTCGCTGCTGTATAAACCGTACATTGGGTCCCGCGCCCACCGCCCAATACGGTATGCCGCCTGCCCGCTAAGGGCCAAGCCAATGCCTCGGCTATGCAATGCACTGCTGTCCGAATTTAACGTTTGGTCGCATAGAAACCGTAGTGGGTACCAGAAATACCGTCGTGTTTCGACCACTACTCCGAGCTTTTCCATTTTTCGGTATACGCGAGATCTGGGACGTTTGATACATGACCGGCACGATCGTCCTTCCATGTCCAGCTCGGTTCATGTCCAGCCGATAGCCAGTCGATCGCCGCCTTGGGGCAACGATCTGGTGCCGTTGCTGCAGGGCTATGCAGCGACGGGTTAGGAAGCACCCGCCAGGAAGCTCGGCAGTTGTCTCCAAAGGCTCTTTTGAAACACCCGCTTTTGTCTTAACTGCGGGGTAGGTGGCCCTCCACAAGCGCGACAGTACCGTGACGTAGCACTGGCAGCTGGAACAGTCGGAGAGCAATATGCAAGCATAACTACGGAGGTGCCGAAAAGCTGGTGCCGATATTTTATTCGGCAAGCATCAGCAGCAAAGGGGGTTCCTTCCATCTGCACGAATACCAGCCTAAAGCGGACATTCAGTCTGAGACGCCCAGATAACAGGGTATGCGGAGCAATCGGTGGGCTCAGCGTTGCCAATATTCGGAGAAGCGATTCATGCAATCGAAAAAATCAGTTGGTACCAAAAAAAGCTGCAATTGGCTATTACCGTGGGACAGAATGTGGCATATGGGAAATTCCAGAAATCAAAGGCGACAAAATCAATGAAGGAAATCAAACGTCCGGCTGGAAATATTAATCAAAGTTTAACCAGCTGTATGATGGAAATGACATCGGCCAAACTGGATAATCCACACCACGATTCTGGCCTATAACTCCAATCCTGCATTTCATGCAACAAATCATGAATCACGGTCCCACAAGTCCATCTACATTTCCATCCTATAACAGCATCGTTTCAATTGAGCCCAATTTAAGCAGACAGAGTATTCCAATGGGTAATATCGTGACATCTTCAGTCATTGCCAAATCAAGAGCATTCTGCGTCCCTTGTACCCTTTGCCGAGCAGCGATGCACATATTTGTCTCGTCTGCGGGGCACAGTGGAAACCTGAAACGAAACAGCTATCCAGTCCCAAAAGCAGCCTCTGTTTCGACACACTAGTGTGGCAATGACACATCTGAAGCAGGACGCCGTAGTATAGTAGCTAACTATCAGTTCATGATGACCATTTCTACTTTGGCATTTGTTCTCTGCGGAACGTGACCTTCAGGCCTCTTCATGATTCCAATTAGTGGGGAAATCTGCCCCTTATATAACTCTCTGTTGCGATCGCCGAGGCCTTCCTGGGACAACCGCATTATTTGGCGTCTGGTGGTCTGTGGTGCCTAGATATGCGGGGTCATGCAGGAACATGCAGCCTGTCAACGAGCTGTCAGACTAACGAAGGCCGGAAAGCTGTATGGGATCATGTATCGGAGCTCAATAATCATTCCTATATTGCTTATTATAATATTCTGTTCTCCGCTGTCCCATAACTGTGTTCTTGTTCGCGGTGGACCGCACACTTGCGGGGCGATCGATGCTGCTGGACCGATGTGGAGAAAATCATCAGTCTCTGAAAGTCGGGTTACATCGTCGACTATATTATTTATAATTACCGCCATGTGAATTTGGTAAATGGTGTTGGACTTTATTCGTAAGTTTATGTATTCATATCATAGATGACACACTTGAATGGGTGTTAAAAAGGCTCAAATCCAATAAATTGTCCCAAATCTGCTGACCGGCCTGATCTGCGGCACACTGCTACAACTAAAGCTACTCTAGCGCGACGACTTCGATCTCAAGTTCGGCTCCTGGAACCGGAAGAGACTTAACTTCGACGCATGATCTAGCAGGCTTATAATGCGGGAAATACTTGACGTAGACCTCATTCACATATTTGTATTTAGACATGTCGGTGATGAATATGTTGACTTTCATCACTTTGTCTAAAGACGACCCAGCAGCCTCTAAAATGTTTTTGAGGTTTTCGAGTACTTGATGAGCCTGGATCTTCATATCGTCAATTCCCTCGACCAGTTTTCCTTCTGTTGTCAGAGCTACATGCCCTGATACATAGATGAATCCGTTTCCCTTTGTCGCCTGGCTATATGGAGCCATAGGTAACGGCGCTCGGTCTGTTTCGATCTGAGTTATATACAAGGGCTTAACTGCAACCTACGGCCATGGGATTGACCATTTTCCTGCTGGTGACTCCAACGGACTGTCGAATACTACTTATAGTCGCAGCTTGTCGGACGTTCCGACAGATGCCTTATGCACTCCTGTCTTATCGTGCCGCTACCCACTAGGTTCCTCAACCTACCCATGTATATAGTCGGACCCTCCGATGACTGACACTTGGAGACGATATAATTAGTATTTCAATTTCATTTGTACTTTTAGTAATTCTATATCAACCACCAATATGGGCAATTGAGTCACTACTCTCCTGGATTTTCACAGCTATGTCTATCCATCCTATTCTATAATCCTGGTGGATATTGCGCCTTTTAGGATAATTTAACACTCTATGGGGAACTGGTCAAATAATTCAAATCATCTCTAGTACTTCAAAAACCGGCCCAGATCTGTTGCTTCTGATGGAATCCCCAGAGGAGTCCAAGAAACTTGAATCGATTGAATCGACTGAGTTACATATGATAGCCTACGCGAACTACACCTGTCTGCTCTGACCTTGCAAGTCCTACAGTAGACAAAACTTTTAAAATAGCCATAAGCCTTCCATCTAGCGCTGGACATCTGAATTCTTATTTTTCATTTCAGTCAATACTAACTAACTTAATGCATGTTTCTTCTTTGTGCAGCCATTGCCGCGGCACAAGTGTGAATTTCGTATTTAACCGCTGCAGATTGCTGACCAGCACAACGCCGTATCCAAAAACAGCCTTCTTATCGCACTGCATGATAGCTTTCGGCCTCGCCCGCGCAAATTTCTCTAAATTATCTTTTGAGGTTTATATAGACGAAATTCGGTTTTTTTTGTAACTTGAAGCTAAAGTGTAGCATTTATCATATTTTCATATCGTACTGAGGATTTCTTGCTCAACGGACAAAAATGAGCTCTGTTAATGGTAACGGTAGTTCTACAAACTTCATTGGTTCACCTAGAGCATTATCCAGTTTCTTGGACGTTCCAATATCTTCGTCCGTCGCATCAAGACGGTCATCTTTGGTGAGCAGTTCGATTGGTCGTCACAGCTTTGCAGATGCCTTTCTGAGCTCTCGAGGATCTCGGATTTTTTCACTGCCCGTAGACGACAACGACAGTACAGATACTGCCGTCTTTGAAGATGATGTGACTGATGGAACGGACAATATTGATGCATTGAACTCCACAAGATTCGAGGGATTATTTCGTCCCAGAATTTCATCTAGCAACTACGACGACTCCTATCAGAGCTTCCGTCCGAAAGTGACCGTTCAAAACTCACAACGATCGCTAAGAGCATCGTCCGCTGCAGCATCTGAGCGAAGCTTATTAATCAAAACAGCGATACAACATCCTTCCAATAGTATCATCGACGAAGTGATGGTGCAAATAACCAATTCTGCTCCATTGGTAGTTACATTTCTTCTTCAATACTCGTTGACGGTAGCGTCAGTTTTTTCAGTAGGTCGTATCGGCACCACCGAACTTGGAGCAGTATCGCTGGCTTCCATGACAGCCAGTATCACAGGTTTCGCTATGATTCAAGGGCTGGCTACTTGCTTAGATACTCTGTGTGCACAGGCGTATGGAGCTAATCAGTTCCATCTAGTAGGATTATATTTCCAAAAGTGTGTTGCAATGGTTTTCATTTGGTTCATACCCGTTGGTGTGCTTTGGATCAAGTCTGAAGTCCTCTTGAATTATATAATTCCGGATCCCGATTTGGCAAAACTTGCTTCAGAATATCTTCGCATTATTGTCCTCGGCTCGCCAGGATACATATTGTTCGAGTGCGGGAAGCGCTTTGTACAGGCACAAGGAATATTTCATGCCAGCACCGTCGTTTTGCTGATATGTGCCCCTACAAACATGGTGCTGAACTACGTCCTGGTGTGGAATAAAACCATAGGTTTTGGATACCGGGGTGCCCCGGCGGCAGTAGCACTGACACACTGGCTAATGGCCATACTACTACTACTATATGTCAGATTTGTGGATGGTAGGAAATGCTGGAATGGACTGTCCACTCAAATGTTTTCCAATTGGGGTCCAATGCTGAAACTGGCTATACCGGGGGTTATTATGGTGGAGGCTGAATTCTTGGCTTTTGAAATCTTGACGCTGAGCTCTTCGTACTTTGGAAAAACTTCGCTTGCAGCCCAGTCTATACTTTCTACAACTACTTCATTGACCTATCAGACTCCGTTTTCGGTATCAATAGCATGCTCCACGCGGGTTGCCAACTTGGTTGGTGGAGGGCTCCCTGAGGCGGCTAGACTGGCGACCACTGTTGCAATGTGGGGATCGTGCGTGATCGCCGCTGTAAACGGCGGCATATTAATAACAGGACGGTTTGCCATTGGTAGGATGTACACAGATAATGAAGATGTTATACAACTTGTTGCAAGTATCTTCCCTATTATTGCATTCATGCAGTCGTGTGATGGTGCGGGCACAATTGCTGGAGGCGTTCTTCGTGGACAAGGCAGACAACACATTGGAGGGTATGTCAATCTGTTTTTTTATTATGTCGTTGCGCTTCCCATTGGCTTTTATCTGGCCTTTGGAAGAAACTGGCAAATTCAGGGTCTTTGGATTGGCGTCACCATTGGCATCATTTGTATTTCACTTACTCAAACCTTCTATGTCGTTACTTCAGATTGGAATGCAATTGTACTTAGCTCAAGGCAGTTGACATCTGACTCCGCGGTCTGAAAGGAAAAGCTCTAAAATATGTGACTATACGTGACACCATTACGTAAATCATGGGGTTCTCTCGTCAATATGTACAAGATTTATGAAAATAATCTTAAGCTGGAACGAATCTTACCCACACACCATTCGCAACATTAGTTGTAAGCTTAGCGTTGTGGAGCAGATGATCTCCTCTCAGAGCATCGAATTCAAAAGCCTTGAATGTTTGAAGCAGACGAACTAGAGTGAATGCGGTCTCAGTTAGAGCAAACTGCTGACCGAGACAGATTCTGGGACCCCCATTAAATGGAAGGTAGTCCCAATTATGCAACTTATTTTCAAGCCACCTTTCAGGTCTGAATTCGTTCGCGTCCTTCCCCCAAAATTCTTCAATCCTATGAAGCGCATACACAGAATACAAAACACGGGTGCCTTTGGTAACTAAAATAGGCTGAGATTCATCCGGTCCGCCACCGCTTGGTAATATTGTGTCTCGGATAGCCTGCCTGAAGTTTATTGGAACAATTGGATTAAGGCGAAGGATCTCATTGATAACATGGTTGAGATAGATACATCTCTTTAAGGTCTCAAAGCTGATGGTCTCTGCAGTCGTCCCAAATTCACTTAATACTGTATCTCTCAGCTTTGTGAACACTCGCCTGTCGCGTGCAAGAAAGTAAGTTATATATGAAAGTAGAGATGCAGTTGTATCTCGACCGGCGAGCAGAATGTTCAGTGCCTGATCTCGAATAATCGCTGGGTCTCGCGTTTCCTTAACAAGCTCGTTTATAAAAACATAACCATCCTCGTTGCTGTTTCCCTTAGGCTCTTTGTTCAATGCCCTCTGAACAAAAGAGTCGACGAAGCTTTTACATACGTCGGCTTTGGCTAGGAATTCTTTGTTGGAAACCAGCCAGTAGAAGTCTCCAGCGATACCCCGTAGTGAGAGAACATTGAGGCAGAAATTAAACGCCTCTGCAAACTCTTCTGGAGGTACGGGCCATTGTCCTGCTCTTGTCACATCCCGGGTATCGTCTAGAGAATCGACACTTTCGCCAAACAAGAACTCGGTGGCTGTGTCCAGCGTGAGATTGTGGAACAGCGCTTGAGCGTCAAAGTAACCGTCTTGACTATTCTTTCGAAATCTTCCAATCAACTTATTGACATGCTCATCTAGAGAGGTCAATTGAGATACCTGTTCGCGAGTGAATTGGGGTCGCAACATGGCCCTGCTGTGCTTCCAGCCCTCACCGCTCAATGTGAAGATACCATCGCCGAGCAGCGGAAAGAATTGCTCATACCTCAGCCCAAGACTATAGTCCTTAAAGTTTGTGGCCAGTATCGTTTTTATATTAGCTGGGTCCTTTGTCAAAACAGACTTTCCGAACAGAAGCTGGCCACGGAACGTTCGTGCTCCAATTCTTTGGAAATCTTCCAAGTTCTGCTGCAGCGCTAACTTATCCCGCGAAGCTCGCACGACTTTAAAGAACTTGATGATACCAAAAGGCCAGTTCAAGTTGGCTCTTGGTGGTTCGCATCCATTTTGCCGGGAACGATAGCTGTACAGCTGTTCCTGCACAAATTCACGAATCGATAGGACTAATAGAAGTCCTGCAGCGAATAGACACACTTTCACTAAAAAGAACATAACAACTGGCAGATGCTGAACAAAAGGTCTGCTCGATTCTAACTGCTAAATAGTCCCACGAGATAGCAATTGTTTGCCACACTGATATTTGATTCGATCGATTATGTTGTAGCGGACTCAATTCACTCCGATATGCAGACAAATGCGGACAACAGGATTGGGAAGGGCTTAGATTCTCTCGATTTCAGCCTTAATTTAGTTATGTTAAATAACAATTTATAGCCATATAAATTCAGTTATAGTATGCAAGCTTGAAAATATGAGGCTCTTGTCTCGGTTCTTTTTATGACTGCGGAGGATACGATGCTCGTAATTTTCGAGTCATAGTGTCCGGATCTTACAGTTCTCCACAAATTTATAGGGTTTGACGAGGCACCCATCTACGCAGTAGAAAATGCTCTTCCATCCTTATCCCGTTCTGTAAAATCGAAGATATCTTAAATTATACGAAAGAACTATTGAGATATTCATGGACGCTCTGATAACAATGAGAATGCACTGCTGACCGCGCATTGCATATATATATATATATATGTATTCCGTAGCAGGCAAAAGCTCTATGATGTATACAGACCTTTGTGCCAAATATCAACTCCACACCGATCACTTTTCTATACAGACGAACGAGAAGCTCAGTTTTGACATGTATTTATGCGATCAATATACAAATTCTGTGAGTTTCTGAACATAATTCTGCAATTGAGAGTCATTTACAGCACAGCCAAAGTCTCAACTACGAATATCTTGCCAAATATTCTTGTAGTTTGATTACAATAGTCGGTTCATAGGCATGAAATAAAATTCTCATTTCTTGTCAGGTTTATTGATTTTCAACGGTGCATAGTCAGCTTTGACTGATTCCTCAGAGTCAGTCGGATCACTGGTTTTGCTGACATCGGGAGTGGTGCCTCCTTTTGACAACGGTGAGTTTATCGTGTGAGTCGAATAGTCTGATTTAACCGACTCTTCTGACTCAGTTGGCTGGTGAACTCCAGTTAAATCCGGTTGCACCGTATCTCCGGTGAAGGGGCGATACTTGCTGTGAGAGAAGAAGCGAAACGTCTGGCGAGAAGCATAGTTGACGGCAGAAGCCATTCTTATTGAATCTTTGAACATAAACGACGTTTGATGTTAAGTGCACAATTCGGTGGTGGCGCCATATTTATATACCGCCTAGCAAGTAGCAACCTGCGTTGAGGCAAACTAAACTAATCTTATTTGCTTTGTACCACCAAGTTATGTCAGATGATTCCATCGCGTATTACTGCTTTTGACAGCAGCCCTAGACCTAATGCATGGGCAGCTTAGGGCGTGTTCCGAGTGTGCATGCCGCTGCGTTTCTACTGCGGAACTGCAAGCTTGTGCGTTAACTCGCTTATTTTTGTCTCCACTACTGCACTGCGTTCGAATCTGTCGCTTCAAAGTATAGTGACATGAAGAGATGCACGCTTTTCGAGTTCAACTTATCGCTTTTGCATCTGACAGCCGGCATAATACTGCGTATAACATGGGCCATATCAACTAGGTACGATCGGGATGCCTCCCGCCCCTATCAGTTGGCTGCTAACTTGTTACGCATGCAATACGTCTGCACAGGGGTAGTGTTTCACGTTTTACACACCGTGAACTATAAAACGACCAAAAACGCTAGTCGAAATGTTATATCTAGGTAATTACGTCCATGCATTTATAATCTCCACAGAAAGCCGCTGTTTGGCCTGTACGACTGTTTGAAAGATTTCTGAAAGCCATGGAATCTAACACTGGTAGCTTACTGCTTCCCGGGGCGCAGGAAGAAGATGAAGAAGACGTAAAGTGGGCGGTGAAAAGTCGTCGATGGAAAGCTTACGATATATTCAAAAACTGGTCCAAGAAGAGCCATTTAAGGAAGGCTGCGACCAATACAAATAACAATCACATTTCCCCGGATTCGGTTGTTGTTTCATCTTCAGAACCCAAGTGGATTCTAGATACTAGCGCGTCTGTCAGCATATGTTCTGATGCTAAACTTTTACGTGACGCTCAACAGATTAACAGACCAATAAAAACAGCGACAGGTGACGAGCACAATGTGATAGCAATTGGTACATTAGTCGTCAAAATGCTGGACGACCAAGGAACCAAGGAAGAACTGGTGACGTTGCCTGGTGTATTAATTTGTCCCACCGTGCGGGCAAATATGATTTCGGTCAGCAAACTTACAGAATCGACAAATGCAAGTTATCTATTCGAACGGGACAGTGTTGTTCAATGGCGCAATGGAGAACTAACTATGCATGTTGCACATAAGCGCAAAGGAAAATATATGATGAATATGCAACCTGTGCGAGTTGACATACCCCCAAACAAAGAGAACGCGGTTGGAGGGGAATCGTCTAAGACGAAAAAAGATCTTTACAACAAGCATATAGTTCTTGGGCATATGAATTTCGACAAGCTGAAAGAATTGATCAAATCAGGAAAGTTGGATCCGATCCCAGACCTTGAGCATCAAATAGACTGGTGCGACAATTGCCTGCTTGCAAACTACCGAAGAAAGTCGAAGCGTACAACTTTCGTCACGTCACGGCCACTAGAGGTGATAAATGTGGCCCTATGTGGACCTATATCAAAAACCGGTTTGAATCAGGAGAAGTACCTGCTGACTGTAATTGATGAATACTCAAGGCATGTCAGTTCATTTATGCTAACCAGTCGCAGTCAGGCGTTCAAGTATTTATACAATTATGTTAGGGAACAGGAGAGGAGGTCACGGGCCAAAGGCTATAAAGTAGCTGTAATAAGAACCGACGGCCGTTCTGAGCTCAGCAACATTGTATTTGTTGAACAGACGAAAGAATGGGGCATCAAGCATGAAATATTTCCACGTCTTTATTCCCATTCAATTGGGATAGCAGAAAGGATCAGCAAGGCCTTAATTGAAACAGCCCGGGCAATGCTGATGCACTCTGGTATGGATGAGAGCTTTTGGCCCTATGCGGTGAATATGGCTGTCTATGTCAGAAACCGCATTCCTGACAGTTTTACAGGTGAGGTACCTTTAAGCAGCTTAACCGGAGCTGAAATAAAGTCGGAGGATCTGCATTCCTTTGGTTGTGATTGCTTTATCCCCTCGAGCCGAAAATCAGACTCATCGATAGGCCATGAAATATCGGCCGTATTCTTGGGATATGTTTGGCATAAAACGGAACTATTTTTTATCGCCTATTGTCCAGATGAGAACAATATCGTGGAATCTCACCATGTCAGATTTGTAGATGAGACCTATGAAACTGCAAAATTGATGAGGCGTGTATCGAGACTTTGAGCTAATAAAGTGTCTAGGTATTTTGAATATAAGAGTATTAGAAAGCTTGTCGACATAATTGATGATTGAAGATCCCTGTATATGAATATTTCATTGGCCTTGTAAATTACATGATATTTAAATACTGAAGTAAATCGTACATAAAAATTAGAAGGCTTGCTTTAATGGTCGCGGGAGAAGTTGTTAAATGTGATAGCTGACTCTAGCTTGAACATTTGTTATTCGGTGTCATCTAGTATCTGTTTAACGTATATATATATTCTATGCTGTCCACTGAGAAGGTCAATCTGTAATATGCTTCCAGTATCGAGGCACATCTCATTAAGATCAACTATTTGCTATAACTTTGTTTCGGTTACATATAGAAACCAATAGATGCTAAAAGTACCAACACCATGCTGCTAATCGACGGAGAAATTCTAGATTGTGTGTTCGCGACTTGAAGAGTCTTACATGCCGAACTAGTATTTGCACTATACTTGGACAATGGTAACGCCCCGGGAATGCTTGATACTATCGGTTGAATAGAAGCATTTGTACTGTTTAAGTCAGCCTGTCCCATAGCTACCTCATAGTTTTCAAGATCATAAACGACATACGCAGACCTTAGAAAAGACATCCCTAATATATTCGGGAGCCCAGACTTCGAGTTGCCCGTAAATCCTAATTGGCATTGTAGCTTCTTCGTGGAACTATATATTGGCTCACCGTCCGCCTTGATGCTGAATATAGCTTGCCTCACTTTAACATTGATAGCCATGTTTCCAAAGTAAAACAAAATGGTGTTGTTACTATGCGTCGAATCGCAGTCCATTAGGTATGCATCATAGTCATCAGAATAAGTCGCATCCACTAGTTTCGCTATTGATGCAACATAAGAATCCGGCAGTTGGGTTAAAGCGGTGCCTGTATCCAGTAGAGCATAAGAAGAGCTATTGGTAATGACTGAAGCTCCTTTTTTACAATCACCCGTATCGTAAGCGATTTTGTCTAGAGAAACATAAAACTCCTTCGGAGTAGCGGTTGTATTTTCAGGATCATACAGTGGCATTGTCCACAATCCACCCTTATACTTCACTGAATCAACACCTCCAAACAGGACGTTTCCATTTTCTGCACCAACATCATTTAGATAGACCGAATAGGCTACCCTGTCAATGATTCCTTGTTCTTGCAGAAGAATTGGGAAATTTGGATATGTTTTGTTGAATGCTACCCGGGCCTCGATTTGTGGGTATCCAACGCCAAACACGGACGGATTGGAGTCAGATATATTTGCGAGCCCAAAACTGACATTCGCTACAGTCACATTTTCGCTCAAAGTAATGGTATCTGAGCAAAAACTACCATTAGCGAAAGTTTTGTCGCCATATTTGGTTGCAAAAAGATCATCAATTCGATGAAAGGTAGATGATTGATTCTGACTGAATACCCCGGTTAAACTGCAGTCGAATTGATTAGTCGAATTGTAGATTGCACTGTTGATATTGTTACTGGAACAGTATGGGTTTGCAGTCGATTGAACCCAGATATCGCTGGAGCCAGTGTCAAAAATACTGAGCTGTTTCTGTGGCGGTGTCCCTAGGTAATAGACTATTTGATAGTACTCGCTAGGGTCATCGACGTTAAATAGATCTTCTTGTTCATACTGCCTCTTCCTCTTGATACTATTCTCATCACCCTTCTGTAAGGAAAATTCCAAGTAACCGCAGTTTACAAGGGTGATAATTGCAAGGAACACAAATTCGACTTTCATTGTCTGGTTTGAAATACAGACTTATGACATATTATATAGTTGATTTGTAACAGGAGCTTGTTTTCAGCATCGAATTCCGAGATAACCGTGGTTTCACATCGTGAAAACCTTAATCGGCAACGCCTCATTTACGCAATAGAAGTACCCAAAATTCCTCAGATATTGCGTCCAAATGCGAAACGATAGTCGATCTGAAGATTAATATCATCTGATATTCAAAAACGATCAAGATTTGGTTAAACTCTAAGTTCCTATAAAACAATATACGTAACTAATACCAATTTGGCAAATTCCAATACCGCCGCTAAGTCGAAGCTATTGAGACGTTTGTTTAACTTTCACAAACTGTTTTCCTTCGATGTCGAGATCTGACAAAGAGCCGGTATCTTGTACAGGGTTGATTCCATTGATGAAGTGGGCCTCCTCATACACTAAAGCTTCGGATTCATCCCAAGAACTGCTTTGCCCAGGGATCGGTTTCCACAAGCACAAAAGGTAGTATGTCAGAGCCGAGATTATGAATCCACCAAAAAAATTAAGGTTGAAGATATATGTAGCACCGACTGGAACAGTGGCGCCGACATTTCCGGCAAACCCAACAATATTGATAATGATACCTGCCACATAAGACGCATACGCACGCCAAGAAAATCCGTAGAAGTACATGTAACTAGAGTCTTTGGAAGCAGAATATAGCTCTTCGGTGTACAGTCGACCCTTCTTCACCAAATAGTAATCGCTAAACATCGTGCCAGCAATTGCAGATAGGAACACAGTGTAGGATGAAAGATAATCTGTGAACTTGTTAGAAGACGATAGTAGGTTCCAAGGGCACATAGCAAAGCCGATGAGAGCGCACACGTAGCCACCTCTTCTGATGTTAATGTAGCGCGGAAACAAAGCAGTCATATCGGTGCCAGCAGAAATAGAGTTTGCAGCGATGTTAACTCCAATCTGTGCTAGGGCAAAAACGGCAGAAATAAAGAACACGCCTGCTCTGGCACCCGAGTGATTGCCTTCCAAGAAATTTCCCAGGACTTGCAGTGGGGACCATATCGTTTCTCCATAAATTACAGTTGAAGCTGATGATACAAAAATCCCTATGAAGGATGTAAGCGCAAAACAGGTTGGGATTGCAATGATCTGGGGCCAGAACGAGTCCTTGGGAGATCTGGCAAATCTGGCAAAATCAGGGGCGTTGACAATCAATGTAGCAAAGTTCGCAATAGAGTTCATGATGGTGTTAATAACTGCCCATGCCAAGGTCGACCCCTCGACAGAACTCTGTTGGTGGATAACAGGTCCCACTCCGCCTGCTTTCTTGATCGTCCAGATCAAGAAAGCAATGCCAGCAAATGGGACAAGGTATGCCTTGACAGTAAATAGATGCCGAATCTGATGAACTGGAAAGTATATTGCCACGGCTGAGACCAGGCAGAACAGAAAAAATGCCAAGAAGTCAAAAGTAGTAGTACCTGAATTCGGGATCCCATTGTGCATGTTGGCGGCTTGGGGCCAAATAGACAGCAGCATGAGCTGAACACACTCTCCTCCGAGCCACGCCTGAACACCGTACCAAACACAAGCCATTACTGTTCGATTAATGACAGGCCAGTAAGAGCCATATATTCCAAAGGAGGACCGGCAGATTACAGGAAATGGTATGTGATATACAGCACCAATTCGAGCCATTGCAGCGATGAACACACCGGCGATAAAGTAGCCAACCCACACACCTATCCAAACCTGCCACCATGACAGTCCCTGGGTGACTCCCACAGCTGCAATCTCCCAGGTGTTGATGTTAAAGGAATCTGCAATCCAAAAAGCGATGAAATTAGCCCACGTCCATTTTCGACGAGCAGGCTCAACTGGCTTTAAATCGTCATTGGTCAGAAATAACTCCTGGGTGGAGAGATCCTTGTCGTGAGGAGCCTCTAGTTTCTTCAATACTTCTCGCACACCCATTGTGATATCTGGTCAATTGACAGATGACAGCGAAAAAACAACGGCCACGATGAATCTCAAGCAGCGAGACGGCTTATAGAGGCTTGTATTTTCCAAATAATAGATAATACTAGTAGCTAAGAATGGATGCTATTCATCTGCTTATATATTTAGATTTGCAGGCAGTATGCAGCTGCAAACCGATAAGATGATTCGAGAGCTGACGCCTGCGATATAGTATATCATTCAGGTGCAAAGACAAGCACTGAGGAGCTGCACATTGCCGCGGCCAGACAGTGCATAATCAGTGAAAAAGATACATTGATTGGCCGCGTTGGGAAATCAGAAGAATTTGGGTCCAAGACTACCTGCCTTATTAGGCAAATCTATGACTACCTTGCAGATAACCAGACCACTGAAAATTCTGCTCCAGATAGCCTCCGATTGCACTACTTCTGATGAGGAATTGTGATCAATAGTGTTGTGTGATTTTTGACGATGATACGACTGCATCTGAGTGCCAATAATTAGTTTCTACAACACCATAGTTGTCCTGTCAATGCTTTTTTTTTGACTATCCTATGACATCTGTTATCTGTTGCAATCTGCTAACGGACATACACTCCCGGGAGCCCATCGCATTGCCGCGCGTACCAAATCGTGCGGTGATAGCAAGGGTCCCTAGTTGGAAATTGGTTGAATAGAGTGTTACATCGAACCGTTGTGTTTGGTGTGGCTAGGTTATCAGCGCGTTCATTGCTATCAGCGACAAACCAAAATTGTTATGGATATCAGATCGAGATTTGCGCTACACTTGGCATTTACAGGTTTGATAACGAAATGCGGGGTCGTGGTGAAATCTTCGACCGGAAACGTTGGTCTTCTATTGTGTTATTCGCGATGTAATAATAATTTGTACAAAGAACCACAATGAAGGAATTAGTAGACTTTCTTTTTGGGTCTACGTATTTTGTCGGAGTCCATTTCAACTTAAAGCACAATGTGAAGTCAGGATAGAAAATTTATCAATCAAAAATAATAGCCCAGGAATAGTTAAGAAAATGAAAACGGAAAATTTCCAGCAGAGAGCGCCATTTCAGACTATCCATTCGTAGTCCGGGAGTTTATACTTGTCGGCGGTGTTTCCGGCGAAAAATTTCCACCCGAATTCTAAAATTCTGCTCCAGCAGATAAAAGCAAAGATAGAATTTCGCAGCCAAATTCCCCAAACGGTCTGAGGGGCAAGCACTGCAGGGAACAGTGGCGGAATCTTTTGCAAATCATCGACGATTGGCCTCATCAGCTCGTCGTAGCTTCTTAGTGCTTTCACCAAATTTTCTGAGTTTCCCCTCTGCTTGGCAATTTCGCCAGCTAACACATAAGCACCGGCAATCGCGAGACTTGTACCAGTTCCAACGGCACCTGCATAGCCCGCGTCTCCCACTAGTACGAGACGCCCTCTGTATAGGTGGGGGACTTTGACCTGTACAATTTCGCTGGCGTAAAAGTCTCGTGCATCCTTCATGGCACAGACAACCTCATCACATTTCCAACCCGCGCCATAATAGTACTGGGCCACGAATTGCTTGAGCGCATTCTCACCTTGCTTCATCGCATCACGAAATGGCTGCGTGTGGTCGCTACCATTTTGGGGGTGGAGGCCCATGAGCACCACTCGATTGACACCCGCTGGATCAGGGCCGACTCCAACAAAACGACCGCCAGGGGCGCTGTATGCCTTTCCCACATTGTTTCCTTCCAGAAGATCTTGCTGGATGGAAAAGTATGCTGACCAGCAATTGCTCGCTTTAATATGATCTCGCACACCACAGTCTAGACCCATAGCTCTCGTCCTCGACATCGCGCCATCACAGGCTACTACGAGGTCAAATTGCGACGCTGGCAATCCGTTCATGAATTGCACCATAACAGGCCCATTATTGTTGGCATGCTGCTGCATCGAGGCCACCTGTTCACCAAAAACATAGTTGATATTCTCGTTTTCTTTGGTCATATCGTAGAGAATACGCGACAAGTCACCGCGAAAGATCTCGTACTCAGACACAAGTGACTGCTGTTCAGGGTCTCCAGTAGGCTTGATAGCCCCAAATGGTCGTCCATGGCCATCTACGAAACTGATGCCCTCTCCGAGTGTCCTCTTCGCCCGGACTGCTTCCTCCATGCCCACCATTTTGCGAATCACAGTAACACCGACAGAGCGAATATCGACATTCTGCCCATTCTCACGTAGCTGTGGGAACCGCTCAATAACAGTGACTTTTGCTCCTGCTCTGGCAAGCCAGTATGCTGCAGTGGGACCTGCGATGGAGGCTCCTACGACAAGAACTTTTAGCTGCGACATGAGTATTTGAGTGTTCCAACCTGGATAGCGACCTACATGGTGAGACAAGTATTCTTATATAGATATGCGCTTGATAAACGTCGGCATCTGAGCATTTAATTTGAATGCTTATAGCCCGAACCAGCCTGCTGTTAATTGGCCGATCACACCCCCAAACCCGATGGCGCTTATAGCTCGGCAGTTGACGACCCGACGCTTTGACCAACCAACGGCCACAGACATGCTTGGATGTGTTCGAACGTGCATATGCGGCACTAGCTAACATCATATGCTTGAGATCAGCTTGCAGGCTGTGAATATTTTTTTTATTGATAGATGTGTAGACAGTCCTTCTACGGTGTATCCGGCTCTATTGTTGATTTCCTTGTTGATTCTGGATCAATTCGTCCCAGAACAACCAGTCCGCAGCGTAGGAATCGAAATCATCGTCCAAGCCATCTGACGGCAGACTGATAGCCGCAGCCGTATCATTTGTATGAGACGAATCAGCGAGGGACGATACATGTGTTTTTGGTTCAAGAAGAATTGTGGCCCTTTCGTGCCCCTTTTGCCAGCTCGGCAAGTTAACTGTTTGCAAAGAGCGCAAGCTGGTGACGAACGTCGACTCTGGTTTATCATCTTTTGGTAGCCGAGCATCCCAAGCCTTCAGAGTGAGACGCCCAAACGCCACATATAACTCTTGTTTTGAGTGGAGGAGCTCATGGTGGTTTTCATAGAGCTTTTCTATTCTGTTCCAGGCAGATTCGAGCTCCACAGATGATAGCAGGTCGTATCTCTTCCATAGGGTGGTCAGTACATAAATCAATGAATCCCACATACCCCACAAGAAGAATGATCTGAGATGCCACCGATATTTCTGAAGTCCACTGTGCTCATATACAGCGATATCAGTATCCAAAATCTTGTGTGCAAGCTGCAGCAATTCTCTCCTTTCGACGTCAGAGGCAGTCTGGTTTCTGATTTTGGGGAGTCGCGCTCGCAGGCGCATGGCTGTGATGCCCGACCTCGCCATTCCAACCGTCAGAAAATGCAGGGGGTTGACAACGTCGCAGTAGCGTATGTATTTCTCCTCGACTTGCCGTTCGGCACTGTTGATAGCCAGCTCGGCTTCTTGGTGATCCTTGAATTGCCGTGAACCTGTACTATTCTTGGGCGTTCCCGCGCCGACAAGGAATCTTCCAATACAGGAACGCGACAGACAAAATATCATGTCAGTCGCACCTTTGTGCTCCGTCGGGGTTTCAGTCATTCCTGGCCAAATCTGGTCGTCGTTGATATTTAGAGGCTGCTGGGTGTCCCAGGCATCTCGTGGGATCGGTATGACGGTGCCACATATTTGGCTGGCAGTGTTGTCAAGCGGGAAAAGCTGATAGAACAGCCGTCGTCGCATTTGAACCTCAAACGGTGGCAAGCCAAGCTTTAATCCGTCCCGATGAATGCCCATACGCAGTGCTATGCGTACGGCAGTCCCTGACAACATCCAGAAAGTGTGTGGATCGTAATGGTACCTGCTGGACAAAAGGAACAGCACAAGAGCCTGTAATACACACATGTTAGTCGACTTGAGAAAAGAAACATTGACAAGAGCTTGCCGTGTCGCGAAGTGATATCGATGCATCAATGTACTACGCGACTGCCCCATTTTAGTTACACATTCGTCGTCGCTCATCGAAATCACCGCAAAGTGATATATTGCAAACATCAGGCACTCTTCAGTTTTCGATGCCTGTGCAGGCCGCTGAGACTTGTTGTCAATCATTATCGCAGCGGAAGGAATATGTAGGATTTTGCATATGGGTTCTACATTTTCAACATGCGTCTCCCACAGCATCAGAGCTTCAGTATGATTTGGATGATACTGTTCAAGATTCTGGTGCCAACCCATGAATGCTCCTGTCAACGGATCAGATGCAATCATCACTTGATCGTCTTGATCTCCAGCAGACATATGCTGCAGCTCCTCATCTTCGAGGTTATTCCACAGACCGCTATCTACGTATCTTGATTTTCCCTTTCCACCCAAAAGCTTGTCCTTAATTGCCAACGTTTGAGATTGATCCCAGTGGAGAGATATTAGTGACTCCTGTGGCTCTTGTGGTTCGAGTTGTTCCTGTGCAGTATCAACATCTAGCAAACCGTGTTGGCGTAGAATGCGCTCGTAGCGAGTTAGCTTCTCGAGAGCGTCGCTGTATGCCTTTCGTTTGCGAGGTGTTTGATACAGAC
Source organism: Sugiyamaella qingdaonensis (assembly GCA_030569235.1). Lineage (NCBI taxonomy): Eukaryota > Fungi > Ascomycota > Dipodascomycetes > Dipodascales > Trichomonascaceae > Sugiyamaella > Sugiyamaella qingdaonensis. The sequence continues at coordinate 661,754 of JAJMKI010000009.1, forward strand.
ACTCGAGCTTGCCCTTACGACAGCTCGAACATACAGGCGTCGTCCTGTCACATTTCACTTTGCGCCTCGCACAAGTCTGGCAAGTGTAAGGCATGGAGGATTCTGACTGACTCAACCCTTTATGAATGTCTGCACCACCAGGTGCTGGCGCAATAGCTACCGGCCTGCTTCTCGTGTGGGTGTCAATGACAGCCATTTGCGACCTGGAAATCGCGACCCAGTCTGTAACCTGCTCTGTATTACCGTAACTTTGTTTTTCAATTGTCAATGTAGAGTCCTGAAGTTCGTTGGAAAAAGCATCTCGCTCTTCTCGGTCATCAGATCAACAACGTGTTGAAGCTGTTTGGTTCAGTATCTCATCGTTGATAGAGCCGCTCAAATGAACGTGAGCGAGAAGCTAAATGCAGAAGCGACTCAAGTTGCGTAAGTCGAACATGAGGCTATTACGCACATGACTTTTATCTTTCACAATTCATCAGAATTGATCTTCTGAATCAAGCATATTGCTTGGTACTTGATGTCGGGTATTAGTTGAGTCGACGTCAAAACGCGGATGTGGTGCTTTTTTTGGTTTTGTTTTCTGAAGGCTCGCTTTGGCTGATCTGCTTCGATCTCTCTAAACTCTGCCACAATGGTGGTGGTACGGCTTGAGATTCAGTAATGGGCTTTTTCTTTCAGTGAGAACAGTTGTAATCCTTCTGCGCTCCTTGAGTTCTTATGCACGGGATAATTTTCCAGCATGATTTGATACCTGGTACCATCTGCAGCTTTTCCAATTCAGCTGCTGCACCACTACTGATTACAAAGTTTCGTAGATGTTATTGCTTAATATGTTTACTATTGTTGAGTTTCTTAGGTCACGGATAGATTCTGCCCAGAATTGACAGTTTCCAATAAGGCACCATCGCTGGCGTCGAATATATTCAGTTTAGGTAAACTATTGACGTGTGCCTTGCCGTTATGCTTGAAGACAGGCATGAAGTTGTCAAATAAGGGATGACAAATTCGATAGACACTTTATTAAGAATTGTGGAAGTGATCCACTAAAAGAACGAATTTTTAAACAAGGAAAACAAGCATCGCTGCAATCCAGGCAAGCGATAATGTAGCTGATTTCGCGTGTCCAGAGGAGGTTCGAACAACAGATGGTTCCGAAGCACTTGCCGATGCTGCTGCACTAATAATCTGCGTGGTTGCCGGAGCATTAGTGGCCGATATTTGAGAGGTCTTGGCCGGAGTCAGCGCCTTCACTGTCTCGAGTCCTTTTGTTGATGTCTCCTTGCCAATGATGAGACTGATTTCTTTGGTGATAGTTGTAAAGGACGAGCTGCTTTCTTCACTAAATTGTGGAACAGTGATCGTAAGCTCTGTAACCACAGTGGTGTATGCGGGGGTTGACTTTGAGCCTGTATCAGCAGAGGTGCAAGGTATAGTTACTGTAACATCTTCGATAAGTGTGGTATACTTTGTTGATCCTGAAACTGTCTCGCAGGGAACTGTCATTGTTACTGTCTCAACGACAGTGGTATAAGTCGTTGTGGAAGAATGTTCGTCTTCACATGGACAGGTAGTGACGAGGACTGTACTATATCCTGTGATTGTCGAGGTTCCGACGACAGTAGTATATGGAATCGTGCTAAAGACGGTTGACTGAGAGGCTCCACTTGATGGATTGGATGACTGGACAATTGTCGAACTTTCCACCACACTTGTGGATGGAGCGGTGCTAAAGACAGTTGACTCAGAGTATTCACTTGATAGATAGGATGATTGGATGGTCGTGGAACTTCCAGCCACCGTTGTAGACGGCACTGTGCTATAGGCTGTTGACTCAGAAGATGACTGGACGGTCGTGAAACTTCCAACCACCGTTGTAGACGGAACTGTGCTATAAGCTGTTGACTCAGGGGTTCCACTGGATGGATAGGATGATAAAATGACTGTCGAAGCTCCGATGACCGTTGTAGACGGGACTGTGCTATGGATGGTTGACCCAGATGCTCTGCTTGACTGGTCGGATGACTGGACCAGGGATATGGTACTGGTTGATAACTCGGAACTGGCCGACGTGGTTGTGCATGGCAGAATTTGCAAAGTCTGAAATCCTGATACGTTCGCCCACACTTCATTAGCGGCAGTGATAGCGATGTCGAATTGTGAAGTGTCGCACATTAAATCGAACGCAGATATAACTTGGTTTGCTTCGATTGTCAAATTCTGTATTTGGCCGAAAACGGTGGCAGTCAAATCAAGCGCAGCAAGTGTAGCGTAAGCCGAATTATAGCTATCAATCACTTCGGCAATATCTTCGGTCACGTTCAATGCAAGCGAAGAACTGTAACTAGTTACTGCACGTTTAAGACTAAAGCCTGCAAATTGAGCCAATTCGCTAAAAATCTGGGCACAAGAAGCTTCGAAGGCACTGAAGGTGTCTGTTATAGTGGTCAACGCAACTTGAGGATTCGTTGAAGGTGTCAGAGCTGCCACTGCATTTAGCACCAACGCAGCATTAGAAGTGGCAGCTGCTGCTGCTGACTGCAATGCACTGGTGGCTACAGGTGGTGCCGATGGAGTAGTTTCTGAACTTGTCAGCGACGGATTTGTGAATTCAGATGCTGAAAAGGTAGCAGTCAGAGTTCCTGGACGTGACGCAGTTGTACTAAACGGAATAGCAGACGAAGATGCAGCTAGCGATGAAATCGTGCTTAGAGGAGATACTGAAGTGCTTCCTGTATCTGACCCCGTCGTAATAGATAGTTCAGATGATACCGGAGTCTCTGATGCTGAAGCCAATTTTGCCGAAGAAACTTGCTTAGGGGTGGAAGAGATAGATGTGTCACTCGAAATGAGTTCACTCGACGTTTGACTCAGGTCAGTACTAGCTGCTGAAGTTCCTGTGCCAGTCGAAGTCGAACTTGCTGCAGAGGGCTCCGGTGTGGTGGTCGAATACTGCTCACTACTCGTGTGACTCAGACTAACACCGATTACAGGTGACGAAGTAGGAACAAGACTGGATTCCAATGAACTGGATGATTCACCCGTGGTGCTGGTAGTGGAACCGGCAACAGTAAAGCTGGTGATTTTATCCTGTTGACTGGTTGTTTGGCTCAGACCGCCGTCGGTTGATGTTGACGATGATGCAAATGATGATGATGATGTTGTTGATGTTGATGCTAAGGATGATGGCGTTGATGTCAAGCTCGCAACTGAAGATCTGGCGCTAGAGCTCGGACCCGACGAGCTCGAACTAGAATATGGCAGGCTGCGACCTGATGGTGCGGAACTCGCGACGTAAGAGCTAGAGCTGGAACTAGCCACCAAAGAGCTCGAAATTGACCTAGTGACAGAAGAGCTCGAACCGGAACTAGGGCCCAAGTTTGTACTCGCGACTAACGAGCTAGAGCTAGAACTGGCGATGGAAGAGCTCGAGCTTGAACTCGTGACTGACGAGCTAGAGCTAGGCAACGGTGAAGAGCTTGAGGTTGAACTGACGACTGACGAGCTCGAGCTAGACGATGGTGAGCTTGAACTCACAACTGACGAGGCAAAACTAGACGATGGTTGACTGTTAGACGCAGAGTTTGAGGACCTCGAGCTTGACGTCTGAACCGAAGTGCTTGGGCTGCTACTGCTTAAGCTAGAACTTTCAACTGAAGAGCTGGAGCTGGAGCTCACGACTGACGACTTGGAACTCGAACTAGGAACGGACGAGCTTGAGCTTGAGCTTGAAGTAGGAACTGATGAGCTCGAGCTTGAGCTGAGGACCGACAAGCTCGGACTTGAACTAGGACTGGGAACCGATGAGCTCACACTGGAACTAGGGACTGATGAGCTCGAGCTTGAGCTGGAACTAGGAGCCGATGAGCTCGAGCTGGAACTAGAACTTGGAACCGACGAGCTCGAGCTTGAACTAGAGCTTGGAGCCGATGAGCTCGAGCTTGAGCTAGAACTAGAAGCCGATAAGCTCGAGCTTGAGCTGGAACTAGGAGCCGATGCGCTCGAGCTTGAACTAGAACTAGGAGTCGATGAGCTCGAGCTTGAGCTAGGAGCTGATGAGCTCGAGCTTGAGCTGGAACTAGGAGCCGATGAGCTCGAGCTTGAGCTGGAACTAGGAGCCGATGAGCTCGAGCTGGAACTAGCAGCCGATGAGCTTGAGCTTGAACTAGAACTGAGAGCTGATGAGCTCGAGCTGGAACTAGGAGCTGATAAGCTCGAGCTGGAGCTAGACCTGGGAGCCGATGAGCTCGAGCTGGAGCTAGACCTAGGAGCCGATGAGCTCGAGCTTGAACTAGACCTAAGAGCTGATGAGCTCGAGCTGGAACTAGGAGCCGATGAGCTCGAGCTTGAGCTGGAACTAGGAGCCGATGAGCTCGAGCTGGAACTAGAACTTGGAACCGACGAGCTCGAGCTTGAACTAGAGCTTGGAGCCGATGAGCTCGAGCTTGAGCTGGAACTAGCAGCCGATGAGCTTGAGCTCGAGCTGGAACTAGCAGCCGATGAGCTTGAGCTTGAACTAGAACTGAGAGCTGATGAGCTCGAGCTGGAACTAGGAGCTGATAAGCTCGAGCTGGAGCTAGACCTGGGAGCCGATGAGCTGGAGCTGGAGCTAGACCTAGGAGCCGATGAGCTTGAGCTTGAGCTTGAACTAGAACTAGGAGCTGATGAGCTTGAGCTCGAGCTTGGAGCTGATAAGCTCGAGCTGGAGCTAGACCTGGGAGCCGATGAGCTCGAGCTGGAGCTAGACCTAGGAGCCGATGAGCTCGAGCTTGAACTAGACCTAAGAGCTGATGAGCTCGAGCTGGAACTAGGAGCCGATGAGCTCGAGCTGGAACTAGGAGCCGATGAGCTCGAGCTTGAGCTGGAACTAGGAGCCGATGAGCTCGAGCTTGAACGAGAACTAGGAGCTGATGAGCTTGAGCTCGAGCTTGAACTAGAACTAGGAGTCAATGAGTTTGAGCTCGAGCTTGAACTAGAACTAGGAGCCGATGAACTCGAGCTTGAGCTGGAACTAGGAGCCGATGCGCTCGAGCTTGAACTAGAACTAGGAGTCGATGAGCTCGAGCTTGAGCTGGAACTTGGGACCGACGAACTCGAGCTTGAACTAGAACTTGGAGCCGATGAGCTCCAGCTTGAGCTTGAACTTGGAGCTGATGAGCTCGAGCTTGAGCTGGAACTAGGAGCCGACGAACTCGAGCTTGAACTAGAACTTGGAGCCGATGAGCTCGAGCTTGAACTAGAACTTGGAGCCGATGAGCTCGAGCTTGAGCTGGGAACCGACGAGCTCGAAATAGGAGCTGACGAGCTCGAACTAGAACTGGGAGCCGCCGAACTCGAGCTCGAACTAGGCACCGATGAGCTCGAGCTTGAACTAGGAGCAGACGCGCTCGAGCCAGGAGTCAATGAGCTCGAGCTTGAGCTTGAGCTGGAACTAGGAGCCGATGAGCTCGAGCTTGAGCTTGAGCTGGAACTAGGAGCCGATGAGCTCGAGCTTGAGCTGGAACTAGAAGCCGATGAGCTCGAGCTTGAACTAGAACTAGGAGCTGATGAGCTTGAGCTCGAGCTTGAACTAGAACTAGGAGTCAATGAGTTTGAGCTCGAGCTTGAACTAGAACTAGAAGCCGATGAACTCGAGCTTGAACTAGGCACCGATGCGCTCGAGCTTGAACTTGCAACGGATGCGCTCGAGCTGAAACTAGGCACCGATGAGCTCGAGCTTGAACTTGCAACGGATGTGCTCGAGCTAGAACTAGGAGCCAATGAGCTCGAGCTTGAACTAGGAGCTGATGAGCTCGAGCTTGAACTAGGCACCGATGAGCTCGAGCTTGAACTAGGAGCCGACGCGCTCGAGCCAGGAGTCAATGAGCTCGAGCTTGAACTGGAACTTGGAACCGACGCGCTCGAGGTTGAACTGGAACTTGCAACGGATGCGCTCGAGCTTGAACTAGAACTAGAAGCCGATGAGCTCGAGCTTGAGCTGGAACTAGGAGCCGATGAGCTTGAGCTCGAACTAGAACTTGGAGCCGACGAGCTTGAACTAGAACTAGAGCTAGGAGCTGACGAGCTCGAACTGGAGCTAGAGCTAGGAGCTGACGAGCTCGAACTGGAGCTAGACCTAAGAGCTGACGAGCTCGAACTGGAGCTAGGAGCCGATGAGCTCGAGCTTGAGCTGGAACTAGGAGCCAATGAGCTTGAGCTTGAGCTTGAACGAGAACTAGGAGTCAATGAGCTTGAGCTCGAACTAGAACTTGGAGCCGACGAACTCGGGCTAGAACTAGGAGTCAATGAGCTCGAGCTGGAGCCGGAACTGGAACTTGGAACCGACGCGCTCGAGCTTGAACTGGAACTGGAACTTGGGACCGACGCGCTCGAGCTTGGACTGGAACTTGGGACCGACGAGCTCGAGCTTGGACTGGAACTTGGAACCGACGAGCTCGAGCTTGAGGTTGACGAGCTAGAACTAGAGCTGGGAACTGCCGAGCTCGAGCTGGAACTAGAACTAAGAGCCGACGAGCTCGAGCTCGAGCTTGAACTGGAACTAGGAATTAACGCGTTCGAGCTTGACGTCGCGGCTGATGAGGTCGAGCTTGAACTAGGAAGTGATGAACTCGAGCTTGAGCTGGGAACCGACGAGCTCGACCTAGAGGATGGTAGACCGCCAAACGCAGATGATGTGGAGCTCACGACGGCTGACGAACTATAGCTGGAAGAACTCTGACTACCAGATGCCGTTGATGTGGAACTCGCGTCGGAAGAGCTGGAGCTTGGGCTTGGATCTGACGAGCTCGAGCTGGACGTGGACGATGTGGAACTCACGTCCGAAGTGCTCGAACTAGGTTCTGGCTGACTGCTGGTAGAACTCTCGAACAAAGAGCTCGAGCTAGAATCTTGTTGACTGCTCAGTTCAGTAACAGAACTGGCGATTGAAGATGATGCGTAACTTGAAGTACTAGACTCCAAATCGGATGATTGACTAACATCGGTGGTTACAGCTGAAACTGACGATGTTGAACTCTCAACTGAATCAGTTGTGCTAGTATACTCTTGAGTGCTCGACTGATCAACATCAGTACTGCCCGTTGAAGATAATGAAGTGGAACTTAACGCAGTAGAGCTGAGATCGGTCGTTAGGGTATCGGATGCTTGACCCAAGACGGTGGAGATAAAATACGAACACAACAGGGCCCGTAAGGGGTTCAAGAGCATGGTGAACCGGTACTGAGGAACAGTCTGGAACGCCGGTGTACAAGGATTTTATTATAGCTTTATTACGGCAGCATGTTGCGTTGACAGTTACACGGGATCGACGTTCGGTCGGAAATATGAAGATCTGTGCATGCAAGGTGCATGCAACATCCCGCCTCCTCTTTTTCCAGTGATTTCCTTGCATATGTATGTATTCCAAAATTCCTTGCTTTCTTAGTTCTTCCAGTAACCTTCTTTAAAGGTGTCAGACCGTTGGAGTGCGGCTCTTGGGTGGAAATCCGGCGTATAACAAGGTGGGCTCTAGAACGAAATTGATCTGTATTTCAGTGACCGTTATTGATATACATTGATTGACAGTACCGATCTCCGATCTATGAATTAGCACCAGTCTCCGAGACCCTACTTGCCTAATAGAGCTTAGCTAATCAGTCATTTCCTATTCTGTCAAGGTTGTCAGCCCCAATTTGGCCAATGCGGCACTATGCCAGAATTGTAATATAGCTGCATATACAGCGACTGTCAGGGTAGAAAAGCATCAAGTTAGGAGAGTGGAATTACAGCTAGTGAGAGAGAGCCGTCACTAAGAAATCCGGGATCACACGGACACTAATATACTATCAGAAGTTGAGACACTAAGTGGTATGAATCATAATGTGACGTCCTGTATATCTCATATTACCTGTAGAAGCAACGAACTGGATTTGCATGTACCCAGCAGGTATCAGCATGGCTTAGATAATCCGCCATTTCCCGTTTTGTCAGCCTGAATGCGACCGTGCATTGGCGTTCCCGAATGGTGTTACTGTTTGCATACGTAAGTTCCATGTATTAGGGCAAGAGAAGTTAGTATAGAAGCAAGACCTACAAAATATTGAGAATGTAAGCATCGTCACGAACTTATACTATAAAATACAAATATATGGACAGCCAGAAATTGTGACGGTTCTAGTTTAAGATCAAGAATGACACAAGGGCCTCTTGTATTCTCGTATATGTTGCATACAGCGGAAATGATGTCAAGATGCATGCTGTGCGTGGGAACCTAATATTTGTGGCTTGTCTAAGTCTCGTGCAGGGAAAATGGCACTTACTGAATGTGGCACGTTCTAAGCGACCGGCGATCTTGCTCGAACGGCCCATCTTATGAGCCAATCGATGCATTATTTTTACCAGATTGGAATGCGGGCAGACCGCCGTATGAGAGCTATATTGACTGGCATGGTGGCGGGACATGTATCAAAGAACGTTAATGATCAACCTTACATCATTTGAAGGCGTCCGCAGAACTTCTGACAAAGATAACAAGGGCAGTTTTAATTTCCTGTAGCGGGTTTGTAAATCAATAAAATATCAAGAAAAATCATAGCGAATAGCTCTTTAAATCGGTTGTCACTAAAAACAATTATTGCCTCAATGTAAATGGTTTGACGAAGTTATGCCGAAAGTTGGCGCTAATCAATTAAGACGCGGTTAGCCAATTAACCCAGCTATTCTCCTGATGAGTTCTCCATCAAGCCAAATATACCGTGATACGCGCCTGCTGGTTGTTTTAGCAATACATTTCTGACTCGGACCTTTCCTGATGCTTCCATAGCTTTGCGACATTTTTTAAAATTTTCCAGATTCTTCTTCATGCGTTAGAACGTCTGCCACCGAGCCAGCCCAATGCGGTTAAGTGCTGTGTTAGAATGAAGTAGCCGGTATTCGCTCTTCATACTCGACAAAGTGATTTGAGGGTCCCGCTGGAGAAACTGGAAACTACGACTCAACTAACGTGCTCTGCTTTGCGATTGAATTTCAGCGTTGTGGGTGTTATGTATAGCAAAAGTCGGATATTCCGACATAGTCACGCTCTGGTTGTATACAATAACATTAGAAATCTATGAAAAGTGTTTTAGCATAGCTAGTACTCTCAGACGTAGGATTCGATATACTCGTTGACGATACTTCATAACTGATCTGCTATCATTGCTACAAATGTTTGCTGAGTGATCTTCTCACAACTTCTCACCTTCTCTGATTCCGTTCTTCGCAAAGACAATATTAACTGCATATCATCGGTCCGACTTTGCATTTCTTGTGGTATCCAGACACGCCCGTCAACAATTAATCCTGGACGTGGCAGTCGCGAGAACTTGATGGCCACAGGGGTTTTACCAGCTGCTAATCAAATCAACACGATTCAATTTTTTTAACTGTTATATGCCGGTTCATTAGACTGAGATCAATCTATAATCGAATGAAATGAAATCGGCAAAAATTGTCTCTCAATCGTATTATTATCAGGCCGTAGACAGCTATTTAGCCACACCGATCGTTGTAAACACTTCTAGTTCCAAAGCTTTCCAGAAAAACGAATACAAATAACCGCAATTGACGGGCTAGTTCTAGTTTATCGTTTGTGGACTAGCGGTCTCATATTATTGAATGGCTTGAATAAATTGCACTTCCGGCTGCACGAACTTTTGCCCTTGTCTGAACTACCGAAGTCCCAAGAAAATTAGTTAAAATTTAACTGGGCGTTCCGGAGGCAAATCATCTAAGAACTTGCCATATACTTCCAGCGGATTGAATATCTGATGTCTTGTAATGAGAATAAACAAATAATTCAGTGGCTCAGATCGGTTATAATAACTCGAAGCGAAGACGTCATATGGTAATGGCCGGCTCCATCCGCAATACATTGCCTGGTTTGTCTCTGGCTACACCATTGACATGTCAGTAGATTTTAGAAAAAGGACTTGAAAAGATCTCTCCAGCGATATCGCTAAATCAACATAGCCCCTAAATAGCTCATCGGTCATCAGAATAACATCAAAGTTGTATTTGGCCGACAGACATGTGTCACTTTTCGACGCCTAGCAGTCGGAACGTCTTGTCACCCATTGCAGAGTGGCTGAAAGGGATTGCAAAATTTTCCTGACAGGTTCTATGTCTTCAACATGTGGCGTGTTGCCGCGTGAGACTCTGTTGCGAGCCTCTCAACGGATTTGATGCACAACTGGTTGGTGATCGTGGCGATTGGCAGACACATCTTTATCTCATTATCTCAGGCAGAGGCCGCTGTCTGCATACATGATTTTTTTCTGTAACCACCAAAAGCTTATATTTGGTTTCTAGTGTTCACTTCTTCAGATTGAGAGACATTTGCCTGCTGGTGGATGCAAGACTTATTCCTTATCAATCTACGTTGCAAAAGATCTTGCGACTCCGTCGCGCTGTAGCAACTGCTGCGCAGTTGAAACGTGGATGAATGGGAATCGCATTCAGGGACAACTGGAATGAAATGAGATGCTCTGGGTACTGCTAATGGGTCAGTGAACAATAGTCAACCAAGGAAACCAACTGCGCAGCAGTTGCAACAGCGCGACAGAGTCGCAAGATAAATTGTACATCTGATAACCTACTACTGTATCGACATTTCAACAAGTTCAGTGGCTCGATGAGCTCATCCTAAGCTACTCTTGCGAAGACGCTATTTTGTGCCCTTGTTTGAGTTGCAGAGCGTTATCACAGTTCGAAAACATGGGCGTGCTTATATACCCGCTTGTGACCGATAAGCTAAATCCAGAAGCGATCGTCGCGCTCAAATAACGATGAATCAATGAATTATTCACTTGATAAATAAGGTTCAACTTTAATTCAACATAACCAATGTTATGTGGTGTAGTGTACTAGTGGAGCTAACGGTTGTCCTGGGGAACTTTTAGTGGAGAGGCTGACTTGAAGAATCTATATTTTTTAGTCTAATAGTTAGCCTATTATATTTGTGTAGACTATTTATGCAATCAATTTCTGTTGCACGTAACTCTGGAATCATGAGAATGTATATTTTCCGCATAGTACAATTCTTCATGGGTATCAGTGGAATCACCCACGGGTATTACAGATAACCTCACTCATGGCGTGTATCACAGCGTGCTTGTTCATGGGCACCATAGTACTATCTATAGTCCGCCGAGTCAATACTCGCAAAAAGAAACTCACTATGCCTAGGGTTATCCATCCGGACATCCCGTAGTTAATTGTAGTTAGAGGATAATCGAATCAGCAACCATTGTTATACCATGCACCCACGGAATCGTATAGAATACGCGCCGACTGCAACAATGCGAAAAGCGCTACAAATACAATCTCGAACCAAACAAAACCGAATATCCAACTAACACATCTTACCCTGTAGTGTCATTTCGTACTCTGAATGATGCTCTTGTTCATCCATAGTTCTCCGCTCTTATCATTTTGATCTGTTCGGCTGGACCCATATTACGAAATGTCCGCTTAGTAGAGCATGACCTAAACACGATCACCCCACAACTGCAATACAGCAGCCATTTCCAAACAACGCGTAGCCACGCAGCTATTCCACAGGATTTCCAACGGTATCCTGTGCCACAATTGATGGTGCTGACGCGGGAAAACCAATCTCAAAGTTTCACCAAATTCCGCCCAATTCTACCCGAAAATCTCCCCAGCTTAAGCTATCATTTAAGCGCCCAGATCACATCCAAGGTATGGGCAGCGCCAGTGGTAGCAGCAAAGTGTGCAACCCCAGGGCACAGCCCAAACGAGCGCCAATTGCACTGGGCGATAACAAACAGAGCCTCACTACGCATCTTGATGGAGACGTGATGGCATTTAGTCCCAATAGCTTCAGTTCATGCCGTGTTGGCTGCAACTCCCCGCACCAGTTGGTGCTGGAAATGAACACTGCCTCATTTTTTTATCCTAATCCGTTAAGTCCCAGCCAAGCCTCGCATACAAATCACTGCCGCACAGGGCAACGATCTGCAGATGGCTTGTCGGAGTCCTACCCCAATCCAGGCCAGAGATTATCAGATCAAGATTATCAGACAAAATGAAATCACCACGACGAGGCGGCTAATGCTCGCCAACAGCGCCCCAAACCGAAAGTTTAGAAGGTCAATGGCAAGAGAATTTGCAGGGCAACCGTCGTGCACGGGCCTGTGCCCAAACGCTCATGCAGGAGACGTCAGAATATGCCATGGCTATCGAGATGCAGCTGCTAGTTGCACAAGACACTGTAAAAACAAATTAACCGATGGGGGTTGGACAGTCGTGGCAACCCACATAGTTCCGGTCCGAACTGGTTTCGACCGTAGCATACAGCCGAACATTGGCCACCGGCAGAACAACAGCAGTTTTGTACACGCAGTTGTAGCAAAAGTAGAAATGTCTGCTAAGTCGGTCAAACGGTTGAAAGGGGTGAAACGGTTGCAGCTCGAGGCTCAAAAGATATGCACACACTTCTACAGCCCCAGCATATCAGACGCCCAGTGGGGTGCTGAGCAACACGGAATGCATGACAGCCCATCTATCTACCGAAGCGGTTTCTGACACTATTGCTTTTGTTATCAGCCTCCTTCGATTCGCAGCCATAGCCTCTTTGACATTGCATTATACACCCGGATCATCCAACTGGATCCCGCTGGCATAGCTTGGAATTCACTGTGTTTATTGTCACCAGCCTATACATCCCCGACAGGTCCTGTGACGTCACTGGTGCTGCCGTTGGTGCTGTGTTTTTTCACACGACCATTTTTCAGGGTGTTTTGTAAGCGATTCGTACAACTTGCTTGGCATCCCCCCTGAAGCCGTCTCGAGTCAGCCTCGAATCATTCGACCAACAAACTGGCGGGTCTGCCGGCGGTGATTTTCAATTAGCTTGCTCCTGGTGTTTTGTATCGACCTGTCTGGCGTGTATCTCTAGAGTGGAGTAAGGCACAGTGGGCGATTTCAGAGGCTGTGCAGAAGGACGCGCGCAGTTGTGCCGTCTAATATTATACAATTCGACTTGTGTTGTACTTTGCGACTCTGCCTCAGTCTATTTTCTTGTTTATCTGTTTTTGTTAATCTGTTCTTGTGGGTCGGTTCTTGTCAGTCGGTTCTTGTCAGTCGGATTTCTGTGTGCTCTGCAGTGGTTTGTTTCGTTTCATACTGCACTTCAGTTTGTGGCTGCTTCTGCTGGACCCATCTGTCTCCCTATTGAGAACAGCCCAGTCAAAGCCAAGGTCGACATAGCATGAATGTGCTGAAAGGCCTGCTGTGGCTGACTATCCGCATCGTGTCGTCCATCTGTAATGGCAGGTCGCTGGTGGGTCTTGTGGTCAACTTCGCCAGCAACTTCAGCCTGGTGTTCGTGTGGCTAGTGATCTTCAAAAATGCCGGACTGATCCCCATCGAATGGCGGCCGCCTATCAACGTCACAGTGCTGCGCGACAGCGACGTGTTCGTGTTCAACAGCCTGAGTGGACTGTGCTGTTTTCTGTTTGTACTCGCATTAGCATGCCATCTGTCGTGGACGCTGGCCAGCCCCAAATACAACACCGTCAGTTGGTCCGACAAAATGCCCATCAAGCACAGTTCGGACGGCTACCAGATCCTCGAAATCAAGCCAGTGGCCCGGCTGCCCAAATATAAGCTCACGCTGCTCTGCATGGCCCGGCTCGCCACGGGGCTGCCCGTTGTGTGGATCACTCTCAACACCACCCACCTGCTCATCACCTATCTGACCCGACCACTCGACATCGTCGCGTGGCTGTCATACGTCCTGGGACACATCACAGTGCCTATAGTCACAGCAGTGTTCCTATGGCTGTTTGCTCCGCCAGGCGCCTGTGGATTGTTCGGACTGGCATTGGGCCTCCAGAACATCGCAGGAGTGTCCACCCACTTGCTGGTACCTACAGCGCCTCCGTGGTACAACCACATGTACGGAGAGACGCCAGGCAACTACTCAGTTCCCGGCTACGCAGCAGGGCTCACGCGGGTCGACATCGCACTGGGAACCCATGTACACACCGACGGGTTCCACGTGTCGCCCATCGTGTTTGGCGCCTATCCGAGCCTGCACTCGGCGTTCGCAGTGCTGTGTTTTCTGTTCATCTCTCGCTATGCGCTGTGGGGCAGCTCGCGGTGGGGATGGGGCCTGTTTGGCCGTCGCAGCACTACCTACAGCACCACCACCCTCAACCATTTCAGCCAGTACGACCGTTTTGGGCAGCTCGACCGCCTCGACCAGCCAGACTACTGCGATCAGCTCGACGAGACGAGCCAGCTGAGCAGGTTCGACGAGCTCAACCAGTCGAGCGACATGGGCCAGTTCTACCAGCTGGACAACATGTGCCAGTGGGATCAGTCGACATTGGACCAGCCTGGACCATTGGATCAGCTTGATCAGTCGAAGAATGACCAGTCGAGATATGACCAGTCGACGAATGACCAGTCGCAGTATGACCAGTTCAGTCAGCTGAATCGAGGCGAGTCGTGGGGTGACCAGTGCGACAGCAACTCATTCTCCAATAACTCATTCTCCAATGTTGGCATCTCCAACCACAACTCGTCTTCGAGGCATAGTTCGCTGACAGCTGACGCGCTGGATTCCGACACCAGCACTATGGTGGACGAGCCCCCGCGGCCAGCGTCCGTGTTTGCAAGCTGCTACTCCAAAAACGGGCCTGAATCCATCGCACAGTCCGTGTCTGGTCGTCTCCAGAGACCCGCAGTAGGCACCGTGCTAGCAGCCATTTTCGTAGTGTGGCAGTGGTGGGCCACCATGTATCTGGACCACCACTATCGCATTGATCTGCTGGGAGGCGCGCTGTACGCTTTTATAAGCTTTGCGCTAGTGATGCCGTACCTGAAGCGAGCCGAACGGCAGTTCGAGGACCTCCAGACCACCACTGGGGGCATGAGGCTGTTTGCAGGCTCACGATTGGCGCTGGCGTTCGACTCGCAGTGCCGGCGCGACTACCCCATGGTGAGCGCCGTGTAACGTATTTATATTGTCGGCTCTTGTCCAGATCGTGATTCTACCCAGTAGCTGTGCATCTGTCAAGTTTAGGTTGCCGTGTTCCGGCATTTTATATACGTTGTTCCTGAGCGATTTATCGATTAGGCAACCGTCTGCATAGGCTGCATTGGATGACATATACCGGTTTCCTTAGTGGGGTTGCGCTGTACAAAGTTGCCGTTTTTGTAACATATCTAAAAATAATGCCTTGGCATCACCTCGTATAGTTAATTTTGTACTTTAATACTGTCGATGCTGTAGCATTGCCCACACTGAAGGCAGTGCTGTATAGCCAAGCCGCCCTTTTCGGGTTTCCCAAGTTCTTGCTGTTGTGTCTGCAGTATTCCTAGTCCTGCTGCGTTGTTTTTCTTTAGTACTGCAGTGCAGACGCATGTGATTGCTAAATTATTGGTTCAGCATGCTGGCTGACTGTCTACGAATGCCACTACATCCAACTTAATTTGTGATCTTGCGACTCCGTCGCGCTGGAGCAACTGCTGCGCAGTTGAAATGCCAAGCTACTGTGATTCTTTGGATGCAGCGTTGTCTTCGGAGCACCAGTTGACAGTATCTACTATCCAACTGCGGAGCAGTTGCTACAGCGCGACGGAGTCGTAAGATGTGAAACAATTCTAATTGCGATGCTGCAAGTTGTGACTCGCTGTGTTGAACATTTCTTTCGATAATTTAGGCTTCATTCTGTATTTTTTCCATTCACTGCTCTGAGTGTTTTTTACTGGGGCTGCCCATTCTCGTCGAGATCCAGCTGTCCGTACAGCAGCGGGATCCCCAGAATGCCAGTCTCGTCCGCGTACGTTTCCCACGCGTCCGACAGCTCCTTGAACTTCTCAGGCTCCTTGTCAGCGAGATCGGTGGTCTCGCCAGGGTCGACCTCGAGGTTGAACAGCTCCCACCGGCTGGGTCCCCACGGCTCGGGGATGTAGGTGGCCTTCCAGTTGCCCTTGCGCACTGCTGCTCGTCCGTGCAGTTCCCAGCCAGTCACCACCTTGTCGGAGTGCACGTACTCGGCCTTTTCTGACAGGTACGGGACGATACTGGACCCTCGTACACCCACCACTTCGCGACCCTTGTACAGGCCGTTGGGTCCAGGATGGCTTGCGCCAGCTAGCTCGAGAATGGTGGGCGCGAGGTCCATGACGGTCGCGAACTCGCGGCTGATGGTTCCCTTGCGAGACTCGGTGAGCTCGGGGTATCGCACCAGGAACGGCACGCGAATGCCTCCCTGGCTCGAGAACATCTTGTACAGCCTGGACGGAGCGGTGCTGGCCTGGGCCCAGCGGGGTCCGTAGCGGATGTACGAGTTCTTGCGACCAATGTTTTCAAGCGAGTTGTCGTAGTACTGGCGGATATACTCAGCCATCTCCTTGCGGGTCCCCATCAGCGTGCGAGCCTCGAACAGCGACCCCTCGGCGCCATTGTCACTCATAAATACAATGAACGTGTTGTCGAGCTCGTCAGTGGTTTTGAGGAACTCGACGATTTTGGCGACGTTCTTGTCGATATTCGACACCATGGCAGCGTACGTCTCCATACCACGAGCAGAGTAGATACGCTCCTCCTCAGACAGCTTGTCCCAGGTGCTGTTCAGGTAGTTCTCGCCTCCCTGTGTGACCACCTCGTGCGGAACGACGTCACTAGTAATGAATCCAAGCTCAGTCTGGCGTTTGAGGCGCTCTTCACGCAGCACTTCGGGTCCATCCTTGTACAGACCTTTATAGGGCTCGACGTCCTCTGGAGGTGCCTGTAGGGGCCAGTGGGGAGCCGAGTACGCCAGGTACGCGAAGAAAGGCTTCTCCTTGCCACCCTTGTTCCAGTCGTCCAAGTAGGTGAGCAGCTTGTCGGTGAAGAACTCGGTCGAGTAGAAGTTGCCTGGCAGGTCGTCGATATGGATCTGCTTGTCGTCCTCGGCATAGATCTTGGGAATATCACGCAGCAGGTTTCCTGGCAGCGTTCCATTGCCTCCCAGCTGTGGCTCGAATCCGTAGTGGTTGTGAGCTCCCGGCAGCAGCGTCCACGACCGGTCGAACCCACGAGTATAAGGCAGTCTGTCCTCCGCGAACCCGAGATGCCATTTTCCCGTCATGAGCGTCAGATATCCAGCGTCTTTCAGCAGCTCGGGCAGTGCAGCGACTTTCTTGCTCAGAAACCCTTCGTAGCCAGGCAGGTCTTTGTACTTGACCTGCTTGTCGTTGCCAGCCATGGCTCCGAGCCCAGCAATGTGGTTGTCGGTGCCACTGAGCAGCATTGCCCGAGTCGGCGAACACGCCGCGGCAGCGTGGAAATCGGCGAACCGCAGACCGTCGGATGCCAGCTTGTCAAGGGCTGGCGTCTTGATCTCGCCGCCAAAGGACCCCAGGTCACTGAATCCCAGATCATCTAAACCGTTAGCACTGCGGGGCACTGGCATGACGTTTTTCAGGGGGCGGGGCACCTTCCCCTTTAGGCAGGAGCATACTCACCAGCGAGGATAATGAGGAAATTCGGCTTTTTCGTCATAGCGCCACAAACTCAATGTCAATTGGCGTGCGGGATTTTTACTAATTTAAAATGTCGGCACACACTTGTGTCTGCTGCTTTTTCTTCGTTTCGGCTGACTGTGCACTTGCAGTTGAGCGAGTAGTTTTTTTCTTCTACCCGAGCTTGGTGACGTGCGCTACTTATAATGCTTGCAGCTGATTGTGCAGGTGCGGCAGCTATTGCGCAATCGTCGCCGCTGAAGACGACCACGGAAATGAGTCCGAGTACAATGCGTGTAGCGCACTGGAATTCTGCACTGAACGTTGCATTGGAGTGCGTTGGAACCGTTGTCAGTTGCTGACAATGCCGACGTCTGTGCCTGATGGGATATCTTTGTACCGAAATTAAAATTCGTCTGGGCATTGACTACCCAGCTCGAATCCGTTCCAGACGTCCGTTTGGGCCCGTTCCAGCTCTGAGACGGAAGTATCTGTGTGTTTGGAATGGCCAGTGGATTGCGTGGCACGCTACCAGGGCAGTTCGGTGCTGGTATCGCCGCTACCCGTGCTATGTCGGGCCCGTGCTTGATTGGGGGTACCCCCAGGAGATGTATCACCGTTGCAGCGATATATTTCCAAATAGGAAATCCAAGCACTCATAGTAGCACGCCATTCTGTATTCCGTAGAAAATAAATATCACCGCCAGAGCTCCGGAAAAATCCCAGATAGATCGCAACTGGACGATAATTAAATATGTCTAAAGACAGTGCTCCGGTGAGTGTGATTCCTGCCGACGACGGTGAAAGTGTGCACGATGAGAAGGTCGACGACACTCAGCTGCTTGATCCGGAAGAAGGCACGCCCAACTTTATAGTGAGAAGCCTGTTCTTCGGATCCAAGCACGACCAAAAGTACGATCTCGACTCCATCGCTACTAGGCGGTCAGTATTTGACAATGCCGAGCTGCGAGACCTGTATGCTCCGCCCGAGAAGTACGAGAACCATGACAAGTTTGATGCTTCGCTGCGGTGGACGTTCCGTGAGGAGCGCTCTGTGATGCGTCAAATCGACTTTAAAATATTCCTGGTTGTACTGCTGATGTTTTTTGGCCTCAACCTCGACAGAGGAAATATCTCCAATGCCAACTCTGCCAACTTTCTTGAAGATCTTGGTCTCACCACTGATGGTAAGTTTTTTTTTTCTTCGCTGTGATTTTGATTTGGTTTGATTTGATTTGATTGTGATTTTGATTTGTTTTTGATTTGTTTTTGGTGAATGTTTTTCCGAGTTCAAGTTCAATTTCGCTTTTCAATTTCATACTCGATTTCAAGTTCGATCTCGATTTTTATTTCGATTTTTATTTCGATTTAATTTCGATTTAATTTCGATTTTATTATTCGATTTCATATTTTTGGAATTCATTTCTAACGTTAGATTTCAACATGGGCAACAATTTGCGTCTGATTGGTTTCATCCTAGCTGAGATTCCTGCCCAGATTATCAGCAAAAAAATCGGTCCCGACCGGTTCATTCCCATTGAAATCATCTCATGGAGTATCATTTCCGGTTCCCAGTTCTGGCTCACCAACAAATCGTCGTTTTATGCCACTCGTTTCTTGATTGGTGTGTTTCAGGGCGGGTTTATTCCTGACATGATTCTGTATCTGTCGTACTTCTACAAGAGAAACGAGCTGTCAGTGCGATGTGCGTGGTTTTGGGTCACCGACACCATCAGCAGCATCATCGCCTCGTTTTTGGCGGTAGGTCTGCTCAAGATCACTTCTCACGGAAAAGAGGGCTGGAGATGGCTGTTCCTGATCGAGGGAGTCATCACCCTCGCTATTGGCATCCTGTCTGTGTTCACCATGGTGCCGTCCGTCAGTCAGACCAAAACTATTCTTGCTCCCAACGGCTACTTCACGGAGCGCGAACAGAAAATTATCGTCAACAGAGTTCTACGAGACGACCCCTCCAAGAGTGGCATGCACAACCGTGAGCCCATCACCCTCAAGATGATCTGGGAATCCCTCAAGGATTATGATCTGTGGCCAATGTACGTGGTGGGTCTGTTGTTTGAAGTTCCTGTGCGCCCAATCGGTACTTATCTGACGCTCAGTCTGAAGAACCTTGGATTCGATACCACTCAGACCAATCTGCTCACCATTCCTTCCAGTGTGCTGTCGGCTATCACTTTGCTGGGTGTCACGATGCTTTCTGAATATTGGCATCAGTTCCTGATTCTAGGTGTCATTGCCCAAGGATGGGCACTCGTTGGAATCATAGTGGAGTACAAGCTGGCTGGAATTATGAGCAACTGGTCCCAGTGGGTGACCATGCTGTTTGTCATCGGCTACCCCAACTGCCAGGCTATTTTCACTGCCATGTGCTCCCGTATGTCCAACGGAGTGCGCAACAGAGCTCTGTCTGCGTCCTTCTTCAACATCACCATCCAGCTGAGCGGTCTGATTGGAGGCAACATCTATCGAACCGACGACGCCCCGCTGTACCATCGAGGAAACCTGGTGCTGGTAGGCTTTGCGGTTTTCAACATAGTTTTCTTCTCGTTGAGCAAGGTTTACTACAACTACAGAAACAGTCAGAAGGAGAAGCAGTGGAGTGCCATGACGCCCGCTGAACAGGCTGTGTACTTGGACACCGCTCCTTCCCAGACCAACAAGCGTCTCGATTTTAAGTTCGAGGCCTAGTTTATGTTGTTTTTTATATTTACAACCATATATATTTAGAGAATTAATTGATAGACTTTTGACCATTCCCAACTGTCCACGCCTCAACTGCACAGCAGTTGCCACAGTACGACGGAGTCTCAAGATATCAGCATCCTCATATCAACATCATCATCTTGCGACTCCGTCGCGCTGTAGCAACTGCTGCGCAGTTGAATCATGGAACTCGAGGCCAATTGTCCGACAGCTGTCTTCTGCGTAGTAGTCATGCGTGGCAATGCGCAATGAAATAATTGACAAAATAACAAATGTGCTAATAAGTGACTATGTCGCTATCGTTGTCGTCAAAGTGGTGGTCTTCATCATGATTCTCACCCCACTCGCGTCTCATTTTGGCCAGAACCGACCGAGCAGAGCCTGATCCGAAATCTGCTATCAGCTCAAAAAACTTTGTTACGTTGGCTCTGTGCAGTGGTTGAAGAGCGTTGAACCCAAACACCATCATTGGCCACTGTAAAATATAAAAATGTGGTGTGCTTTCAGCATTATCAGCCTCCAGAAACACCATGAGGTTCAGTGCGTCTGTCAACATCTGATGCACCACTGGCGCAGATTTCTGCATCCCTATAATCCTCCTATATACCGTGATAAGTGACGCAAACGCGTAAGCCTTGTTACATATATCATGCCAGTTAATGCCACTTACTGGAGGACGTAATGCTTGTTGTCGCTCCAGCTGTGAACCCAGGCTTTGCTCTTCGGGGACTGGCAAAATGCTGTGACCAAGCTGCTCGGTCAGACTCGACACGATGGCTGATATTTCTTCAGAGGAAATTGTCTTAGAGGTTTTTGTGATTCCAGGGCCATTTTTGCACTGGCGCAATAGTTTTACCAGTTCACGGATGGTCCTGACCAGTTGGTTGGAATAGCCATGGAAAAGATTAAACCCATCCGAACGCAGCAAATGCAGCCTTCGCAGAATGTCGTTTTCCATTTCATTCTCGGGCGATATAAGACGGTCCAGTTCTGAATTACTCACCAGGGTTCCGCCATTCGGTGCGCTCAATGCAGCCAGCAGCTCAATGGACGAGTACCAAGACTTGCACATAACAACCACAAACGAATACGATCCATGTGCCGTAGACGCGTACCTTAGAAGTAGTTCCTTGGCTCCTTTGAGATGGGCTCTCCAGTCCTGTCTGCTGGTAGACGCATGGTCGCACGTCAGAACAAGTACGGTTAATAAAATAGGTTCTATGCGAGACAAAAGCTCGCGTTCCGAGTCAAACACCCTGTCCAGCGAACGGAGGCATGAGGATAAATACAGGTAATAGTTGTTTTCGTCGTCTTTTTGGGCGGTGCGTTTAAAAATAGTGCGAGCACCGCACGCCAGCAGCGCAAACAACAGGTACTGCTGGCCAGCAGCGTAAGTCAACAGGACGTCTCTCACAGGATTGAACTCCACGCCGTTGTGGACAGCCGTGAATGGCAAGATGACAGACGCAAAGCCAAAATAAAACGCCTCCAGATACATCCTGTGAGGACCGTCCAGATCTATAGAATCTACACCAACGTTTGTCGTCAGCCTCTGTTGCCCGCTTGAGCTGCTGAGCGTACTCAATGATATGTAATTCTGCATCTCTTTATAGTTGTTTTCGGCAGAAGTCCTTGCGGGATCAATTGATTCCTCCAACCGCTCACTGACGATGGCATTCAGGCTGCTTGCCAGAGTGTTGGCGTCAGCAAGCCACAGATCATTGTCGAAAACTCCACTATTGAGTACAAAATCAGGCGAGTTATTCGACAATAGTGATTGAGCACCGGCTGGATCCACTATGGTAGCTTCCATACTGCTGGTGCTTGTGGGTGCTGAAGTGACAGAAACATATTGAGCAGTCGTTGGCAGAATTTCTGCCGAACCAAGCACATGAGCATTCCCACCTGCAATTGAAACTGCAGTCCCTGAAGTATCTACTAAAATACTGGTTGGCACATTCGCAGAAACGCTTGGTGGGAAGCTTGCTGTTGCTGTAGATGGTACAGTTGCTGCTGCGTTTGGCAGCGAATTCTCCTGCACATTTGCAGAAGCGTCCGATTGTACTGTTTGTGCTGTTTGTACTTCTGGTATATTGGGTGATGGATTGGCTGATAAGCTTGCTAATACATTGTATGGCATATAGGGGAGTGTTTTGACTGGCACATTAGCAGGTGCAATTGCTGATCCACTAGCTTCCAAATTGCCTGGCGGCATCGTCTGCAATATGTTGTGCGTAATATCCGCATCTCTATGCAGGTCATGGATTCCCCCTTGAGTGGTGATTTGACGTAGCTGATGCTCCACCAGTGGCTGCTGGCTGACAGTTGGCGTACGTTCACTATGAATGCACCTCCCAGTCAACTCGGCCCGTCTTGGTTCCAGTCCATCCGACATCTTTATTCTGATACCTCGTGTCTGGTACACGCAGTCCTTACTCAGCCTGGCGCATCTGCCACACTTAGGCTTCATCTCATCACACTGCAGTTAGCATGGCTCTCAGCGGAGACGCCTGCCTACCTTTCGCTTTCCTTTGCGACACTCTCGGCAGCCATTTTTGCTGTACGGCCCTTTCTTGACTTTTTTCGGCTCATCTACACGGCTCACTGCTGGTTCCTGACTTCTAGGTAGCGGCCAGGTCCCCACCATGGCTCAGCAGTGCCGGAGTTTTTCAAAAGATTCGGTTCGTCCGCTAGATCTACATAGTTGTAAGGGTATGGGTTATAGTTCCCGATCGGGCTAATCAAGAGCTTAAATGCGCCCTGCAGAGACCTACAGGAGACTGACAGGAAGTGACGCTGAGACGTCAGAACAGCATTACAATAAATTCCTGCAACCGCGACTACTTTACACTTCAAACTAGTTATCAATTACGCATCATTGAGATGTGCTCATAGTCATATTTTTTAGTGTTGATCTTTTGCAGTATCAGCTATTCACTCCGGGCGGACTAGCAGGCTGGCTGACTGAGGGCTTGTGCGTTCCGCCAAAATGCCTTGAAGTGACGTGCCTGCACATCCGCTGGCTACAGTTTGGCGAGCTGCAGTCGGAATCCGGCCGACCGTGCCAGCTGCAACAGTGACGTTCCGTCGCCAGATTATTCCGTTGGTCTGGCGGCACCGGAATGCTGGCATTGCTTGCACGGCTTGAATTGTGCGGATTATTGCGTGATTGACAATCTGATTACGCAGAATCAGCCTTGGTGAGAAATGTCAAAACGGAGATCAGATGCCGGCTATAAATACGCGGGTAAAGAGCTGATAATGCACAGACTGTTTCATAGGTCCCACATTGCAAAGTGGCATCTCCGGTTTTCTTCTTTAGTGGAGCTTTATAATGGCGTCTGCACAGAGACTGGCTGCTCTGAACGAGGTCGTGGAGGGCGATCTGGTGCCTCCGCCAGACAGAAAGGACCGCAAGCTGATCTTCAATGCCTTCGTGATGAATACTCCAACTCACCACAATTTCGGCCAGTGGAGGCACCCGGACGACAAAGACTCGCGAACCGAGCACGACTACAACTCAATTGAGTACTGGGTCAAGATTGCCAAAGTGTGCGAGGAGGGCAAGTTCCACTCGCTGTTCATTGCCGACACGCTGGGTGCATACGATGTGTACGACGGACCTGACAATTTCAGGCCAGCCGTCCGAACTGGCGCCCAATTCCCCGTCAATGATCCGCTGTTGCTGGTGCCAGCTTTGGCATTGGCTACGAAGAGCATCAGCTTTGGAGTCACGGCGTCTACCACGTACGACCACCCTTACGAGCTTGCAAGACGGTTCTCCACGGTGGACCATCTCACCAAGGGTCGTGTTGGCTGGAATATTGTCACGTCGTATCTAGAAAGCGCCGCCAAAAACCACGGTTTCGACACCCAGGTCGAGCATGACGAGCGGTACAGAAAGGCTGAAGAATACATGGAGGTGGTGTATAAGCTATGGGAAGGCTCCTGGAAGGACGGTGCGGTTGTGAAGGACGTTGAAAAGAATGTCTACGCTGATCCAGACAGGGTGCGAGCCATTGCCCACGAGGGCAAGTACTTCAGGGTGCCAGGACCCCATATCACTGCTCCCTCCAAGCAACGAACGCCGTTACTGTTCCAGGCAGGCCTGTCTGTGTCTGGAAAGAACTTTGGTGCGCGACACGCTGAGGGCATCTTTGTGTCTGGCGACACTCCAGACGCCGTGCGCAAGTCTGTAGACGACCTTCGAAAGAAGGCACAGGCGCTTGGACGGGATCCCTACTCCATAAAGACGGTCCTGGCACTGCTGATCATCACTGGGGCCACTGACGAGGAGGCTGAAGCCAAGCACAGGGAGTTCCGCAAGTACGTAGACCTCGAGGCGTCGCTAGTGTTCTTTGGAGGCGGCTCGCAGCTCAATGTTGCACCGTATCCCGACGATTTTGACCTGCGAAACGCCGACAACAAGGCGCTTACCGGCTACATCGAAGCGCGAGCAAAGTATTTCGGTGAAGAGGACCAGTTGTGGTCCAAGTGGAAGCTCGCAGAGAAGTACTCGCTCGGCAATGAATCGCCGACTCTGGTCGGAGGACCAAAGAAGGTCACTGATGCACTGCTGCACTGGGCTGATGTCAGCGACGTCGACGGTTTCAACCTCAAAAACCTCATCCTGCCCAACACATACGAGGACATTGTGAAGTACATCGTCCCAGAGCTGCAGGCGCGTGGGCGGTACTGGAAAGACTATGACGTCCCCGGTGGCAGCTTCCGCGAGAACGTCTACAACACACCAGGACACTCGCAGCTGCGCAAGGACCATCCAGCCAAGAAATACCACTGGGAGTAGCACGAACCAGGTGAAATAGAGATTGACTAGACAGGGAAATAGATGTAGTTCTCGATAGACAAACTCGAACATTCGCTTTGCTTGTAAGATGAACCTAGTGCTTTGCTGCCACTTATTTAGATGCACTTATTTGGATGGAGATACTGTTGAATTAGTCAATGTAGCCCAAGAGCAACTTGAGGTGTAGATGATATACTTCTGCTAAGGACCATTTGGAATTATCTTGCGACTCCGTCGCG